>VXAX01007707.1:253214-296471 GCA_013399835.1 Leptocoma aspasia
CCTTTTTTTTTTTTTTTTTAATGTAGGACTAGATGCTGCAGTATTGTCAGAGCTTGCTTCAAGACACTCACCCCAAGGCATCTTGCCATCAAGTCTGAGAAATTCTCTTTTCTTGCTTTGCAGAGTCATACTGCGCAGGTCAGTCTACACGGCCCTCTGAAAAAAGGTACCTCCTTCCTTCTTGCTGTTTATATATTAAAAAAAAAAAAAAAAAACTACAAAGAAGAATATAAGATATTTAGATAATTTTGAGGAGAGGTTTTGGTGAGGGAACTCATGATTAGTTTAATCTCTAGTGTTAACAACTATTGAGCAAGTGAAAGATTTTAGCAGAAGGGAGCTGAGTGCCTTGAGAGGTTTTCCTAGCAGGGAGTTCACACCATTAGACTTAATTCATCCTATGGATGTGTGAATTGCATTTTTTTTTCCCTGCTAGTTGGATAATAAGGCAATAAAGCTTTCTGATGTGTTAATGTGTCAGATTGGAATGTGTTGAGCTGGGTGATGAAGGTGACTTAAAAAGAGATTTTCTAATAGTGAGGCTGGGCTGCCTGAAACCAGTGGTTTGAAAGCACAGTAAAGGTAATGGACCATTAATGATGATGGAATGATGTAACTGAACTGCTTGAATAGGGTTTTGTGAGGGATTAACATACAGTATAATTTATACAGATTACATTGTTTGAGTTCTGAAATAATACTTTCATTTTTAAGAGAGGTCCCCATGAATTTTTTAAAGGTTTTCTGGTTTTCCATCTTTTTGTAAAATACCAAGGCAGTACTCACAGCAAACTAGCAAAACATCCCTCTGACTAATACAGAATTAATTCTAGTCATAAAATGATATTAATTATGAGTACTGATTGCCATTGATATAAGTCTAAACCTGTTTGCTAACTACTTCCTTCAATTAATCAAAATAACAAACATAAATCAGACTGCATGAATATAATCTCAGTTCAATCCAACTGTCACTTGGTCACTCAAATAACTATACTTTTGATTTAACAAGTTATTTTATTTCATTTCATTGTGTTATTAGCTTCAGCAATCATTTTCAACTGACAAGAAACAGCCCTGGAAAGTGTTGACTGATATATATGTATATATATATATAAATATCTACATATATCTATATATCTATAGATGAACATATATATGTTATCTATATATATTTTTATAGATATATATAAAAACATGCACAGCAGTTATTTTTTCAACCTATTTTTTATGCAAGATCAGTTAAGAGGAAATAAAACGTTACACTTATGGAGGTATGCCAAGGGAACAAAAAAAAAAAAAAAAACAAACCAAAAAATGTACTTTCTATGATGTTTACCAACTTCTTTCCCCCTGCAGTACAACTATATTTTCTAGAGAAAAAATAGAGAGCCTTATGTACTCTTTTCTTTAACAGTATTAGGAGATTTGAAGCAGAACTGTCCTGCTGGAGAAATTCAATCTGGCTCCAGGGGAGCTGCCTGAGAGTACAGGAATGGCTCTGGTGAGCCAGGAACTGTTGTAATTTTTACAGGAACAAGAGCAACCAACCAACCAAACAGGTGGGGACAGGAGATAGGAAACAAAGCTGCCCCTGAGCCATGAATACCACCAGTGAGGTGTGAGACTCCTGTTTTGCAGGAAATTCTGTTTGCTTGGCTCTTCTGCCGTCGTGTCTGTCATGTTTTACCAAACACATGCTGGTAACTAGAATAACAAAATAGTACCAACATCTAAAAGAGAAGCTCACTCAGAAGTGAGGGAATGACTAAGCCCAGAAAGCTTAATGTGGTGTTTACAACCTCGCATGTGGGTGGAAAAAAAAGCCCAGGAACGTGGTGGTCCAGAGACATAAATGTCAAACATGAAACAGGACTTTAAATACCTTTGAGAAGGTATTTAATCCTTTGAGAAGGGTGTAAAAGTCAAGAGTGTTCATACAATAAAATTTAGGAAATGAGTCTTCAAAACAAACACTGGGATATAGAATCATAGAGTCATGAAATGGTTTGTGTTGGAAGGGATCTTAAATCCCACCCAGTGCCACCCGTGCCATGTCAGGGACACTTGCACTGTCCCAGGCTGCTCCCAGCCCCAGTGCCCAGCCTGGCCTTGGGCACTGCCAGGGATCCAGGGGCAGCCACAGCTGCTCTGGGCACCCTGTGCCAGGGCCTGCCCACCCTGCCAGGGAACAATTCCTAATTGCCAAGATCCCATCCAGCCCTGCCCTCTGGCACTGGGAGCCATTCCCCGTGTCCTGTCCCCGCAGCCCTTGGCAATTGTCTCTCTCCATCTTTCCTGCAGCTCCTTCAGGCCCTGCGAGGCCACGCTGAGCTCACCCCAAAGCTTCTCCTGTGCGGGTGAGCAATGGCAGCTGTGCCAGCCTTTCCTCCAGCAGAGCTGCTCCATCCCTCTGCTCATCCTGGAGCCTCCTCTGGCCTGGCTCCAGCAGCTCCAGCTCCTTCCTAAAGGCAGAAAACACCTTTAGGTATTTAAGCAATGGTTGGAAAAGTTGCATTTGGAGTGCTGGTGGTGGGAAGATGCTTTATTCTAAGTGGGATATCTGAGGGAAGACATGTATAGCAAATTTAGCAATTAACACATACACTTAGAGCCCTGAATTTGAGACCTTTGCAGCACAAAGGCTCCTCTACCTTGACAGCCATTGGACTGTGCTTCATTTTATCGTATCAAAGGAGGGAGGAAAATCTCAACAATCAACAATGTGTACCCCAACCAAAAATGACACCTTGCTATTGCAGTAAAGTAAGTGTAAACTGATGCTCTTTTACAAAAAATATGAAACAAAAAGAAATAAGTGCCTCTCCTCCCCCTTTGTATGCAGAAATTAGACTTCTCATGCTCTAGAACTGCATGAACAACCAAGAGAATTCCATGGTGAGTTTCCAAGCCCAGCTTTACCAAAAGCCTTGAAACCATTTCCATTTTTGGGTGGATCGGAACTTGGAGAGTGCCAGAAGTGAGACTGCAGATTTGAAAGTGAAAGAGAATCATCCATGGATATAGCATAAGCAAATGTTAAATATTAGCTTAATCAAACAGGAAATCATCTAAATTTTCTGACAAAAAAGGGCAAATAAGGATAAGCAATAGCAGAAATACAAATTCCACAATGTATTTTTCACTAGGCCACTAGAATTTCTATCAAGAATTAAAAAAAAAAAAAGGAAAAAAAAATCTAATTATTTACTACACAAAATAAAAATTAAGACAGCCTTAGCTATCAGATGTTTCCTTGGGCATACCCAGGCATTCTGAAAGAAAAGCCAGTAAAACTAAACTACAAAATCAGATAACATTAAAAAGTGAAGTGACAGGAAAATTATTAAAGGACACAGTTATAAAACCATGAAGGTCTCACACTAAATGCCAATCTTCAGGGGTCACTGAAGCTGTGTGTTTACAAATGGTATGCTTTGTTAACAATCTGAAGTAATTAGATAAAGACCACAAAACCACAAACTTCTGGGGTAATCTGAACACATTGAAATAAACTCCTAGGCAATCAACAAGGAAAGTAACACTATGAAAACAGCAAACGTATTCATAATGGCAGCTATAAGTGCAGAAATGGAGACTGGAGTGTTAATAATATAGCTAGTAAAAGATAAACATGTTTATCTGAGCACTGATAATGCAGTTTATGATATACTTTATCTATTGAGCACAAAGTGTGAAATGCTGTGGGGGAGCTAATAGTATGAAACATGATTAATCAACACACAGCAAGAGAAGCATCTGCTATATAAAAAAGTGTCCACTAAAACATTATAGAAAGTGTGGCAAAAATTAAAATAAACAGAGCTGATAGTGAGATTGCTAGTGTATGGGAAGTTGAATAAAGATGAAGGAAAAAAAGGTTAATGAATATATATCAAAGCAAAATTACATATTTATTGATGAAAATAATCTTAGCAAGAAGCCCAAAGCCACTGTGACAATGAAAACTGATATTTAACATAACTGACAGTTTAACACTACTTTTCTATTGCTAGGATGTAATCCATGCACCCTACCAGAGAAAATCAATTACTACTAAACCATGTATTTGTGGCTCAGGAAAGGTGCTGCTTAAAAGAAAAATTGAGTAATCTGAATCCCTCTTATTTTATCATCTGTGCATGGCACAGCAGAAAGACTCTGCTGCACAAGTAATCATATATATAATCCTATTATATCAGCTGTGACTATACATAAGTTACATGTATATTATGGCCTGTTTTGAAATATAACTACTCTTTGAAATAGGCTGTATGTGTCAGAAATTCTGGCAGGAACTGGGGAGCCTGTTTCACAGGTTCTGAGGGATGCAAGCAAATAAACACACAAACACTTGCTTTTTACTCATCCTATTGCTTTCAGTGAAAGAATTCCTGTACATAAATATAGGCAAGCAATTGACAATAAATTTTAAATTTCATTTAACTGAAATCACAGCTTCTTTTAAAATTTTAATTTGTATTTTTATTTAATCACACCTCTTTTTTTTAAACTTTTTTTTTTCAAGGTTTTTTTTTTTTTAATGGCAGAGCAGTCCCTCTGCTTTCAGCAGGAGGGGATTCCAGAGTGTGCTCCCAAATGTGGAAGCTCAAGATCACACTTGGACAGAGAACAGTGCACATGAGTTCTCCTCTGGAAATGTCAGGTCTCCCATTGGCACAACAGTAATTGCTGCAATCCAGGGAATTCATCAGCACAGAGTTAATCAGTGTGCAATTATGAACCTGCTGGATAGCATATTATTTAGTGAGAAATAACTTTAAAAGTGAGCTTAGAGACCCTTTTTGGGGACTTTCCTGGCAAGACCTGCAAGCCCTTAAACCTTGACAACTCAGCTCAGACTTGGAAATGCTGCAGAGCAATGTGGTACCCAAAGCCTGGTGAAAACACCTGAGTTCAGCTTCTTGCTGGCTGTGGAATTGAACAAACAAACAAACAAACATCTTTTCCAAATCGAGCTGAAGAAATTAAAATGTTCATGCCAACCTAGCCACCCAGCAGGGAAAATGATGCCACTGATCACATCCTGGTGGTAGGTTTGGGATTAGGAATCTCTAAAGGGAGAAAGGAGGAGAAGGGTAAAGTTACATTTAATCAGAGATGGTTGAGTTGGGTGGTCTCATTTGAAACAAGAAAAAGAGGAGCAATTCTATAATTCATAGTGGGAAAGAGGTTTGGGAAACCTCTGCATATGTCAAGAACTTTCCAGAAAGCTAAAGAGAGAGCAGCAGAACAGCTTTGTCTGTGCTCAGAAAACAACAGGGATGGAAGATGCCACTGGCTTTGATTTAAAGAAGCTGAAATGTGTAAGTCACCAGGGTTAGCTTCACTTACGCTTCCTGTGGCACTGCAGACACAGAGGCAATAAGTTTACGTCAAGTAATTAATAACACAGTGATAGAGCTTATGCAGGTGAGATTTATGCTTAGATAACTAAATTTAGGATGACCCAAAGGTGTAATCTGCACACCAGTACACAGAAAAGGACAAGGACATGGCTCAGCTGCTGCCAGGCACTTGTGTTTTTTGACTCATTGAGATGGAGGCAGTTTTGATGTCACAGCCAGCACCCTCCCAAGAAATTCCTGGGCACAGGAGAATCCCATTAAATGGTACGAGCTCAGGTACATTTTGGGAGGGAAGAAATTTTCATTTCATGAATGAAACCTGTGCAACTTGTCTGTTCTGGAGAGAGAAAAAAGCCTTTACTTGTTTTATTTATTGGTACAGGTAGAGCTTGTAAATGCCACTAAGAGGGAATTAATATTCTCTAAGAGCTGGCTGTAATGAACCCAGCTTTCCTAAGGACAGAGCTACGTTGGTGATTTATTTTCATGTCTAGGCAGTTGCAAAGAGCTGTTGAAGTTTTACTCTTGGGCTGTGCAATTATAAATTCTCCTTTTCTCTCATTTCCAGCAGTGCATGTGCTCAGCTTTCTTCACATCCAAGGTATTTGCAGCCCATCTCCTCTCATCTCCTTCCTATTTCTGTAAATAATAAAAAAACATAATAACATGTAAGACCTCTATTATCTGAGAAATTGGGAAGAATCAAAAGTTGTTATTGAAGGGGAGATGCTGATAAGCAGACAGCGATTAATAATTATGAAGAATCCAGCCCAAATATGAAAAGCAGAAATAAGAAAATAGGGGAGAATGTGGTATATATTGTTCCTTTGACAATGCAATAACAGTATAATCTCTGCTTGTCACCTCTCTGAAATCCACATTGCTAAACTTATTTCACAATAGCTAGTGTTTGTTTCCAAGTTATTATAGTTTCCAAATACCTCCAATCTCAATTTAAGATCCTTAAGTCATTTCAACAGTAATAGAGTCTTGAATATTTCTGAAAAACAGCCACAAGAATAATTTAAAAACAACAGTGATGATGAACACTACTGTTAAATCCCATTTGTATGAATTTATTTAAATGCTAACTAACCATCCTTTGTATAAGGATATTTTAAGTACCTTTCAGGCTGCTTTTCAATCAGTATTGCCAGTTAGTCTGGAATAGTCAAGGACTGTGCACTTCAGTGGATTTATATTTATTTTTACCTACACATATATATATGAGAATGTACTCTTCTGACTTTGCAGAAAGGACAAAAAGAGTGAAGATATATATTTTTCGAATGTTTTTCATGAGCTCTCTGACAAGTTGCTTTTATTTTAAGCATTATTAGACAAGACTTTTAGAATATTATATTGTACATTATTTTCCAAGAAAAGATGACTGGTTTTCTTTCTGTTTTCTGTTTCTACAGTCAATATTACTTTAAGTACCTCACATTGAGACTCAATAAGTATGAACGTAGGGCAGAAATAATGACTTTTTGTGCACTGACAGATTTTATTTGCTCACACAAGCACATGGATGGCATGAAAGCATGTGGATCTTCAAAAGCACTCTGTCTTACTTTTTTTTTTTTTTTTTTTTCAGGTGCTCTTTCAGAACTTTGGTCTTAAAAGTCCTGTCCCTGAGACAGAAATTGCAAAGCAATACCAAGGTGTGTTCCATGGATGTGCTCTCAGCTGGCGAGATCCCCTGGGAAAGCACAACTTGAAGGTGACAAAAAAATGAAATGGAAGAGGCAGGCTGGGTTCATCACAGTGCAAAGTGCGTTTAGAATACAGCACAGGTTTTTTTTTAATCTCCACTTTGATGCTTTCACACCAATATCTTCAGAAGTGGGTTACTCTTTGTTCAAGTGTGCTGCCCTAATATTAAAAGAACGATGGGACAGAAATATATTTTAGTTTAAAGCACAGGGAATAGTTAATGTTTTACTAATCATTATTATTTGCAGAAATTGTAGCTCTTGTTTCAAAATATGATTAGTCACAGCTTCTCTCAGAAGTGCTGCAAAAGGCCAGTTTTGGTGTAAAAAATGTTTCCCATAGGGCTGCAAAATTCTGCAGGAAGAGCAATTAAAGTGAGCAGGCTTCGTTAAATACAGAGGCTGACACTGCAGGCAAATGGCTGCATTTAGTGGCAGATTGTGCCTTAATTTTCCTCCTTCTCATGCTTGTTGCAGGCATAAAAGGAGATCTTCTTACTTGTTCTGGCAGAGTTTCTATCTGAGAGGCTCATTAAGCCTCTTTCTTACCTCTAAGAAAAAATGGATTAGGCTTACCTCTTTCAGAGGCAATCAGAATTTAATATATGGTATTCTTTCAGGTTTGTTTTTTTTTTTATTATTATTGTTTTTTGTATCAGCTGGGATCTTTGTAGGACTTCTCTGCTTGTTTCTCATTCCAGGAGTGTAGAGGACTTTGCATGAAGACTGCAGCTCTTTAAACTTGTGTAGGTCAAGACCTTTAGGATTAATAAGGGGATTTAAGGTCTACACTCTTCCTGTGATTACATCTTCCATTTCATTGTACTACATGAATGAAACATCATGAGAGACAAGCTGTAAACTTGCCTCTATATTTAATATTCTGTGTTTTGTGGAGCTGGTTCTGAGATAAACTTGAACTGTGACCGGAGCTGCCAAGCTGTGAGCAGAGATGTGAGAAGAATTCTCGTGTTTTCTAACCCTGAGCAAGAATTCATCATTCTCAAAGCTCTTGATGTGAGCTGTCAAGGGGTGGATGACATCAGATAGATTATTATTTACATAAAATTTGAGATTTTAGAAATGAGATCTGTGCAAGAAACTATGTGCCTGAATCCACAGAAACATCAGGTTCAGCTTTTAGGTGCGTGAAACAGCAGTAAATATGCTAAATAATCAGTATATGAATAAAATTCTAAAACATACTGGAAGGAAATCTTCCAATTCTTTATAAAAGTTATATTAAAGTAAAATATTTTCATCATCATCATCAAAACTGGGTAATGCATAGATCATGAATAAATCAAAGAGTTAGATGTATGAAATTATTTAATTTTCAGTGGCAAAAAGGGAATGGAAAATGTAAATAAAAGATCATGTTCAATCTTCTTAATGAATGAATGGGAATGAATTCCTGTCAATGTAAGAAAAGTAGGTAATCACTTTGTGAAATAATCCCATTAAAATATAGTGACATGATAGGTGAATGCATCTTTAAAACTGTTACATGGATACACATGATCCAAAATCAGTCTCATTCCTTCAGTTTCACTTCTTTTAAAAAGTATTTATTACATTTGAAACTTGCATTTTTAAAGTTTTAATTTTTTTTACATTTTAATTTTTGAGACATAACCCAAAGTGAAAGCCCTCTCTAAACCAAATATCTGATAAATTTATCATTTCACAACAAAAATAAAAACCCAGGGAAGGTAAAATACATCTTTGTTTTGAAAAGAAAAACTGTAGAAAAAAATGTAGAGACTTACACATATTTTGATAATCCTCTGATAATTTCACGCTAAATAGCACATGCATCAAAACCATTACTTTTAGCCTTTTGCAAATTTTATTCTGAAGGAGTGAACTTTTAAAACCCTTATTTTTCTGTCTGTCCATGAGGTAATTCTTTTGGGTATTTGGACATCAAATGACTGAAGATACTATGGTGGGAAAGCCTGCACCACATGTGATCATGTGGCACAGGCTGGGATTGTTGCTCTCCAGCTCTTGAAAATAAATCCAGTAATTGCTCAAATCAGTTTTAAGAAGCCTTGACTGTTCAGAATCTACCTATTTTGCTCTCACTTTCAGGGACAATAATCATTATCAGTGATTACAGTAGTGCAAAGTGCTATAAACTGACTATACATTTTGTGAAAAAATGTCTGTAAATTCTAATCTGCTATGTTACTCTGAATTATTAAAAAACAATCAAAAAAAGAGCAGCCTTTTTAGTACTACTAATGACATCTTACAATATTAGCAGTTTAATTTTATGCTAACAAAAATCTATTAATTTCTTCACACAGTGTTACATTCTACTCCAGAAATGTTTTATTACAGTATTATTTCCCTTTCTCTTCAAAGGATCTAAAATTGTTTGCCATGTAAAATTAAATCTATTATCCCAGAAATAAATTTCTTTAATGATTTTACAGTCTATTACATCTCTTCTTAAAAGACAAGACAGTCTTTGTTTATTTCCTTGAAAGTGAAAATTATTTTACTGAGGAAATTATTTGTTGTTATTTAATAAAGAAGTTGAAACTTGGATCAGAAACAGAGAAACATGGTTGGCTTCAGAACTCTTAATTCCAGTTTTGGCAACACTTAAAATGTGAAGGAATGGGAAAAAAGAAAAACAAACCAAAACAAAAAACCAAAACAAACCCTAGAATAAGAAATAATTTCTTATTGTGTGTTCACATAGTGAGTATAACTCCCTACCACAGAAAGTGCTTTGAAATATTATATACCTGAGACTGGGGGCTTATCTGTGTTTTGAAGCTCATTTTCATCATGTTAACCTAGTCTTGAATACTAAAATATTCTCAAATTTACAATTATTTTGTTCAGAATTAATAATAAATTTAGTACAGTTTCATCTGGCTTTACAGGTTTGGGGTTTTTTTTTCAACAATATGACAATTTATGAGCACTGTAGTTAATATTTTTGATTTGTATTTTAGTGACAGTATTCTAGAACCAATCTGTACTTTTAAGTCTTTCTGTTAGAAGTGCAGCTTGGCAACAGTAACAAAAATAAAGAGTTGACTTTTTCTTTTTTTTCCCAAACCATTGTGATAAGCCTCTGAAACAGAGGATTATATTGGGAGCTAAGTAAAAATTCACTCTAACAGGGTGCTGGGTTTGCCTCGCTACTTTTGCATGACATTTGGTTGATTTACCTGGTTGTCTTAGCAAATTGTTTTGCTGAAGTTCTTATTAATAATCTGGATGAGTTTATTGAATATTTATTCCTCTAAGGCATAATAATGAAAGCTGTGACGAAGGCTCTTTTAAGATCAAGATGCTGTGGGGGAACTTTCAATATTGTGACTGCAGGAGCTCACTCTAATTGTAACAAGAAATCAATTATTTTCTTTTTTTTTTACCCTTTTTGGTAAAGGGCTTTACCATGGTTCTGATGTAAGAAATGAAGTTCACCTAAACATATGCAATTTCTTCCCTGTATGTCCCAAATCCCTAAGGAGTTATTGATCTGAAACCTGACATTGAAGTAAACTTAACAGTGCAACAAAAGCTAAATACACTTCCAGTAATTGAGAAGTTCTTCAACTGAAATATTTTATTGTGGTTCATAGATCTTTCAACTACAAGACATCAAAATTAACTCTTGTACAAAACCAGGCTTTTGCGTTTTCCTGAACTGAAATAAAGTATTAGCTTTAGAAAGAAAAGATAAATTCAGTATGTCTTGAAAAATATAAAAAAAAACCAGAATGCTGTACAGTTTGGGTGTTCTGTTAAAATGGTAGATTTTGCTGTTAAAATGCATAAATTATTTCCAATCTATGTCATGTATCTTCAACTTCTTGTCATCTTTTTTTTTTTTTTTNGTCTTGAAAAATATAAAAAAAAACCAGAATGCTGTACAGTTTGGGTGTTCTGTTAAAATGGTAGATTTTGCTGTTAAAATGCATAAATTATTTCCAATCTATGTCATGTATCTTCAACTTCTTGTCATCTCGTCCTGGTCTTACTTTTTTTCCAAATATTTTTATTAAAAAAATCTCAAATAATTTACTATCCAGTTATTTTGAGCCCTTTGACATTCAATAAAACTCATTGAAGGTAATTCATTACTTGAGGTTAAATGTTGAGACCTACCCCAGACAAATTTTCATGTAAATTTTAGGCAAAGGAGAGAGTTTTTAAAAAATATTTTCGGACTTGGGGAAAGTATAAATTTTGACATTTCTAAGTTATTTTTATTTCACACATAATTATATCTTCACAAAAAACTTCATTGCAAATCTTCAATTAATTTGCCAAAATCGTTTCACCAAACACTTGTTTTGATTGGCACTTGCCCTACAAACTTCCTTATATTGTTTATTAATTGCGTAAAAAATTAAAAGTCCAGTTTAAAAATAGCGTCCCATCTTTTCCCCTTTGCTGATAACGAGTCATATATATCATAAATTGAATCAATTTATTTCTGAATTGGCTACATAGTTTTCTCTTGTACTTTCAGGTGCACTGCTCTGTGCTATTTTCACCTGCTTGAAAGAAGAACAACCACATTCTTGTTTTTAATGCATCTTTACAAAAGGAAATGAAAAAAAATTAAAAATGTAATATTGAGGCCACCTGTACCACTCCAGACTTTATTTTTTAATGCCAGATTATCAGAGTGATTTAGATGGGTATATTCTCTAAAAAAGGCATTACAGACCTTTTGTCTTTCAGGCCTTCTTGCATAAAAAGCAAAATAAGCTGAAACAAGGTGGAAGTACTTAGCATCACCTCAGACTGAGTGGAATAAGATGAAATCTGCTGAGAAACCAGAAAAAAGAGGTCTGTAAAAATATTATGTAGTACAGAACAAAACCTGCACTGTCATGACAATCACAGGTCCACTACCCCAGGAAAATATCAGTGTACAATGAGTAGGTAAAATAAAGTAATTTATGGCTGGGTTTGAACCAGCAAATTTATGTAAGAGAGATAATTTTTTTTTGTCTTGATTTGGGGAAAAAAAATCTCCAAGCACAGACTGTACATCTTTGTTCACCTCAGAGCTAAAATTTTATTTCAATTAATTGCTCAGGAGACTAAAGGAATCAAGGAGGAAAATTAAATGAAAATTACACTTCAGGACCACTGCCTAGTGGTGGTGTAAGCTTCCAGACCACCAAGGGTAAATGTCTCAGAAAAAATAAACTGTGGCAAATGTGATTTTGACCTGTGTCAAAACTCTAGATAATGTAATGTATGATGTTCAGATCTTCCCCATAATCAGTAAAGAGACCGATGACGTAAAAAAGGCCAAGAAAGTCTGTGAAAATCTGTTTTTTAAAAGCTGGTGCCTTGAATCTTTTTGACTGAAGACGGCTGTTCTCAAGGAAAATGTTCACTTGCCTTACAATTTGAGAGACTGAGACCCCGCAGATAAATATATAAATAAATATTTCTTATTTTGAAAATAATTGTGTGTTATTTTGGTTCAGACAAGGGCCTCCATTTCTCCAATCACATACTGAGAGAAACATTGAAATAATGGCTCTAATAGTGCCAGATTTTCATAATCTTTACTTTATGAACCTCTGTGTTCTGGTGTTTGAGAAGACTTTGGTGCTTATTTCTAGGAGGATCACAAACAAAAATCCCCCATAAAACAAACAAAAAACCCTATATCCCAAACCCCAAACCAACCAACCAACCAACCAAGCAAAAAAAACCCCAAAACCCCACCAAAAACCAAAAAATACAAAACCAGAACAAAAAAAGTAGTTCCTGATAAAATGGGTATTTTTTCCTTCCAAGGAATAGTGTTTGTTTTAGTTGTTAAACTTCTCAAATGAAAGATTAAAAGTGATTTGAGTGATTTCGGTAAATCATAGTTCTGTTAACCTTGTCTTTGTTTGGATAATTTCTCTGTGTAGCTGTCAGGACATTATAAGCCATCGCCTAAAAGACAACAGTCCACTAGCTAAGAAGATAATTTCAGCAGGCAGGAGAAGGGAACAATCCTGGAATAATTTATCCAATGTGAAGTTTTTTTGTTTGCTTTGTTGTTTTGGTTTTTTTTTCCAATACATAGGAAAATAAAGAAAAGAAACTAACTTTTCCACCCCAAAAACTGTGTAGTGAAGGTTGTTGTATTCCATCACATCATAAACCATAGAAGTTTAACAAACTTTTGTATCATTTTTGTTTCAGAGGTGGCTTTATCTTTTTTCCTAGGAGCTGTTTGATAATTTCCTGGCAAAGAGTGGGCACATTGTTAATTGTTTTTAAACTTTCATATAAATTAACAGATTCTTTACATGTTCCCTTTTAAGGACCACCTGGGCTGTATCTGATTAAATTGTCAGGTATATAATTCTTACAGACTGCCCTAATTATACATCTAAATTTACACCAAATCTTTATGAGCTTTACTCTATTATTCTGCTACCTTATTGATAGAGTTATTACAGCTTAACCTTGGCCTACATTACTAGCTGAAGATTTTACTCCAATAAATAAGTCAAATGATTCTGCCACATCCATACCATTATTTTGCAAGCTCATTATTAATTATGAGTAACAGCTTACATATTATAGCTGTAACTGGTCCTTATTATATTGCTGTCAAATAAGCATTTTTTTAAACAGGTAGCTTTCCTAAGATCTAGTTTATTGATTTAAAATTTTCCTCTGAAACATAAAGAAAAATCTTTAGAAATAAAATTAAGTGCTGTATCCATAAAAGGAAGTGGTTTCTGCCTAAACCTCAGGAATTTTTTTAGGAAGCTGAGGAAACCAGAGCCTTCTACTTGTACTAAGGGTAGAAGTAAATAGCCACAGTCTTTTACAAGTTCCTTGTCACAGATAAGCAGGAGAACAATTTATGGTGTTACTTATATTCTTGCTTTTTGAAGAAATACAATGAAAATATATTAAAAAAAAAAAAATCACTGGATGTGTCCTGTTTGTGGTACAATCTTCCTCCACTTAAATCCTGGGCCAGTTTGGGGTTAATTGGGTTAATTTGAAGAGTATTCCAGTAGAGTCAATCTCTTAATTCCTCTGTCTCTGTTTCCTAGCTGCTGTTTGACCACATCCAGCTGTTGACTTCTGTTGGAATTGAACAATGGAACCCCAGAATTGACAGAAAGTTTGTTACCCATGTAGGATTACTGGAATGTTACTGTCTGTGGTCCACAAAGTGCTAAAATGAAACAACTTAAATAATAGTAAGTGACCTCCTAGCCACTTTTAGACTTTTTTATATTTCCAGGCACTTTTTTTTTTTTTTTAATCTAATATTCTAAGCTTCAAGTGTTCAATAATGGAGTGAAGAGGAACTAAGTGGCTGTAAAAAGCTTTCCCCCTATACCTCATATTACACATACTTGGTACTAGCCCAGGCAAATTTGGCTATTCTTTACCTTAGCAGTTCAAAAATTACACAAAGATGAAAACTGCATTGCTTAGACTACACATTTAAAATATATATTCCACCACATGAAATGCAGTTTTTTTTAAAAAAAGGAGAAAAAATAAAAGGGAAAAAAAAAAGAAAAAGAAAAAAAAGATTAAAACTATCAGTTGAAGCACAAGCATGAGAGAGAATGCAATTTTTTGCTAGGCTACAATGGAGTAAGAGAAAACAAAGAATGAAGGAACAAAACCATGACAAAATTCAGCTTGGATGAAGAGGAAAGGGAGTGCTGTTGGATCCTCCACTGTGCAGTTTCTAGATATGCCTGATGTCACAATACCTTCCCACCACAAAGGGCTGAGAGAGTCTCCTGAAGAACATGCAGCAAAGAAAATGCATCCCAATTGTTTCCAGATTCTTCATCTTTGGGGAACAGCTGTGGATTCACATCTCTTTGTGGAGTGTGTGAAAGACCACTCACTGTTTTAGTTTCACTCTGTTTGACTGCAGGGAATCTGTGAGAGTGCAGTACAACAGACAGAATTATAAAATCACAGAAATTAGGGATTCCTATGGCGCAGATTCATGGGACACAAATTTCCTTTATTTTTTTCCTAAGGGAATTTTCCTTAAGATTTACCTAAATTCCACATGTTGAGCTTGCTTCATAAGCTGAGATTGCTCTGCACTGTAACAGAATGCCCAGTTAGTCACCTTTTCAAATGCAGGCAGTGTGTTTTTCATGATGCATTTTGGCCCAAATGTACAAACATATAGGACTAGTTTTATAGGGACTTGTCTGTGTTTTAGGAGCACTTCAAATTCCTCTCGTGATTTCTGAATTGTAGCTTTTGTTGTTTAAACACGAACAAACCAGAACAATAAAACAAGCTACTAATATCAAAAACATAATTTGCCTCCAAATTCCTTCATTAGAATAAATAAGCAGTGTTTAAAGGATATATAAATATTGCAGGAAAACGTTTCTTTTTAGTCTTGACAGAAGACACTTTTCATGCAAAAGGAGGCTTTACTATCAATCAGAATCTGGATGACTGAGAATTTCTTCTGATTAGACCAAGTATATGTTCTTAAATGCATATATGTAAGTATATTTTCTTAAATGTGCCCAAACAAATAGCATTGGATCTATTATACTGAGATTTAGGCAAAGCATTAATGTCTTCTGCCTTTAAATTTGAAAGTCTGATTATTTTTTCCAACTTCCAAGAAATTCTCAATCTGTCACCTTTTGTTTATCCTGTACTTGTCTTTCAATTTTTTTTTAAGAATAATTGAGAGAAAAACCATTCTGTTATTCTGTGAAAATTCTAAAAGCATACTTGATAAACATTTTGCCTAATGGACAGTAATAAATTAGACTTACATTTTCCTCACCATTATTTGGTATCCTTACTGGATGATATTAAAAGAATCTTTAAAACATTTTCAAAGGTTTTTCTGTGGCTTCTCCTATCCATCTTTATCCCACCATTAGGATGTAATATTATTCAAACCTTTTCCGCTGAAATAACTTTAAAAAAAGTTTGAAAAAGACACAATGTGTAAAAAATAATTTTATTTTATAGTGCCTCTGATTTCTCCTGCTGTGCTTTTCAGCCACATCCAGAACATCTCTGAAACATTAATTCTGTTTGATCTCAGGGGCAGTTTCAGAGGATCACAGAAGCATTTAGGTTGGAAAAGACTTCTGAAATCATCAAGCTCAGTGCTTGACTTATCACCCCCTTGTCAACTTAGACCATGGCACTGTATTTCCAGTCATTTTTTGAACTTTGACTTGGACTTTCCAGGGCAATTTCTTCTGGTTCTGTACGTTTCTCTGGTCTTATCACCTTCCTTTCTTTCTCCCTCTTTTATACAGAATGTTTATTAACCCCATTTACCCTTCAGGCGGTCCTACTGCACCTGTACCTGATCGTTTTTACATAAGAGGGAGGAAAATAAAGGTGCAGACTTCCCTGTAGCTGGTTGTGCTCTTCTCAGGATGCTCATGAATTATTAATTAAATTGGGAAACAGATAAAAAGCACAAGTTGTTTACGACTCTGCACTTACTTCCTAAAATTTAGGAGTCTCCTGCAAAATTAGTGAAATTTAATATGAATAGGACATAAATTGTGCAAGGGTCACCAAATATTTTAAGATAGGTTTTGTAGTTTCACTGGTTCAAACTATATCTTTAGGTCTAGGCTTGGTTTTTCTTATGTCTTTTGTATGATTACTCTTTTTGATACAGCAAATAGCCACTGCATGTGCATAACTCCTTGTATAGAAGTTCTCAATAAAAATTTAAATCAGAAATATTTTTTAATGCACTTAAATTCCAAACCTTAAAAAAAGAAAAAAAAAAATCACAAAAACCCACATACATACAAACCTGAAAGCTCTTTGCTTTAAATAGAAATTGAACTTTGGAGACTGTAGACCATAATCAAAAGCATCCATCTGCAAGACCAACTTGAGCATTTTAGTTATAATTTACAGGTCATTGGCTCCTTCATTACAGGGAGCCCTTGGCAAAAGCAGTTTCTGATACAAAGGCACCTACAGTAACCAAGATGCAGCAGTTCCCCTCTGACTGCAGGGTTGGAATATGCACTTAATAAACATTTACACTCCAACTTGATCTTGCTAAAGAAAAATCAGCTCCTGCTGGGAAAAGGAAGTGAAGGAAGGGACAAATAAAACCAGGCAATGGCCTCAGTGCATTTCAAAGAACCATATTTTGCAACATTAAGCTTTAGTGTCACTGGAGACCCATAGTGTTTTTATGATCAGAATACTTTTTTGGAACACCAAATGTATGAAATGGGAAAATTTTCTCAGCACCTGATTTCTGACAGAGTAAGATAAGCAATGTACTTCATGCTCAGTAATTACTTGCATTGATGTCATTCCTTTTACAGTTTCACTGAAAATTCTGAGTATTTTTAGACTATTTTTTTTTCTTTTTTTTCAACTAGCAAAGTCTGCAACTTAAGGCAGCATAAAAATAAAAGCAAATTACTGCGCATGAGAGAGACAATATTTTATGCAGCTTGAAAACAACTTCACCTGCATATGCTCTGTTCCACAGCTTCAGGAGGTAGCAGATGTGAAAGGCAAGCAAAGCCACAGTCCTGGTGAGGATGCTCTGTGAAATGTGGATGCTACATCATCATCAAAAAAAACCAAAAAAAACAACCCTGTATTATTCAGCACAGTCCAGAGGTCACAGTACTTATTCTTCCAATATAGTGATTAAACTTTAGACAGCAACCAGAGTTTAAGGAATTTTTAACTCTCTTTTTTCTTTCTCTATCCAATTTCCTCTTTTTGCATGTGTGTGTGAAGATAATGTATAAGAATTTGGTTTGGTTTTGCTATTTTATTTTGTTTTAACTAGATCACCCTGGGTCAGGCATATCAGATATTCTATCAAATAAGCTTTACAAACAAGAAGAAAAGTTCTGTGACTCACATGGATCTGTCCACAATATTTCATGTTTATGAAGTGTCAGACATGACCACAGGGTTGGACATAAATGATAAATGAGATTTTTAGTCTTCTTTACTTCAGGACTCTTTTTAATTACGAGTAAAATATTAGTGTACACAGATGTCTACTAATACAATATTTTATCTCAAGTTTTCCTACATAGAGAGAAATCACCACTTTACCTTACATTTAGAAAGAAACTTAAGAATGTAACTATTATGCAGTACTGGATAGAATTTTTTTTTAAGATGTTTGATTGTTTTCTTCCAAAATTTACAAGTTCCATTGAAATTAAAATAGGAACCAAACTCTGACAAAGTTCTTCACAAACTAAAAATGAAAGCATTCAGCTCCAAAAATATTCTTGTATTCCAGACTCTGTTCCAACAAATATGTAGGATTTTTTAACGTTCTTTATCCCATGCTAATAACAGATCTAAAAAGTGCATTCAAAATACTCAACTTCATCTTCATAGCCCGAATTAATCTGAGACAGATTCAGATTTTAAGTAAAGCCATAAACTGAAAAAAAGATATTTTAATACCTAAATATCTGTTTGTGACACTAACATTGCAGTATATAGAAACAGAAAACCTGTGCCAAAGATCTTAAATATCATTAAGTTTGGTTCTTGAATTCACTACTCTAAGGTTGAAAATATTCAACTCATTTTGTGCCTCAGTGTATTCACCTCATTTTTAGAAATCTGTTCCTGTGTTGACTTTGCACTTTAAATTAAAGGTATTTACAATTTTTTTATGACTTGTTTGTTTCTGTAAGCATTGCATCTGTCTCTACTCAGCCTTTGGATGCTTCTGAAGAGCACTTTTTTTTTTTTAATTGTAACATAAAGATATATTTTTGGACAGTGTTTTAAATAAACAGTTTTTGTGAAGTCTGGCTTCAAGAGGTGAAGGAGGTGACCACCCAAGGTTTGCCCCTCTGCAGATCACCTTGTCCTCTGACAGCACCCTGGAAAATCTGCTTGCATGGCCAATCACCCAAACTTTCCTTTTTTTTCCCTCACCTCAAGGCATGCAGCAAATACTGTCAGCATTCTATTGTAAGTCACACTCACGACACAACATTAATTCTTTCAGGCTCTTTGCCCTAAAAAGGAAAAGTAGTAAGTATCAGGCGAGGCCTAGGTCAAGTGTTACTCAATGCAGACTGTGGTAGATGATGTGGATTAGATGAGGGTAAGTTTTTTCAGACAATCAAGACCACCTTGAAGCTTCAGGTTTTCCAGACAGTCAAGAACACTTTCCAGCCCCAGAATTTTAGAATTCAAGACTGCTTTTTCTCTTCAGACCTGACCCTCTGCTCCAGCCAGCATGGCTGTGGGTCAGTGGATTGCCAGAGTGTAAAAGCTGAGGCCTCTGAGCACCCATCCCCACCACACTGCTCAGGGCTGTGAATATCTCCAGCTAAACAAGTTTCCTTTTGTTTGAGAAATCAACTAAAACCTGCCAGGAACCATGAGAATTTCAAATATTAAAGCTGTTATTGAAGGAGGAAAAGTGATGGAGAAGTGCTGGGTTAGCTGAGGGCAAGGCGAAGCAGGGCCTGGTGGCAGCCTGCCCTGCCTGCTCCAGCAGGAATACCAGAAATTTGTCCTTTGTAGGAAAACTCCAGCTTCTCCCATCTGCTTCAGCTGATCTAATTCTTGATGTGAGCTGGCATGAGGGAACAAGGCTTTTTAGAAGGTGGGACCTACGCCTAGTAAAATAAGGGATCAGTGGCACCCTGACAGTGTCACCCCAACCTCTGCCCTCTTTTCTGCCTGGTTTTAAGAAGTCACCTCTATGTATGCACAGAAAGGGCAACATGGTTCTGAAGCAATCATGGCAGGCTTTAATCTTTTTCTATGAGTTCAGGAATTCTTGTACATTCCTGTGCTTTGATCTTTCCTTAAGGATAAACAACCAAAAGAAAGCAACACAAAAAAAATCCCCAAAAAACAAAAAAACCCAAACAAACGAAACCCAAGCAAACAAAACCCCAAACAAACAACAACAAAAAAACAAAAAACAAACACAAAACCAAAACCAAACACACAAAACCACCCCCCCCAAAAAAAAAAAAACAAAACCCAAAAGAATACCCAAAAATCCCAAGAAAACAAAGAGAGAAAACCCAAACCAACAAAAAAAAAACAAAAAAAAAAAACAAATTAAACCTAAACTAAGCAAACAAGCAAAGACCCCCCAAACAGATTTCTTGGCAAAGGTGACATTTTCTGGGATGATCTTCAGCTGATTGAGGAGTAAAGCTGAACTAACCATACCAATTGCACAAGTTTTTGGGCTACAGAAAATACTTTAAAGATTATTTTTGTCAACATCAATAATGGTGTCCCTCAGCTAATTACAGGATAAACCTCAAGTTGCGTAATTGAATCTTAATGGGTTTTTTTCTGTAGATGCCAGACAACTTAGTCATAAAAGAAATGTCTGTAAACTTCACAGTCTGCAGACATTCCTACTTCCCAGATCTTATATTTTCCATTACTTCCAAAATGAAAAAAACAATGGTACTCAATAACAGCAGGGTTCTTAATTGATTAGAGCTCCAAAACTACTCACAGACCTTCTGGAAGCTTAGAAACGGAAGTATTTGGATATTAAATGATGAACTCTGGACCAGATACAGTGTGTTTCTTGAACGAGTTTGAAAATTGGGATGCCTCGATATGAAGTATGACAGTGAAATGTCCTTGTTAGTTTACAAACAAGTGTTTGGCAAAGTATGGAAGTGAATCATCCAGGAAAAACTGAGTGTTTGCCCTTGTGCAGGTGTTGGGAATTGAGAGTGGAGAGCTGGGGACAGCCCTTCTCTGGCAGGGGACATTCAGGGGCAGTGACATGGCCCCAGCTGAGCTGGCAGCGACAGCTGAGCAGTGCTGGAGGCTTCTGTGGGTATTTAACAGCCAAGCTCTAATAAGTCCAACAAGAAACCATGGGAATGGCAAACAGGTCATGCAGCATGAGGGGGACACAGCCCTGCCAAATTTCAAAAGGTGAGAGCACTTTCCAACTGAGCTGCTATCTATAATCATTTCTCTATATATTTGGTATGCAACTGGAAAAAAAGTCATTGGTGGAATTACCTGGGTTTACCTATGAAACCTGGTCTCTAATCAAATACCTTGAGTTATTATTGATATTACTCCGTCACAGTTTGCTTTGTTGATCTTTTCTGGTTTGTGTTGGTTTTGGGTTTTTTTCCCTAATTATTTTCACTTTCATTTAAACTAATGCAGCTTAAAACACCACCGTGAACAAAATACACCTTCCAAAAAGTACAGGTTTAAAAACTCTTTAAGTTTTGATCTGTCAGATTATGAAAGTTTTACTTCAAGGTTGTTACTGATGAAGAACTGGAGAACATAAAAAAATCTAAGTATAGAACTGACAACCGCTTTCATAGATGGAATGGTTCTGATTAGAGATAACCAGAAGTCATAGATCAAATTCAATTTGCTACATTATGTGATTCAGAATAAGGTTTAACTGTGTTGAGGCAGAGCATCTAATAAATTTACTCTATGTTCAGGGAAATAAATAAAAAGGCTTTTTTCTACTTCCATTATAGATTATAGGCATATACATGACACACATACAAAAAAAAACCAACAAAAAACCAAACTAAACCAAAAACCCAAAACCCCGAAAAAACCAACCCCCTCAATAAGCAAAAAAACCCCTTCCCAAAACCAACCAACCAAACAAAAAATCCACAAAACAAACAAACAAGCCCTCCATAACACACCCCCAACCAAACAACAAAATGAGCAAAAACCAAAGAAATTAAGAACTGCCAAAAAAAAAAACCCCAAAACTGTTGGTGGTTTTTTCGGCTGTTGTTTCCCCCACAACCTGCTGGGAACCTACCTCCAGGGCCCTTGAAGGAGATTCCCTCCGTGAGTTCTTTGCCAGGGATGAAAAACGAGCAAGACTCACTGATTCTTGGTCTTCAGGTTATTGTTTATTCTTTTCTTATCTTGAGGTTGNCCCCTCCATAAATTGGGAACTGATCCAATTCTATAGCATAAAGAAGCACTAAAACAAAAAGAAAGTTCATTTGAAGCTGCCTTGATTAAAAAGAACCACCAATCAGATGTGAACTTGTATTATTTTTCTGCAAAGACCTTTTCTTCTCATAGTGTAACAGTGGAATTCACATGAACACTTTGTTAGTGTTGATTCATTCAGTTCTTAAAAAAAATTATCTGTGATGTTTCAGCTCCTCTATAAAACACAGCAAATAAAAAAGTTTTAGAAAATGTTGGTGTCTTTCAGTAAATATTTAGGTCAACACAATTATTCCCATGGTCAAATAGTCTTGTATATGTTCAGTAAAAGGATTGCAAATCTTTTGATATGTTCAGCTTGTGCCTCAACCTAAGATTTTTGTTTGGATTTAATGACTAGGACAGTTTCTAAAACACAGGATATGAAAGCAGATGTTACAGAAGAGGAACGAGAGACTCCAAAACACCTGCTGAAGATGTAATCTTCAGTGCCAGTGAGGCTCAGGATGGTGACACTCAGCTGTGACTGATCACAACACATTTCAGAGATGGCTGAAATCTGAGTTGTAATTCTCATAATCATGAATACAAGAGGGAAATAAAGATTTTTGGTGGGTAGCATGAACACTTACAGGAAATATACCCCAAACATCACTGATAATGTTATAATGTTGTAGGTGAAATCTTCCAGGGGTTATAAAAGCTGGTGTTGCTCAACAACAACAACACAACAAAAAACTAACAAACAAACAAACAAAAAACAACAACAAAAGAAAAGGTTTAAAATTTCAGGGTTAGTACTTTTAGAACAAGAACATGATGATGATGGGAAATGCTGACCTACCAAGTGCCAACACTACTGGAATTAGATGACATGTTAGGAAAACTTTGAGACTACTTTAGAACTATAAATATTTCCATGTGAAAATCTGAATCCTATTGTGGATAGGAACCCCAGTGTTCCTACATTAGCCTTTGGGGCTCAATGAACTTCAGGAGCAACATAAACTCTTCTCAAAATATCTATTCAGCCTCCCCAGTGACAGTGAAGTTCTGATTGTTCCACTTATATGTGGCCTATTTTGGGGTTGTAGACTTAAATAATTGTGCGTTGAGAGGGAGAAAAGTACAGGTAAACACCTGACAGCAACAGATAGACCAACGCACTAGCAAAATTTTGGATGGATTCTTTTTGCTAACAGAATTATGAACAGAGTTTAAAAGTGTAGCACTGTGTGGAGTGTAACTACAGACACCACGATGTGCACAAATACTAGAAGATAGTCAGCAACACCCAAGGCTTTGATTTGTGGTCTGCTTTCAGATTTTACTTGCTAGTTTTCTGTCTTTCAGCCTGTGACATGTTGCTTTCAGCTTCTGTGACTTACTGTGTGAAGTGAGGCCACTGGAACAAGTGATAAAACCTTAGTGTATCACCTGAAATAGATATATCCACTTTATTCCAAGGCAACTGAGTTTTATTTTTGTTTGATATCAAGTCCAAGAAACAATTTACTGCTAAAAGAGATTTCTCTTGTTTTAAAAAGGCATTGAATTTTAAAAATAGTTAGAATTCAGGAAATTTGAAAGTAACATAACATGGTCTTCATCTTGATGAACAGCTATTTGGTCCTTAATTATACACACAGGGTATTAGATACATACTGATCATGATCAAAACCCAACAGATTAAAAAATATGTGCTTGTAAAAGACCAGAGTGTACAAGAGCTGAGATAAGTTATACCTGACCAAATCAGAGCATATTTTTTACAGAGATAACAGATGGCTTCCCAGCACAAAGCCAACATGTTGGAAAATACTCACTTCCTCCTGTGAAAACTCGGGAGTTTTACAAAACCAAACTCAAGAGAATGGTTTGAAACGATCAATCAGTGGCTCCAGTCTGCGTTTCTTAGATGTAACTGAACTGATTAGAATCACATTCTAAAATACTTAAACATTGTTAAGTGTGTTGGTATCATTAAGTACTTGTACAGCATGAAAAATCCCTGCTCAATGTATTGGAACTTACCAAGTCTCTGAAGAAATGGAATATTGTCTTGTAAAATAAATAACAAAAATGGAAGCTGGTATCAGTACTATAATATCTATGTTAGAGGAAGAATTAACTCCCACACAGAACAATATGGGCTTTATGTGGGCCTATGGCTTCATTTCAAGGTTGTCTCAAAAATATTTTAGGTTTTCTAATGCAGCTGTCCAAAATAAATGAAGAATATGTGAATTAATTTCACTTCAAAGGAGCTAGGATGCAGATATTACATTCAGTTGAACTGTAACATATGTGTATATATCTCCATATAATATAAAGTCCCATGTAATATAAAACTGTGACTTATGCAATTCTCAGTTAAATATAATATATGCTATATATGGACATATTCCTTTAGGACCAAGTTCTCCTTTCAGCATACTGCACCATAAATTCAGCACTTGTTCTGCCAGAAATTAATTTTGATAAATGTCCACAAATAAAAGGAGCCATACTCTGAGACAGAGAAATGTAGCACTGATTAAAAACAAATGCTCAGGGAGATGCATGCATGTGCAAGGAAATGTTTCAATGTCTGGCTTGTTCTATGATTTGACCATCACATTTGACCATTTCTAATGTCCTGACCAAAACAAGATCCTAAACCACACTGCTTCATGAACAATAGTCAATTGTAAATTAAAGTCTAATTAGTGATCTCGAGGAAAAGGCTGTTATATAAACTACCACAGTCTAATCATAACTTCTCCCTTATTAGAAATCTCACAGAAAGCTATGAAGAAAAAATGTATCTTATTTACAGGATTTATAATTTTTACAAGATTTATAATTTTTCTCATCAGAAGAACAGATTTTTTTATTATTTTATTTGCAGGTGATTACAATTCTTTTAAAACATGAAAGATAAAGGAGAATGGCGAGAATGAAATTCCAAATTCTGACCTTGCTCTGTACATTTAAAGAAATTTTTTCCTTTGTTCAGAAAAGCATCAAGTAGAGAATGGACACTGGCTTTCTTTTCTCCAGCAAAATTATTTTTCTTGACTCGTCAAACTTATTAAATAGCTGCATTCTTGATTTATTACCTTCCTTAGAAGGGATAATAATACTGAGCAAATATATCATTCAATCAGTCACTGACTGGCTGAGAGCATGAAGTTCCTGTGTTTTAAATGTATGCAAATACAGATAATATGGTAAATTCAGAAGACCCAAGAGGATGTCAGAGTGGATGTCTCATTGAAAAGAAAGGTTGGAATTCCAGCTGAGGGTAATATTGTGCAACAGCCTCTGAAATAATTATGTGTGTTGGCTGAGAAGTGTAGAAAACCTCTAGCATTTTGCCCAGAAACTAGTTTCAGGCTTCTAGGTAAAATAATCCAGCGAATGAGGGAAGGTAAAATAATCCAGGGAGTGAGGGAACCATGAATTCATTGAGAACCCAGTAGCTATGTGCTACTTAATTTAGCATAGAACCCAATTAATTAGAAATAAATTAGTCCTTCTGGCAGATTCATCTTGGACTGTTGACTTCTGAACTGAAATCCTTCCAAGTCCCAGCACAAGTGAAGAGTAAAAATAATATTTCTGTTTAAGACAGAGCAGTGGGTGAGCAGAGGTCATGAGTCAGTGAGAAACCTTGACATCCATGTCCATGGCTGGAGCAGTTTTCCAGGACAGTAATGGAATTACATCTCTGCACTGCCTGAGTTCTGCAATCATCTTCTCAGAGTGATGCAAGCTGTAGTTTGTTCATATTATATCAACTTCAGCTGTTTACCTTTACCAAGGTCATAATCTGTTTAAGAGAAAATAATTCTGCAGGGGTACAGATCAGATCAGGAAGCTCTGGAGTGATCGTTGTGAAATGAACTGGGAATTTTAAATCTTGCTTAAAGTTAAAAAAAAATAGTGGGAAATAAGTAATACCATGAAGTTATTATATTAAATAATTAGCACTTGAATTGAAAAGACTGCCTATACTCCCTTACAATTAACTTGCTGTCACATCTGCTTAACAAGATGCAATTTTCACCCACACATACATTTTACTTTCAGTCTGTGGCTTTTGCTGCGCAGAGTTTGAAAATAAGGCAGTATGAGACGCAGTACTGCATTCAAGAATGCTTAGAAATGACATAGTGAGAAAGCCACTTGACAAGAGAATGTAAAAACGTGTCTCAAACCAAGATATTCCCTTTTATAACTTAATTTGGCATCTTTGAGTTACGCAACATTTAAATTGCATTTGCTGTCCTCACACACATCTCCTCAATTTAAGCATTACTTGAGTTTAATGTTCTGTTTTTCATTTTGAGAACTATGAAAGAAAAGGGATAAAATTTTGTTGAGAAAGAGAATGAAATATATGCATTCAAAGTGTTATTTCCTCTATAATATAATACACTTGCAAGCAATGTCCTGAGTACAGTTATTCTGATTTTTAATAACATGACTGATTCTGTAAAGCCTCAAAAGAATGTCAGACTATATTCTAAAGGACTCTGGGAATCTAAGCATATTGAAAATCAAGTAATTTTCTATTTCATAAATCCTAAACATAATGAGAGACTTTCTACAGATGACTTAGCTTATTAAAATATAATTTCTTAGACTTAAGATTTCTTGCTAAACATGTTAATAGCTTCTCATAAGAGACCCTAGCAATGCTTTCTGGTGTCAAAGTAGGAACAGAAAATTTGAAATATAATTAAATTAGACTGGATAAGTGTATTTTAAGATTATTTTAAAGAGAAAAAAAGTAATATCATGTCATCATGCCATGAAATGATAACCAGTAATTGCAATATGAAGATGTAGGTAATGGGAAAAAAAAGTTGAAAAGGGTTCTATGCTAAATTGAAAAGCATGGACAACATGGCAAAGGCAGGAAAGAAAAAAAATGTAATGGTTGGAAGAAGCAATCTTTGTTGAATTCTATCAGGGAGACACTGACTTTGTAGGAATCTTTACTGATTATGATAGGAATTGAATCAAGTTCCTTAAGAGCAGTAGCTTAGCCAGGAGAGGTGCGAGCAATGACCAAAAAATAGAAACACAAAAAGAATGAAAGCACAGCTATAGACACTATTAAATTAGATACCCTTGCACAGTAGAGAACCTGCAGGAAAAGATTGCGCGAGGAAAAAGAAAAACAATAAATAGGAAATGAAAGATGACATAGGAAAGCAGTTGAGGAAATGTCCATAATCCAAACAAAAACTCCAAAATGTGTGAGACTTTTAACTTATTCTTCCACTTAGCTCTATCAGAGATGTATTGTGTTAAAATAACTCAGATTTATCATGGCCCAGAGCTACAATAAAAAAAAGTGACTACCAATAATTCCATCACAAGCTAATGCACTGACTGAAGTTGTATCCTAGCTGTGGAAATCATATGTTCATCATTTTTTTGCCACTTTTGCTCCTGAGGAGACCTGTTAATTGCACATATATTATTCTGGAGTATTGATTGTTCTATTCTGTGAGCACAGGAGAAGAAATCAAGATCAACTGGGGCCTCTGGGAACAGGTAATGAGGCTTGACTTTTCAGAGCTGTGTTCCTGCTGCAGTCATCGATACAAGGACACGGTACAGGATACTCACTCTGACTCTGAGCTGCTGGGAGAACAGCAAAAAAGCATGGAAAAAAATATTATCAGCCTTCAAGAGTTAATTTTCAGGTGGAAAACATGGATCAAAGCTGTAAATCAGTGAAAAGACATTAACCCCTTATGTGCAAACTGACACCTACTTTAGATTGGATATTAGGAGGAAATTCTTCCCTGTGAGGGTGGAGAAGGGGCTGGGATGGAATTCCCAGAGAGGCTGTGGCTGCCCCTGGATCCCTGGAAGTGTCCAAAGCCAGGTTAGATGGGGCTTGGAGCACCCTGGAATATTGGAAATTCCAAGGGGAATTTCAAAGGGGGTGGAACTGGATGGGCTTTAAGGTCCTTTCCAACCCAAACCATCCTGTGACTCCCCAGTTTTAAGATTTATCAACTAAAATATGGCATGGAATGCTCTAATGCCTGGAAATGCTGGCCAGCCAGCCATTTAACCAGAGCCTACTCTAGAGATTACACACAAAAAAAGACAAAATTTACAGAAACATAGCTTAAATGTTCTTAACACAGTTGTTAGCACGTCCCAACAACCATAACTCAGTTTTTAAAACTTCCCACTTGGTGAGGAAATGTGAGCTCAGGCAGCTGCTTTGATATAAAGACCCTGTTTTTTAACAACCACAATTTTCACTTTTGGTTGCAGGCACACCTCCAAACCCACCTTATTTTATCAACATTTCTTCAATGGGAAGTGTCATGACCTTCATGACCCATTTTAAGGTCCTATCTTTGAGCTGTTGAAGTGTGTCATTTTCTCTCATTATATCACATGCTATTTCTCTCATTCATTGTTGGGAGATGCATCAAGATTACCAATGCGAATTATGAAGAAAAAATTCTTATGTTTGTATATGTAAAGTTATAGCTCTGCAGATGCAGTGGAGGAACTCAGCAGCTGCTGCCCAAAACTAGCAATTTAAAATATGTAAAGGCAATCTAAAGAAATAAATAGAGGACAGAACAAATTTAAAGGCATTTCTTACAGGGTTAGGTTAGCACTGCAATCTTTTAAAATCAGAACTTTGTCATTAATGCTGCCAACTAATTAGTAACCAGTCATCCAAAGTCAGTCTTCCCATAATTCTCTTAAGGGCAATAAAAATGCACTAGATATTAATTTGTCTCATTATGTTCTCCATTGGGATCATCTGAGGTCTTGCATTTTTATTGCAATACATGAAATTTTAACAAGTCTAGCTTGAGAAAGAAACTATGACCTTTCTAGCCTACTTTGAGTATTTAAAAGCCAAAAGTATTGTTTTTTGGATTTGATTTTTCAGAGACTGAAGAGGGAAAGGAAGGAATGAATCAGTGGTTGTGGGTAATCACTGTTGATCTTCCTACTTTTGATTTGACAAGCTGATCTAGGAATTTGCCCCTTTTCCAAATGAGGAAGGAGTTTTCATGTACTTCATATGTTCAGGGTTTTTTTTCTTGTCAGCAGTGTAAGTCTCTTGCACAGGCACCTGCTGAGTGCTCCACGCTGGAAGGGGAAATAAAAAACAGAAATGGGAACAGGGAGGGCAACAGTTCTGCAGAAAATGTTCTGATGTTCAAAGTGGGTGATAAATGATGTTTTAAAAGTCAAGAGGGTGGCATTTTAAGTAAGCAAAAGTTACATTGGTGCACTGAAAGGTGAGGTTTCATATAACAGGAGTATTCATCTCTGCTGCACTCTGGACTAATCTGGGATGGAATTTTACCTTTGTAAGCTCCATTATAAGACAGGTGCACACAAACTGAAGATAATCCACAGTGCTAAAAGATTTCACTATCTGACACATGGGGAAAACTGGAGTTTCTGGCCTGTTGTAATCTAGAGAAAAGAAAACCGAACTAGGGGAGGAACATCTCAGTTTTTGCAGTAGCTCTTGATTTATTATAAGAAAAGATTAATCAGCACTTTTTTTTTCTTTTTTTCATGGAGATTTTTAAAAATCAGGAAGAGTTTCTTCAGAAAACCTCTGCATTGTTTGGGGATTACTTCCAGAAATTTAGAGTTATTGTTTCTCTCACTCAGTTAAATAATTTTCAGTGAAATTTCATTTAATGAATTATGTATCTACTGTTAGAAAAATAAGCTGAAATTAAAAGAGGGAGTGTAATTTGTCTTTCAAAGATTGATCTACAATCGCAAAACTGTATTTAATGGAAGTCTCAAAAACATTTACAAACACCTAAAGTTTTCTGGAAAGCAGTTCTGATAGCCTTTTACATGAAAAGAAATAAATATGAGCACATATTTAGGGTTAAGCATTCTATAGTGTCTAACCTTGTTATTCTTAAGAAAAATATTAGAGAAATCAAACTAAATCAGAGGAAACAAAAATCTCAAAAACATTTTTTTTTCTTTCTCCCTTTTTTCCTGGTCAAAATTCTTCTACCTCTCCAGTTATCTGTCTCTGTACCCAATTTAGTCATATGCATGTCAGGCAGGACCAATATTTACTGTTTAGGGAACATGAATTTCATTTTAATATTTGTTTCTGTACATTTCTTTAAAGGCACATACCTTTGAGATTTTGGATCAAGGAATAAAATCTGAATCACTGATGAGTTAGCACGCTCTGCTGTGTATAATTTCATTCATACAAGGTTTGATTCCCAAAATCTCACCGTGTAAGGGTATGTAAGTGCCTTCTTTCCCAGATGACAAATTATCAACTCACTATAAAAACATATGATGCCTGAAATTCAAAGCAGCAGCCAAGATTTTACTTTAATTGTACAAGCACCATGACTTGCCTGGAATAAAAGGCAGAGTTGACTAAACTCTGAGTTACAATTTCCTGTCAATCCATCACCTGGGATTAGTAAACTCACTAAAGTGTAAAGATTGTCTAGGAGGAAACACATTTCTGAGGGATGAGATGCTCTAAGAACGCAGTGCTTGTCAGAAAAAAATCTAATTTATGATGACTGCTTTCTCTAGAACAGGTAACCTTCAAACCATCAGAGATATTCACCCAAGATACATTTTCTTATTAGAAATCCTGTCTCAACAGCACAGTGATAGGTGTTGGTTTTGATGGTTTTTGTTGTTGTTTGTTTGTTGGTTTTTTGTTTTGTTATGGTTTTAATTTTTTTGGTAGTTAAAGTATTTGCTGTCAATTCAATTAAGACCATCAGGATGAAATCTAAGGAGCAACTCCATTCCAATCATACTTACTTGTGCAATTTTTGTTTTAATTTCTGTCTTCTATTAGTCACGCATATTTTGAGAACTGACACAACTGAGCTTACAAGTGAGAGGTCAACCTTGATTGATTTCTTCAATCACGTCAATATTGCAACAATTTCTGAGATTCTTTGAGCTGCACACAGCACAGGAATATTCTTTTTGATATTCTTATGCTTCTCACATTCTATGGTTGTCCATCTGTACAGAAATTGCTATGACTTCTGCCACATTTTATACTGTTCCATCATCTGCCTTGCTGCTATAATAACCTACTGAGTGTTTAATTCAAGGAACAACCAAAGGGCAATATTTCCTTGGGCATTTCCAATGTGCCTCAGTCTGTTTAGAGCCAAAGAAGTGGTGTATGACAACAGAGGATTCCCCAAAACCCAGCACCTTTACAGGCCATAATTCCAGCTATTTCCTAAACCAGCACTGTAAAAGCTCTCTGCACTGAGGACAGCTATGAAATTCCATTGAATTTAGTGGGTGGAAAACCAAACCATTAAAGTGCATTTCAGATTTTCCACCATGTGTGGGTTCTCTGGTTTGTTTGTTTGTTTGTTTGTTTTCTTTATATTTCATTGTACCTCCTTATAGTCTCTTTTTCCTCCTCAGCATTGTTAATGGTTTCTCCAAAAAGTTAATATCATACCTCCAATATAAAAATTAAAGCAACCCCCAAGGGGAAATATATGTATATTTGAACTTATTTGTCAGTATTGCTTCAATATGCCAATAAAAAAACCCGAAAAAGACAAATTAAAAAAAAACCAAAAACACCTTCACTCCAACAACTTGGAAACATCCCTTTAAAATACCACTTTGACTCAGAAAATTATTCACTTTCTCACTGTCTTAGTGTTGAACACCATGTGTTACTGCAGCCATTACACTGCATTCAATTAATAAAGAAATTATTATTGTACTGGATAATGTGCAATATTTATCCAAGTGCAGCTGTTGTTCTGATCTGACTTATTTCAGCCTATTTCAGATGGACAGATTTTGTTTTTCTCTTAGGTTGTTGCAACTATGCAGATTTTGAACTATCTGATCTGGTTTCATCTGATCTAAAAAAAACCCAGCTCAACATTTTTCATTACTGAGAAGCATCTAAACGTGACTATAAATCTGAGCAGAAAAGGTCATTCTTAACATGTTTCCTGATTTAAGCATCCAGTGGATTAAAGAAGCAGATGGGCAGACTGAAAATGTTTGTTGATATGCCAGAACAAAATGGATGCCACCTGAGCTCTAAAATAAATCTACTGCTATTCCCAAGATCAGTTCCCTCTGGCCTCAAAAATGTAAAAGCTAAAAAGATCAATATCAAATTTTCAGTGATGTAGTTTTTCATATTGAAGAACATGCTCCATCTGTTGGAATCTGATTTTCAAGGGACTGAAAAAGACTGGCAGAAATTCAGCTTCCTTTAAAGAGCCCTATGTCAGTGCATTAAGAACAGGTAAATCAGCCACAGAGTTCCTTTAAATACATGAAATTGCTAATCTCCTGCTTTGTGTCTTCCCTTGGTAGCTAGATTTCCTCCTCGGAGATGCTCAGATGTCCCAGCAACATTCATCACAGTGATGCCTTTTTAAGTGTATATCCATCACCTTAAAATTAAAATGACAAATGGTATTTAGTTGCTGCCTTAGGATTTTAAATTGGTTTAGCAAATTAGCAATGGAGATGGAGAGGCTGCTTTTTACAGAGATTTATCTAGTACACTTTGAAGGAAAGTAATTTCTCCTGCTCGCTCAGTCAAAATACTCAAAGATGAAATCATTACACTGCATTTAGCATGCAGCCCAAAGTTTTAATTGGACTTTCATCATTGCCTTGGAACAGACAATAGAAGGGAGAGCAAAGAGGCTCCACATTACCAAGGTCCTGCAGTCAACCTGCCACAGGCATGATGGACATGATGCCTAAAGTTTTTTTAGGGTTTTTTTTAAATATATTTTTTATGTGTTTGTAGCTTTGTAGACTGTTAATACATATTTATAACTTCCAGTATTTTTCCTGCCCTCTCCCATAACTGAACAAACCCTTACTAATACAATCTTGTAATTGTGACTTGTCTTGCTTTTAGGCTAGCAAGGACACTGGGTTTTGCACCACATATCAAAGTCACAATAAAATGTAGGGCTAAAAGATCAGGAGGGGCCTCCAATGGTGCAGAACCTGGGTGGAAATTGCCTAACCAACTGCTCTTCTAATTGGACAATATTTGTTAGATATACTAATTAAGGAACCTCATAAAAATTGTAGAAATACTGTATCACGTGTGCATATCCCCATATTGTGCACTTGAAAGATTTAAATTAAAAATTTGCTTTTATATTACAATTTTAACTCTGGAAAAGTTTTGTGTTTTATTCCAGGCAACAGATGCCTGGCCTGGGCTGAGAGAAGGCTGATAGGAAAAGATCCTCTTTAGGATTTTCTGGAGAAATGAAAATTAAAAAAAAAAAAAAAGGAAGAAAAAGAGAACTAGTTAGAGTTTAAGTGAGAGGTTCTGGAACCTGGAGTAGAAAATATTATACCTTAGCCTTGCCCTGCCTTGCCTACACTCTCATTCTTTGCAGCTTGTGATGCTTGTGCATATTTTCACCAAGGATTTTCTTCCACCAAGGAAAGGCTTTTGTCACCACCAGGATGTGCTGCCCACCTTCTTGTCTGACCTGGGAAATCATGCTGAAAAAGGATCTAGTCAAAAAAGAAACCCAAATTCACACCATGTGTGATAAGATCCTTCTCTAGGTTGAGACTTTCTCTGGAAATATGTCACTTGCCTTCAAAGAGGCAGTGGGCAAATGGGGCTTTGATCTTACCAGAAGGATTTCTTTGATCTTTAAAAAAAAAAAAAAAAAGCTTAAGGCTTACCTAACAAAGTCAGCAATATATTAAAATACATAAAAAAGATGAGGTTAGCATTGTGGAGCCAAGTGCTTGGAATAAGATGATGATCATTTCTTTGTGCTATGTCTTGAATCCCTGATTTTTGGGATAGAGACACAGCTGATATCTCTGGGTTTTTTTCCTCAGTCTTTTCCTACCCTAGTGCAACTGTTAGAAATTCACTGTGAATGCAGGAAAATTCGATCTGCAAGGGCAGTTTTCATGTGGTGCTGCTCCACAGCTTTGACAGAAAATGCAATGCCTCACAGAATGAATTTTCTCAAGGATGAACAAATCTGGTGTATTTTCTACATTTTTTCTTCTCTGTCATAAGCGTACTGATGAGTAATTTCATATTTTAGTGACATTTTCTGAAAAACAAGGATGGGATATAACCTAAACTAGTTTGGGCTTAAGGGTCTGAAAGCTACTTAAGTCTGAAAAAAATAATTTAGCCTACCTAAACTTTTTAAGAAAACATCCTATATGTAGTGAAGGAGAGAGTCTTAGCCATTTCTGAAGGAATAATATAGGTAACAATAACCATAAATAAAATTCCCAATTCTAGAAGAGAGGGGGAGAGAGAGAGAGAGGCATTTCAATACAATCTTTCCGTTTCTTATTCGATTAATAACTTTTATTTTAGTAATGATTGAAATATTCAACATAGAATTCAACAATTATATCACATTGAACTCTTCCTGCTTTTAAGCCAATTATTGTTTTTAATGCGTTCTGATTGTGGCCAGCTTTTCAAAGAAAAGTCACTGCTAGCTTCCATTTATAATAGATAAAAGAATCATTAAGAATGGTGTTTAAACCTTTATTTCTTTTGAGAATTCTGAAAGTTACTAAAAGACTGTTTATTTTCTAAATTCTCACAATTCTAATCCATTTAAAAATGCATGGAACTGCAAACTCAATAATTGCGGTTGTATAAAGATAAAGCACAGGTCTTTCAGACCTTGGAAAATAAAAGTGCTTTTAATTTTTAGTTGTGCTTTTTTGTTGGTTTTTTGTTTTTTTTTTTTACCCCTACAATGTCACCTTCATAGCTTCCTTACAAATTATTTGAAAAACAGAAAGTTATCTTAATTTTCATGACAAGTTGAGAGCAAGGGTCACAAGGCCAGACTGAAAACACTATTTCAGGTAGCATACTAGTCAATAGAAGTTGTTTTATATGGAAATTTTCTGAGGGAATGGCAATTTCAATAGGTGATGGCATCAGTGAAAAACAGATCATTTATAGTAAATTAAATATGAGGCTACCTGTGAGATAATAGCAAAGAAAAAAATCAAAACCAAAATAAACACAAAAGGAGTAACTGGAAGTAGATCAATATTTTAGGCATGGTTTTGCTAATCCCATAATTCATTATGATCTCAGTTTAAGTAAAAAAACCTTTTCTATTGACAGTGTGACCGGGGGGACGGAAGAAGGAAAAACTGTGGGGAATTCAATTAAAATGATGGAATTCTGGTGAGAGAAGGGGAAAGAGGAAAATAGAGTTGGCTGTGAAACACACCCTAGGCTAGGATAATGGTGAAAATCCATATGTGAGAAAAATAATTTTGGGGCAAAATGTAATAAAAGGAAAGGGGAAAGGTTGGAGAGGCAACAGTTTTGGTGTCGAGATTGGACATGAGACCATTAAGGATATTTGTTTGAGTTATTTTGCATCAGGAAACAGCTGTGAAAACTGCTGATCCTCTGATCACCTGGCTCCCAGGGTTGGGCCATTAAAAATTGGTAATTTACACATAGGAGGTTTATCTAACGAGGTAAAACTCCTCACTATTATTGGTAGGTTATTCATATGGACACAGTTTTGCTGTAGTTGCTGTAGATAGATTACTAATTTGCTTTATAATACCTACAAACTACATGCAAAAAACCCAAAATCAACCCAGTTAAATTTTTATTCCATCCTGTCTAAAAAGGTACATATTTGGGGGAGCAATCTTAACTTTATCCTTCTGTTGGCATGCTTTATGAGAGAGTGTTTCACCACAAAGTCACACAGACAATGTTTTTCCCACATGACATTCTGATAAAATAAGCTGGTGTTGGAATGAACTTGGGTCATCCACCTACAGACATTGCTGCCTGTAAATTCACTGCAGATAAAAGAAGAAAGAGAATGATTGAAGGACATTTCTATAAAAAGAGGAGGGAAAAAATAATGTTTGACTACAGCAGAATAAAGTTTTCTTCAGTGTAAGTATGATTCTTTCAGTACATGTCCCATGAGACGCTAGATAACTTGTACAAATTAACTTTGTTTTCTGAAAATTCCTGGTCAAAGTATTTTCTGGATGGAGAACAGATTTGTAAAACACACGGATTCTAAATAATATGTGTGACCATTAATTCCAAAGGTGTCTTATGGCACATTAAAAAAGGAAAAAAAAAAAAAAGAGAAATAAAGAAAAAAAAAAATAAGAGAGCAAACCCTAAACCACTCACCAGAAAAAAAAATCAGGACAAAACAGAAAAAGCCATTATTTTTCTGTGTGTAACTCTTATTTTGTCACTGAAATCTACAACAAATTTCTGTCTCTGTGAAAGCAAGCTGCACATGTATTTGACAGAAGGAATGGATATTTTGCAGGGCCGGTAGGTAATTCTGAGTGAAATGTTGAGGTACACAGTCCCAGAGGGCTTCTTATGAAATTAGTTACATTGGAAATCAAAATGAAACTAAATGAAACATGGAAAGTGAAGAAACCCTAGGGGACAGTGGAGATGCTGTTGCTGGCATTGCTACTTTATCCCTTTCTACTCTCCTGGAGAAAATCAGATTTTAATCTGATGACACACAAGTTCTAAAAGGGGATTCACCACAATAATCAGTTGTACCCTTCCCTGTGTGTTTGTGGGTGCACGTGCACATGCACTCCTCCTTTTAGGGATATAAATTTGGGGCAGGAATGGGGAATCAGGGATATTTGTAGTGGTGGCACTTGTTTCCCCCAGCATCATGGGGCCTGGGGATGGCTGAACACCTGCCTGCCCATGGGAATTGGGGAATGGATTCCCTGTTCTGCCTGTATACACAGATTTTGGTTTATCTACTAAACTGTTTTTAGCTCAAGCCACGAGCATTTTGTGCATTTACCCTTCTGATTCTCTCTCTCATCCCACTGAGGAGGAGTGACCAAGCAGCTTCCTGTTGTTTATCAGCCTACAAGTTAAAACATGAAAATGCAAATGTAGCAGAATTACAGCAGGAAAGGATGAGAGAGCTGGGATTGCTCACCCGCACAGGAGAAGCTTTGGGGTGAGCTCAGCGTGGCCTCGCAGGGCCTGAAGGAGCTGCAGGAAAGATGGAGAGAGACAATTGCCAAGGGCTGTGGGGACAGGACACGGGGAATGGCTCCCAGTGCCAGAGGGCAGGGCTGGATGGGATCTTGGCAATTAGGAATTGTTCCCTGGCAGGGTGGGCAGGCCCTGGCACAGGGTGCCCAGAGCAGCTGTGGCTGCCCCTGGATCCCTGGCAGTGCCCAAGGCCAGGCTGGACACTGGGGCTGGGAGCAGCCTGGGACAGTGCAAGTGTCCCTGACGTGGCAGGGGTGGCACTGGGTGGGCTTTAAGGTCCCTTATGACGTTAAGTCACCCTTCTCTTATTCTGTGATTCTTTGATTCTTTGATTTACTGTGCCTTATCATGGCTTTTGAATATATTCCTAGCATGCAGCACATCTAGATAACTGTACTGATCAGTCTTGAGTAGAAACTGGGACAAAAAACAGGTTTCAGATATGCTTTCTGAAAAAAAAATTAAAGAAAAATAGAAGAAGAGTTGAGATTTTAAAAAAGTTGTTATTTGTATCCAAGAAGTAAAACTGCTGTCTCAGAAGGAGCCTTCCTCCATGGACCTGGTGAAAGTGTTTTGTAGAATTGGTCACAGAACAATCTCTCTGTATAATATCGGTAGATTCTGAATAAAATAAAAAATTAAAGTTTTTCAAGTGTTTAGCATACTGTACTTAAAGGCAATATGAATTACTGTCATGCCTCCATTAGTATTAATTTGTAGTCCAGTAATGTCTAAACCAGAATGGAGGATCTTCAAAGGGCAATAAAATCTAAAAAGCTTTCAGCATGGGGTGCAAAGTCATTAAGTGATTCAAAGGGCATTACAGATCATTTATCATTATACATACCTGTGTAACTATGATACCACCCTAATTTAGAGTTTAATTCATTATCCTGAAGCATGGGGATATTATCATTGCATAACTTATCTGAGATTCAAGAGTTTAAGGTAAAGATTTTAAAATATTTTCAGTCAGTCATACATGTGAATATTTGAACAGAGGATCTTATCCATTTTTGTCCTGTAGCATTCTGGGGGATATTATTGTAACCCTGTACCAGTTTCAGTACAGATATGAGTATTCAAGCATCATCAAAGTGTGGTTTTTTTTTTTTTTTTAATTTATTCAATTTGCAAGATTGTGTGTATTCCTTTGGGGTTTCTTTCTCTCTTTTATATAAATATATGTAAATATATATATGTAAACACTAGGGAAAAAGCATGTTTAAAAGGCCAATACTTTCAGAAGTATTTCAAATGTATACAAAGTATAAGAAAGTTGATAATGTTATTATTGTTATTTTTTCCTTCCTTATGACAGACCTTAATTACTGATTGATAAGGTTTATTATTTCCTCAACAGGCTTTGGATTACAGCTTCGAAGAGTGAAAACAGAGTAAAAACTTTATTGAATATTCATTGTTTGTTGCTGGTTTAGTTTGGTTTAGGTTGGGTTGTGTTTTTTTGGTTTATTTGTTGTTGAAAACAACCTTTCATTTTCCCAGATGTCTGTATAACGTATGAGCTAATTAAGTCTGATATTTTATTTTACAGAGAACACCACAAACTCTTAAGACATCTCTGTCTGTAAAGAGGGTTAAGTGAAACAGCCTGGAACACCCTCACAGCAAAACATTCTGCTGCAATATTCTGAATATAAAGAAAGACAATTCAGTCAGGCTTTTATCCTGTCTTCTGCACCATGAGGAGCCAGTGTCTTCATCAAGGTAGTAGATAATTATGAAATATGTTAAAAGAGAAGACAGAATTCATAGACCTATGGGATTAAAGTTCATTTTGTGATCCTGCCTTGAGTTTTTGTTCATTATTGTATTTTTAGGAAAACTCTGCAAATAAAAAAAAAAAAAATCATTTGGTCCTTGCCCCAAAGCAAAAGGCAACTGGAAGAATTCAAGGCAGAGAAGTTTCTGTCTTTGAGCTCATAGAAAGGAAAGACTTTTGGTAAAATTTTCTCCAACTTCCAATTGTCTTTAGACTAAATAAAAGTTTCAAAGACTATTGTTGCATAGTGTGTTTCTTGCATAAGATACTGTCCAGCTTTCTTTTTCAGTTTTGAAAAGTGTCTCAAAGAATTCTGTTTATTGGTTTTCTCCCTCCCCCAAATATTGTCCCTCTTGGGGTTAATGACTGATATAAATATGTCTTTCTTTTTTGTTTTGTTTTGCTTTTTTTTTTTTTTCTTTTTGGTGTGTGTGTATTTTGCTTGTTTGTTTGTTTTGTTTTTTTATCTTTTTATATCACTCTTTTTCAGGATGGTAATGGAGCTGAAGAAAAAAAAGGCTTTGAATACACATGAAAACTCCTAACAATAGTCTTATGGTGATGTAAAAAGCAATTTTGGCCTAGTAGACAAGATTATTCTGCAGTAAAATTGAGCATTTTGTCCTTCTGTGTATGAAATTGTCTTTATATTCTTTTATGCCATGTATGTATAAAAGTACCATTATATTCCCCTCAAACTGAAATACTGGAGGCTAAATATTACTATGTTTCAGACTGAAGCAGCTAAAAAAAATATTTCTACTAAACCTGCTTTTCTGCTTCTATAAGATTCCTGGATCATTTCTTTTATTAGGAAATACGTATAGAGCTTTAAAAAGTTTAAAGGGGGTTTCAGCTAAATGAAATCACTGCAGTTTAAATTATGTGTAAAATGAGGAAATCCATACTCTTTCCCAAAGTTTTATTGAAAGAGTTTGAGCCATGGAGAAGAGATGACTGAATGAGCACCGTGGCAGTTTAAAATCATTCCTTTATGCATGGAAAATGCTCTGCCTTGAAAAATACATGGGAAATTGAAAGAATATAAACACACACCATTGAGACAAAGCTGTGGAAATGACTGGATTCTCAGCTTACTAAACAAGCAAGAAGAACTCACTTTAGACCTAAAAAATGACATTATTTACTTTTCTCAGACAAATTCAAATACTGAAATAAATTAGCCTCTAATGCATTTTGTTTTAAAAAAAACTCCATTTACAATTAATTTCTATATTGATAAATCCTCCCAAAAACTGGAAAAAAAAAAAGACAATAAGTTAGCTTTGCTCAGTTTGAGAGAGGACTTTCTTATAGTCCCACATAATTTCATGTTTCCATTATAGAATATGATAATGATTTATCTGAAATCATTATTTATTAGTAGCTTTACTGAAGAGTAGTCAAAAGTGTGGTGGACAAAAAAAGCCCTGACCAATAGGAGTTCAGGGGTTTGGAGAATATTCATAGATAGCAGGCCCATGTTGCAGTGCATTTTTATTTTACCATTTTGTCATATGCTCCTAGACCCTCCATTTTGTGCACCTTCTTGTTCCCTTAGTTTCCCGCCTTTTCCCTGCACTGTTAAATGTCAATCTCCTAAACCCCGTCCCTGTGGGTGTTCCCAGCCTATATATGGAGTTGTTTTTCTTCTTTAAGTCCCTGTCAATCAAGGCAGTGACTCAGCACTCTCCCCTCACATCCTCTGTCAATCTTCCCTTGCCCAGCCCTTCCTTCCAGATTGTTCCCTGCCAGTTTCCTTGTTCTGTTGCCCTGAGTGGCTGTAGTGGCCCAGCCACTCCCCCGATGTATTCCTGTTGGTTGTCGAACTCCCTAACTCCTCCTGTGTGTCCTCCCCCGATTGTGTTTGATTGGTTGGCAGATTTTGTATATAAGTTGACGTTTCCATTTGGTCGTTGCCACTTGGTCGGCATTTCCTTACCCTGTCACCTCCCTGTTCCATTCTCCAATAAATCCTTCCCTGTCTCATCAACCGGCCTTATGGACTTTCCTTCTCTCCCCCTGGACTGGCTTGCACTCTGACGCTCTTCCCCTGGCAGCAGCTGTGGTCGGCAGATTCCCTTCAGGATCCTCGGGACCCCGGCCACACCTTCACCTAAGCCTCTACCGTAGAGAGCTAGGGAAGGCCACACCTGACGCTCCTGCCACCCTGCCCGTTGGAGAACCCAGCTAGCCGGACAAGTGGATACGGGCGGGGCCGCATCAGTTGGCGCCCAACGTGAGGCTCGAACCCACGACCCTGGGATTAAGAGTCCCGTGCTCTACCAACTGAGCTAGCCGGGTTCTCCTGGAAGTGCCTGACCACTGGGGGGTTGAGATATTCAAAAGAACAGTTGAGAAAGTTAATTACAAACAAGGCCTTGGCCAGTTGGTCATGTGGCATGCGAAGCCAAGGATCCCCTCATTGTCGGGCGAGAATTTTCTTGAGGGTCTGATGAGTTCTTTCAATTATGGCCTGTCCAGAGGGGGAGTAAGGGATGCCAAACTTGTGCTGGACCCCCCACTCCTGCAGGTAGTCAGCAAACTCCCTGGAAGCATAGGCCAGACCATTGTCAGTTTTTATAATTTTGGGGACCCCCAGAGTGGAGAAGGCCAGGAGCAGGTGTCTTACAGCATCCCTTGCCTTCTCCCCAGCGTGGGCTGAGGCGAAAACTGCGCCTGAGAAGGTGTCGACCGTCACATGGACATACTTGACTCTCCCAAATGATGGTACGTGGGTGATATCTGACTGCCACACTTCGCAACTGCGGAGTCCCCGAGGGTTTACACCCTCGCCCATGGATGGAAGGGCGGACTCCTGGCAGTTGGGGCATGTCGCCACGATGGCCCTGGCTTGATCTCGCCGTAGATGGAATTGGCGGACCAAACCTGGCGCATTCTGATGAAATTGTTGGTGGCTCAGCTTGGCCCAATGGAAGTTGCTGCAAGGACCTTCTAGATGGACAGGTGCAGCAAGGGTGTCCGCTTTTCGGTTTCCTTCAGCAAGAAACCCNAGAGTCTCTTGAGACAATTTACCTGTTGAGGTTCGAAACGGTACATGAATACACGCAAAATCGCAACCGGACAGGAGCCGAATCCTGACCCTTGCCTTCCACACAAGCTGAGCTACCAATTCTTGTGGCTTAGTGATGGTTTTGGACCGTGTGTGGCTCAAGAAGACCCACTCTACGAGCAAGAGAGGATCTCTTTCACCCTGGTCCCACTGAAAGATCAGCCCATGAAGATGTGGCAGCTTACCTAAGATGATGAATCTGAAGTTCAAGTCCGGTCGGCATCTGTGGACCTGCCGTTCTTTGAGTGCCTTTTGCACCCCCGCGAGGGCAGTTCTCGCCTCCTGGGTTAGGGCTTTTGGAGAATCCATCTCCTCTCCCCTTTTTAGTAACTCAAAGAGAGGGGACGGACTCTCTGTGGTTAAACCTAACCACGGCCTAACCCAGTTTAAAGATCCACACAGCTGGTGGAGGTCACGTAATGTCTTAGGGTTTTCGTTGATCACCAACCGCTGAGGCCGAATTGTGTGGTTGGTGATTTCCAGGCCTAAATACTTTCAGGGAGCCATCCTCTGGACCTTTTTGGGTTGCAACTCAAATCCTGTTCCTGAAAGGGCCACAATTGTGTCATCCAGTACCCTCGCAAGTATCTCAGCAGTAGGCGCACACACCAGCACATCATCCATATAATGATGGGTGATGGCTCCCTCTGCTCTCGCGCGCACTGGAGAGAGAAGATTTGCAACATACCACTGGCAGATGGTAGGTGAGTTCTTCATTCCTTGAGGGAGAACTCGCCAGTGGTACCTCTTCATGGGGGCCCCTCGGTTGATGGTGGGAACCGAGAAAGCAAACCTTGGCGCGTCGTCAGGGTGAAGAGGAATTTGAAAAAAACAATCTTTTATGTCTATGACTGCCAATTTCCAATTTTGTGGTAGCATGGTTAGGGATGGCATCCCTGGTTGCAGAGACCCCATGTCCTCGATAACGTCATTGATTTTTCTCAGGTTGTGGAGGAGCCGCCACTTATCCCTCCCCGGCTTTTGGATGACGAAGACCGGGGAGTTCCAAGGGCCAGTTGTTTCGACTATGTGGCCTTTGGCCAATTGCTCCTCCATGAGCTGGCTGAGCGCACTTAATTTTTGTTTATTGAGCGGCCACTGGTCTACCCAAACTAGTGTATTTGTCAGCCAATTCAATTTTTGGGTAGGGCGCTCAACAACAGTGGCCGCGCCTAAAAATCCTGTGAGGGGCTTGGGATGGTCAATTGAGCCCCCCACTGGGACATGGCATCTCTGCCCCACAGGGTGAACTTGGAATTCAAGACGAACGGGCGCAAAGAGGCCAATTGCCCATCCAGCCCCTTAATATTTACCACGCTTTTTGATTGTTT
>VXAX01007709.1:0-141408 GCA_013399835.1 Leptocoma aspasia
AAGAGGAGGAAGAGGAGGAAGAATCCTTCCTGATGCTGTTCTGATGGGATTACAGCAGTGTGCCTGGTGAACATACGCTGCATTTCCTACCACAGTCAGAGCCTTATCTTTGTTTCCAAACAGGCAGAAGGATGCAACCTGAGCTCAAAGGGATTGCAATCAACTTTGTTTATTTATTTATTTACTTATTTACTTATTTAATCTTAAATCTAAATATGAATGCAATGAGTTGGAGCAAAAAAACACTGGAGAGAGGGGCAGGGAGGGAAAACAATGGGCTTGGCAGCACTGGGAAGGTTACAGTATTTCACACCTACCAGTGACAGTGCAAATTAAGATACCCCCTTCTGCTGTTCATTTGAGAAATGGGGTAAAGGGAGGTAAATAATGTTTTGTTTTGCTGGTTGGTTTGTTTGTTTGTTTTAAATAGAAGCAAATATATTAGGTCTTTCTGTTGGTATTTGTCAGTGCCCAAATAGAGATTTGTGAAGCACATTTATGAACCCACCAACCAGCACAGTCAGGTCTAGCACACATTGTCCCACTGGTGTGATTTGGGAGAGGTCCTAGGGCTGCAGCATGCCCACTCAGGAGCCCTGTCCAGGCATGCTGAGATGCTCACACATCACAACTTCATCTACCTCCATTCAGGATTGTCTGCCTAGGAGCTTCAGGGCTGCAATTTCTGCTTAACTCTTGGATCTGTACCTGTGGCCAGGCAGGAACTTGATTGGGGTTTTATAGCAAGACTGAATTTAACTCAACTAATCTCCCGCAGCTGCATCTAGAAGGCTGCCACAATTGTTGCCAGAGTGATGTACAAGTCACAAGAGAACTAGAGGGAGCTACATAAGAAGAGATTAAAAAGACCGAAATACCAATATACAAGAATATATGAGTAATTTGAAAAACTATTTAAAATATCATTGAAATTTATATACAAAATATTAATTCTCTGCTTACAGTCTGAATGAAACTCCAGAACATTTCCTCACTGTTTAATCCTGTGATCCAGCTCATTTTCCCCTTGCTGACCTCTCTCTCTTCCCAGTGGGGACCAGACCCACAGAACAAAGCAGTTTGTCTTTCAAATGGTAAACGAAGCACTGGTGAAACTTCCATATTGTAGTAAGGCTTTCCCCACAACACTCCCTTTTTGTTGGTATCCCAGAACCTGAAAGAGTCTGCAGAAAGAGGAGCAGGGCCTGCAGAAATAATTTCTGCTATCCACCCTTTGTTATGTGAAATGACCTCTATGGGTATCTGCCCTGCCTGCGCTTGTCTGCTTCTTCTGCTTGCACTGAAAGGTCTTTAGGCCAGGGGGGAAAACTTAGGCTGCTATCACAAGGTTTTTCTTACCCAAGATTTTTACTTGCTTTAATAGAGATTTGCCATTAAGTTTTCCAGAACCTGGGTATAAACAAATATATTCATAAAACTGATTTTCAGATTCCTTTTTTCTAGATTAATATAGACTGAAAGGATTTATCTTCCTTAGTCAACTAACAGATTAAGCAGGATCTGGTTGTTTGGAAACTGAATCCTCACAGTTTGCATTCAGCCCATTATATTTCCTGTTTTCCTACTACTTGACTATTGTTTTTTACATTTTAACACTATTTTGAAAGGAAATGTGCAATTTATGACAAGGAAAAAGTGTGAATGACTGAATCAATGCCATCATTGATCTCACTGAGTACAGAATCAAATGCTCAGTCAAAATGAACACCTTGGAACACAATCCTACAGACTTTATTCAGATTAAATCCTTGTTGAAAACACTGGGGAATTTGGTGTAAGCCTTTCATTATCAGAAACTCAGATTTCCACTGCAAAAACCATTTCAAGACTGCTACTGGCAATTAAAATCAGCTCTTTGCCCAGGGTAAAGTCTTCATATAAATTGTTTAAATGGAACCTGGTTTAAATATATGTTTGGAGGGATGAGGATATGGAAAATAGATTTGTTGATGCATCGGATGTATCTGATAAATTTCTGTGCTATGACAACAAAATAGTACAGCTAGAATTTGTGCAAAATAGAATTCATAACAAAGTCAACTGATCATTTTGGGATTCAGTATAGCCATATTTGATTTTCACATACACCAGTCCATGAGACATTAATAATTAACTTAAGGCATCTGGTAAATTATGAACTGGGTATTTTACTTGTAACATGCTCCAGAGGAGGGTTTTTTAATAGTCAAGGTATTTTTGTTAATTATTCATTTATGTTCTTGGAAGTACAATTGCATTACAAAAGTCTGCAATGGTTTAGATCTTTTAAATCTTATTTGATCTAGGTGAGAAGGAAGTGACTAGTCAGATAAAAATAGGTTTTACTTAAACAACAGCTTTGAAATAAATTTTTTCTTTTACTAACACAAACCATACAAAGGATCTGAATATCACTTCTTTACTGTAAATCACAAACTATTGCAACTACCCATACACATTCTACAACACCCTTAGTGTATGCACACTGATGAGAAGCATTTTTGCAAAAAAATACACTTTGCATATGACATTTAAAGCAGTTGATTAAGGAAAAAGGATAATTAAAAGTTGATGGAAATGTTGGATTACCATTTATGCACTCTCTATGTTTTATAATTGCATTAGTGTTATACAAATGTATTCCACCATTTCTGCAAGCATCAGGACTCACTTACTAGATCATTTAGAGTGAAAATATTTTAAACTATCTCTTGAATTGTGTTTCTTAATATGAAAGACTAAATATTTTTAGACTATGAAAGACTAAATATATATTTGTTGGTGTAGTGCACTTGCCAGCATAGTAATAGAACGTGTCTAAAGGGTATCTGCAAGAAAAGCACGGTCAGGTGTGTCCTGGTGCACTGAATGCTAATATGACTTCAGTAGAAGCACATTATGCTTTTATTTCTGACTGTATACTGAATTATTTACACCTTCAAGGCAGCTGATTGAACTGTAGCATCAGTCAATTAGCAAATCAAAAATTTATATGATTCCAATTTAGCATGGAGTCCTTCTCTCTTTTTTTTTCTTTTTAGATTTTCACCCTGACAGTGACAAATTACTCCTCTGCTGGCTGAGATTGGAAATTAAAAGCATTTAGAGCTGCTCATGCATTTATGCTAATGAGAACTTCTGATATGATTTGCATGCAAAAGAGGACAATCTGAAAGCTCATCAGTTTTTCATGCTTCCGCATTTTGATGTAGTAGGATTTTTCCTGTTTTCTGCAGAGCAGAAAAATTTTTCTTGGGGAAACAATACTCTATGTGAACAAAAAGAGTTTTTCTTTTAAGTCAGAAAGTTCCTTTTTTTTTTTACCCTCCAGATTCTTGTCAAATCATTTGCTTTGCTGTTTCAGAACTGCAGCCCACATTCATTAGCATTTTAGATGTTTATCAAAGGAACGATCCAGTATCTGCCATGCAAGATTATAGCTCAAGCTTCATTTTAAATTCAGCAAGGAAAAAAGACCCGAGGACAGATGAGAAGAGGGACGTGCACTCTGACAAGCTTCTTCACAGATACATGCGAATTAATCCTATTTAGAGCAAAATTTGATTAATCATCAGCAGGGGTAGCTTGGTGAAGTTTAGTGAAATAGTTAACTCTGACAAATTTGGGGACCTCTTTGGCACAGCCTTTCTGGGATGCAGAAAAAAGATGACAGGCATTACAAATGAGCAGATAACTTTTAAAGTTTTTTTTTTTTTGAAAGGTCTTATTTAGTAAAGAGACTGCTGCCATTTTTAGGCATCTAGTTTTGCTTTCCAATTCATTGTAATGAAAGACAACGTGGCGAGGAAAGCTCTGGAGGTAACAGAAAACATCAGTGTTTTTTCATCTTGGTTTTGAAGCATGTGGACTAATATGTCCAGCTCTGGAGCCCCCAGCATAAGAAGGATGTGGACCTGCTGGAGCGAGGTCAGAGGAGGCTACAAAGGTGATCAGAGGCCCAAAGCACCTCTGCTGTGAAGACAGGCTGAAAGAACTGAGGCTGTTCAGCCTGGAGAAGACAGGGCTCCAAGGAGACCTTTTAGCTGCCTTCTAGTATGTGAAGTACAAGAAAGCTGGAGCAGGACTTTTCACCAGGGCATGTAGTGATGGGGCAAGGGAGAATGGCTTTAAGCTGAAAGAGAGTAGGTGTAGAATAGATAATAGAAAGACTTCACTGTGGGGGTGGTGAGGCACTGGAACAGGTTGCCCAGGTAAATTATAGGTGCTTCATCCCTGGAAGTGTTCACAGCCATGCTGGGTGGGGCTTTGAACACCCTGGTCTAGTGAAAGGTGTCCCTACCCATGGCAGAGGGTTTGGAACTAAATAATCTTTAAAGTGCCTTCCAACCGAAACCATTCTATGATTCTGGGATTTTGTATATTGAAGATATATAACTAAAATAATTTGTCATGTAAAAGGAGATAGTAGTTTCCTGATTATTTGCCATGTTTGAGAAGGTTGATCAGGATATATCTGTGTATTGTTGACTTTTTGTGAATGTATGGAGTTTTTGTATTGGAAGTTATCCTTTTCATACTGGCAATCTGAAAGACCCTAACTGTTGTACTTAATTTATAAAAAAATTTGCTGTAATAGTACTTGCTGAACATAACCATAATCTATTAATTATTTTGGCCCCAAAGAGCTACTATTTAGAGTTTTAATTGTAAGTGTTCCTTCTATCTTATCTTTCAATTGATCAAATTCCACTGTATTGTTTAGTAAAAAAAAGGGCAAAATATGAGTTAAGTCTGTACGTCTGAGTTAATATTAAGAAATTAAATGCAGGTTGTAATATATTTAAATCATTCTTCCAGAATACTCCTTTACACATTGAATCACTTTCTACCCCCAGGAGCATACAGCTGCACTGAAGGCTTTCTGCATTTCAGAGGTCTTACAGAAGAGAATTTCACTCATTCACTTGGCTAGCATTGCAGTGAGATGCTTTACAACCACTCAAAGGCAGCTAACAATAGGTGTATACCACTTTTTTAACATCTCATGTCTTAAGGCAGTGTTCTTGCTTCATGTACTTGAAAATAAAATATCCATTTCTTCTACAGTTGAAGTAGTTGCCCCTCTTTCTTTTGCTGTGTTGGTGCCGAGTAGTAGATACCTTATTCCTTCCCTCAATGAGAAAGAGAGGGGTGTGGTAGGGTAATCATGGAAGGGGAAACAGTATGAGGTGTCAAGAAAGGAAACTAGGAGAGAAAGGGTCACGCAAGATCATAACTTAGCCTTGCTTGTCCTCTTTGACAGGGCAGTTATGGTCCTGTGGAAAGTGTTGCTACAGTGATAGTCTTCCCTGCTGAGATAACCTGTTGTAAAAAAAGACAAGTGATAGGACAAGGTGTAAAGGCCTTAACCTGAAAGAGGGTAGGTTTAGATTAGATATTAGCAAGAAATTTTTCTCTGTGAGGGGTATTAGACACTGGAATAGGTTGCCCAGATAAACTGTGGATGCCCCATCACTGCACATGGTCTAGGCCAGGCTGGATGGGGCTTTGAACAACCTGGTCTAGTGAAAGATGCCCCTGTCCATGGCAGGAGACTGGAACTAGATGATCTTTAGGCTCCCTTCCAACCCAGGCCAATCTATGAGAATACTAATTAAGAACAAGATTTTCCTAATTTGACATCTCATGCAATCTGAATTGTCTCTAGAGCTGGTTTCCTAATCTCCACTGAAATTCACTTTGTCTGCAAAGATCTCCTGAGCCAGGAACCTACTTTTTATGGATTTACTATTATCCTCGCAGATAGGTATATTGCCTATTGTGAATACACTTCTCTTCAATGGGAGGATTTGAAAAGGCTTACATTTGATGACACTTCCAAATTATACTTGCTTTGGTTTTGATTGAAGTATTTTTTGCTTTATTGTCTTCAATGATCATTGCATGTGGTAAGGAAGAGATTTTGCCCTTCAGATTTTTCTTCCTCAATTGATCCTACTCAATTCAGATTGAGTATCTGAGGCCCTTTAAACCAAAGGTAACAGCAAAGAAAAAAAAATTATTTTGGAATAATTTAGATGCCATCTTAGTTCCCCAACATAATGCAGTCAGTTTCTCACCAAGAAAGCATGAGTGTTTGCTGCTTACAGTTCATACATATTGAGCTATATCTCTTTCCCTCTCGTGGCAAAATGTCATTTTCACAAGGTCCCCATGACCTGTTTTGAGGGGCAAGCCTCTATGTCGTCACCCTCCAATGACACCTTTGTAAATCACCTTTTGTCCTTCAGAGGAATAGGCTATCAACAAGTATTGGAAGACTATTCAGAAACCTCTGGTCTGGAGGTGTCATAATCATTTTGGAAATCAATTTTGATCTTCTTCCTCATCACCTCTTTGTCAGTAAAGATTCTAGCCAGGTTGATGGGTTCAAGGGGACATTTTCTGAGCCCTGATATTGATTCTCCTTAGGATTTATATGTTCATATGTTGGTGGACAGCCTTCCTTGCAGCTAGTTCAATGTTCAAATGCAGCAAATGAGCAACAATTACCTTTGTGAACAGAGGGTCTCAACCATTAAAACTGCTGTTTGATGGTCTAATTTTAACCATCACCCTACATTCAGCAGGGAGCTGGAGATATTTGACTACAAATTTACCTGACTGCTTGCAACATACTATCAGAAGATTGCTCTACAGTCACTTATTCTTCTTGGAGATTTCTCAGAGTTTGCAGTTTCCCATTTATAGACCAGTTTTGGTCAGTTATTGCCAAATTTTATGTGTGCCAAGAACTCTTAATATAGATTTCTATCTGGCCAGCTTTACTGGCAAATTATTTGCTTTCTCCTGTTCTGGTAGGAACCGTAATGTCTTATTACGCAAATTCTTATTCTCTTCATAACACACAAAGTAGAGTATGACAAAAGGTATTACTGGGAATAATTTTCCATTCTTCAGTTTACATCTTAACACCAATGTAGACAAAGTCATGAATAGTTATAGGAAGTACTTTAGAAGTGTTGTGTTCTATTGCCATGTTCCCTGTGTGAAACTCCCCTTGAAGTCAATAAGAGCTGTGGATGCTATTCAGTGGCATAATCAGGCAATAAATTATGAAAGCTCTGCAAACACCAAACACAACAAGCCACAAACAAATGACATTAACAAGTGACAAAAATACCCAGTAAAAGAGTTAAAGCTAATAGTTTTGAATGTGATAAAATTCCTACGGCTGGAAGGATTTGGCGACCTCTAGTAAGTGGGTTAAGAGGAGAAGCTTGCCTTGTGCACCTGCCTACTGCAGTGTTTCCAGGCTTTTCCATTCAGACAGTGAATCTCAATTGCAGCTAACATGGAAAAAAAGGCTGAATGGACACTTGTGTGCTCCAGCATTGCAGCATTTTCCTGCTCTAGGATGCCTCATAGTTTGCTTTGCTGGTGCTCAAATTTAATTTTCAGAAGAGTTTAAAACAGATAACATTTTATAACATAAAATAACATTTTAAGTCAGTGGTAATGCTAGATGCTTGAAATCTCCTTCCAGAATCTTTGCTTCAAGAAAAGCTGTCTACAAAAAGTGCATTTGAAAGTCTACTTTTTTTTCACAGTACATTCTAAATAAGATGTTGAAATAGAATTTTTCAAAATGACCACTTTAAGCCCATAATCCAAAATGGAATTACTAAGAAATTTAGAAGATCATGACACAAACAAAAGGGACTGAGAAATGTGAGCCTTGTATTGACTAAAAGTGACATTCTGAAATTGTTCTCTCAGATCTTAAAAGCCAATTAAGAATAAACAAAGGATCCCAGAGGTCTGAGATTGCTGTAGGCTTTAGAGCAGAGTCTGACTTACAAGTAACAAGACCTTTGTAGAGTACAGCCCTGCTTGTCCTTGGAGTATTTGTAATGGCAAGATGACTGTGTGCTGAGATGCTGCCGCTGTTATCAGAAGCCAGAGGTTTATCACAAAGCAAAGGAGAAACTGGCTGTCACTGCAAGGGTTTTTCTGCCTTTGCTTTTGGAGGATGCACCCATGGCAGTCCCTGGGACACTAAAGGTTTCTGACTCTGACTATAAAAGCGTTCTTGCTTTACTGCTTGCAGACTAATTATTAAGCCCAGGCTATAAGTGGGGATGTGGAACTCCAGCCCTCCCTGCTTTTAGAGCAGCGCTAAACTGGCCAAAAATCAATTGGGCTGACTCAGCCTCTTCTGATACCTTTTTCTTTTGGCTAGAATAAACTGAAACTACTTCAGGTAATTTTGTTTGAAAGAAAACTCATGACTTCCTGAAAGCCAGATTCAGCCAGCATCCCATCCTGTGCCAAGTAGTCTGTCACTCTAGAACAGTGAGTTATGCCACCCGAGCACACAAGGCTCAACCCCACTCATCCCAGGAATTCTTGCTCCTCTTCCCTCAGGGGGAGCAAAAGAAAGGGTCATTTCGAGAAATGAGGAGAAAGTAAAAAGCTAATAGGAGATAGAGGAGAGCTCCTACCATCTAAGGGTAGAGAGATGCTCTCTCATTGGGAAGGTCCTTCTACACATCTGAAAATCTCCTCATTCCCCTTTGACCTCACTGTCACAAGGCTGAGCTCACTGTGTGCAGGAGTTATTACTCACATAATATTTTGATTTCATGTAAAAACTGTGATTTTGTAGGCAGATAATAAGCATTTTTCAATTCAGGCAAAATCAAGGGCTCTCATGGGAAAGAAAGCACTGTAGTAAATATTGCTTTCTGATCATTTATCTTTTATGTGCAAAAAAAAGGGTGTGTGTTCTTAATTGATATTAATTTGATCCTTCATGAATTACTTAATTTTCTTTGAAAAAATAAAGGAAGATAGAGGGAAAGGGGAGATGTATAATTACCTCAAAATATTTCTTAGATGGGTATTTTTTTCCACAATTCAATGGTGTTGGGAGCAAGAAAATATCTATTACTGTGTTAGTAATTACAGAAGAACTTTGCTTCAGTCTACAGTTTCAAAAAGATACAGTACATTTTTAATGTCTGAAGAAAATTATTGTGGACATTTAGCCAGCAATAAACTTAGACTTATAAGCAGGTCCTACATTTACTTGAATTACTTTTAAGCGTGCCAAGACAAATTTGGCCTACCTTTATATTTCTGTTTACCATTTACTGGCTTATACTGTCACACTAGTTGTTTTATGTTGAAGGGAGCACAGAGTGTTTTTTCCTGTTCCACTCTGGGTGAGTAGTTGGCTACAGGTTTAATGCATGTATTTCATAAGTGCTCCTGAACAGTCTGGAAGTCTTATAATGCAGCACTAAGACCAGACACACATATGATTGCTTATATTTCTTAAAATGTACTTCACATCTGCTCCAAGGTAACTTCACTCCTATTCCAAGGTATCATTTTTAATCATCCAGTTTCCATGACATTTAGATTTATCTCAGCACTTGATGTTAGTTGCTCTGTGTCCAAGCTGTCCAGAAAACAAAACTTCTATTCTTTGAGAAAGCAAAACTTTAGAAGTTGTTGTTGTTACATGTTTGGATAAAAATGAAACTTCTTACAAAAATTAGGTGGCAAGACTGGGCCATCATTCATTTGCCAACAGTTCACTGGTTAGTCCACTCACCTACTTGGAGTGGCTCATGTGACCTCATTTTGCCCTCTCCCACTCCACCAAAGTGTGGGAGCTTGTTGTTTACGCTCAGGTCAGTGGATGTTTTTCTCCCAGGCAGGGCTTAAGGAATTTGCAGAAGTTTCTGAAATGTTTGTTAAAATATTCCAGCCAACTTTACATCATTTTCTCCATGCTAATTGCTCTGATTTTTCAGGAGTCTTCTAGGGATTTTCTCACAAAGGTATTTCATATGTGTATGTTCTCAGAAACTGTCTTGTATGAAACTTCTGATGAGAGCTTCATACAGCTACTCAAGATCTTGTTTTTGTTTAATACAATTTAGATTTGATTCTTCTTCAACAATTTCCTAGGTCTCCCCATAATAATAATCTTTGAAGGCAAGCTCAGAGCATAATTTGTCATCTGGTTTCTAAATAACTCCAGCAAAACTCCTCTGCTCTTTGTGAAGTTGACGAGTCATTTTGCACATGTTCTTTGTGTAGATGAGATCTATTGACCGGAATGCTGCTCATTGTCCCCAGAAAAGGGGTAAGGGTGATAATTTTTTATATTTCCTTCTTGGATATATGTAGCTCTATAGCTGAATACAAGTTGTTGGTTAGTTTCTAGTGACTATTTAATGAGTAAATAAAATAAGGGTGAGAGATAGATGCTTCATCTGTAATAATTTTGTGACATAGCTGACAGCTAGAGTGATATCTTCTTCTTCTTTCTTCTTTTGTTACAGCAGCAGTAATCATACCACACAGAAACACATTTGTCATTATATGTAATTATGTGCAATATGTTTATATTATAATATTTTATATTGGAGAGGCATAGGTTTCATAATGTTTTTACTCCAAATTTCTTTCTGCTACAGATTATTTCAGTTTATGCATATTTATAAATGATATTTAAAAGTACAATGGCACATTAATTATAATAAAATGTTAATTTTGAAATAGGAGCAACTAGAGAACTGATGTAGATGACTGCATAACTTGTAACAGAGGGGCAACATTTTCTTAGGGCTTGGGGAGCTTTACTTTGGCTCCCTTAAAATACAGAGAATGACCAGAAATTATTCAGACAGGCTGAAATTCTTATGCAGTTAAAACAGGTCAGAGAAAACCTTGACCCTTCAGAAGCCTTTTGAAAGACTTGTTCCTCTATGGACCTGTTACTACTCCTGACAGCAATGGGTTTTCACCCTCTCTCATCACCACTTCCCTTTTTTCCTCTTCCTCCCCCCTTGTCTCCAACCCAATTAGCAGATTAGCCAGCAGGCTCTGAAGCCTGAAGAAGTAGGAATTAAATTGACTTTTATCACATGCCAAAGTAACTGTGGAGTTACCCAACAGCACCGCCATACCCTCAGGGAGTCCTGTCCTTGAGGACCCCCAAGGGTGGGTAAGGAAATCGAAGGTACCATCAAAGCCTCCTTCAAAGTTATGACATTATCCTCCACAAAAACTCTTCCCAGTTGTGTGCAGATGAGGCCCCGGTGGCGTGGGTGGGTGACAGGTTCTGGGGCCAGCAGCAGTGGGAAAGCCAGGGACTGTGTTTGTGCAGCCAGCCCCTAACAAGGGTGTGTCATAGGGCTGGGCAGTGCAGCTGAGGGGCTGCAAACACCAATAACTGCATGTCAAGCACAGTTCCTGCCACTGGCAGAAGGAAGAAGATATTTAATTGTGGGGGTTTTTTGACTGTGTATTTGCAAATTAGTGTAACATGACAGTGTTGACCAAGCAGATGTAGTCAGTAGGTTTTAACAGATTGAGGCAAACTTAATTATTTAGGCAATGAAGTATGTTCTAATGAAAGCAGTTTTTCTATATTGGTATGTTACCTCACATAAGTATTTATGTACCATACTTATAAGGGATAAGTATTTCATCCAAATGTGCAAACATCTTCAGAGGTCAGTTGTGTACCATTCAGGCAACTTGTAGGATATACTCAAAGGTAAAAGACTTGCACCACTTTATCAAGGTCTCAGCAGCTGTTTCAGATCTTACTTTGGATAAAACTGAATACATGATTATTGTCTAGATGGTAAGATAATGGACCAGACATGAGCTGCTCTTACAGGTGAAGAACAGTTCTTAAGATTGCTAAACAGTTTGGGTTTGAAAATGTTGGGGGGTGTACTGTATAAAGTACAATTCCATAAAGTAGCTTAAACCGAGCTCTTTCTGCACATAGAGAAATGAGTGTGACTGTGGAAAGCAGGTATTTACCTGCACAAGAGAGGGGTAAGGGAAGGGGGAACCCTTCAGCTGTTGGACTGCATTGAAGCTGCTCACCCCACACCGGCCTGGGCTCTGGCAGAGCCCTTGGATCTACCACACACTTTGAATATTTTCACCTCTAAAACAGACCATTGGATGTCTGCCTGCACACAGGGGGTCATACCAATGTGAAGTTTGTTTCTGCACGCGTAACAACTGACAAACCTTCTCTATCTGTCCTGTGGCTTTCCTCTGACTGTTAGTTCTGAATCTTAATGATGACAATGTCTGTAAAAACAAATAAAATAATTGTAGCATAAATACTTTGCTAATGAACTTTATTATTAATCCAATCATGCTGATAAAGAGCATTCAGTGTGAATATCTTGCCAAACTAATTAAGGTTTGAGGTTTTATTTTTCTCTTATCTTCATTAAATCAGAGAAAGAGAGAAGATCCAAGAATTGAAAAGATCTCTGAGGAAAAGAGCCGAGGAGCTGAAACAAAAAAAAAAAAAAAAAAAAAAAAAAAAGACAACATAAAGGAATTCTAGAAGAATAGGAAGGTAAAGGAAACCTTTGACAAAATAATTTTTGTTAAAAAGAGAGGAAGAACTTTACAGTGCAACCACACATATTTTTAGTTTACTGTGCATTTTTCTGGTTTCATTGGCATTAATTTACTTAAACATAATTGTACATATTTTGACTGCATGTTTTCTAAATAATTTTGGGGAACATGTGGGAAAATTCAGTTAGGCAACAACATCCTGTAAAACTTCTAATGGTCCAAGTGATCAATGCGCAGAAGGTCAAGATAAATACATAAAGAAACAGACAAAAATTTGTCATAAACAAGGAATAAGTTGTGATAAACAGTAATAATGCCGTGTCATCACATTAGTTATGGAGGATGTGCCACCAAAGTCTGGGAACAGATTAATTTTAAGCTTCAGAGAAAAAACCAATCTTATTTCTCTACCTTACAGCATAGTGTGTCAAGTTCTACCTTTTCTGCTTTGCACAGGCCACTCTGGCAATTTATTTCATGTATGCTATACAGAAGAGGCTTACTTTTTAAATATATTTATAGGTTATAAAAATTAACTTTTAATAGAACACTGATGTTAATCATCTCTAAATGGTTACAGAGTTCTGTGGTGAAAAGAAAATTTAAAAGTGGAGGATAATAAGTGATTATTGAATTTGTACCATTCTCCTTCTATATTCCACTTGTTCTTTTCATTTCCTTAACACAATTATTTTGTAACAGACTCTGACAATGTTCTACACCTAAAGCATTGTCATAAAATATTCAGAAGTTACTATATTTTATTACTGCTGAGTAAGTAGTTTGCTTTTATTCTCTGGTGGTTATAATATGGAGCTGTATGAAAGGCTAAACAACAATAAAAGAATACAGACTTTATCCTAAAAGTTTGGCAACAACATGCACACACACACTTTTAAGGCCCTGTAAGTCTTGAAAGGCCAGGTACTGCCAGCAGGTACTCTGGCAGGTTGAGGTCTCCAGGGAATAGCCTACTGCAGAATTGAGAAAGTGGAAAAATGCATGGCTATGTCACTTTATAATGAGAAGTGCTGTATGTATCCTCTCAGGGAAGAGCTGCTCTTGCTGATCACCTTCTTAACATCTTCACTGCATTAGACCTCAGCTGTGGGTCCAGTCCCTTCCATGTATAAAGGGCACTCTCTGGGTAGGAGGATGACATTATGCTTAATATTTGCGTAGGCCCTTTTAAACACTGATCTGCAGGAACATTGTCCCTGCAGAGGGGCATAAGGTGGGAATTGTCTGCTAGTTTTCAAGAGATTTGCACAATCCTAGAAATCCATTTCTCTCTCTTTTTTTATGCCTCTGAATTGTGCTGCCTTGAGGATATATTCAGACCTTTCCTTTATTTATAATGGCTAATCCTCTCCTGGCAGTAAACAAAGAATCTCTTATTATTCAACAAATATTACCCACAGTTTTTGTTTGTGGCAGGTTGCACTAATTATAGAGAAAAGAATCCATCTTCAATGCCCAGGCTTTGCAAAGCAGTAAGTGGCTTCAGTTTTATGTTGTCTGGCTAATGCCATCCACGATGGTGCCCATATGATATGAAGCTGAGATCTGTTTGTTTGAGAATCATATATGAAAATAGATAAGTGAAGGGGTTCTCACCCCAAGCTCTTGGTGATACACAAATTTCTAGTGAGAAACTGTTCCTTCCATCAGGACAAATCTGGAAAATTGAATGCTTCTTCCCTGTAGTTAATGAAGAGGGCACAACACTGTTAGCTCTTAAGCATGAGAACAGAGAAGCTTTCCAACCAGTTCAGAGAGACATGCCACCTCCAAAAAGCCATGTCCAACATAAGGCTCAGGAAGATGCTTCAAACTGTAGACAGTAGGAAAGAGAATCATAATAAATCATAGTGGGAGAAAACAAGCAGTTCTCAGGTATTAACAGGACTTTTGAGAACTAAAAGATCACACAACACCTCTCATCCAAGTCCCCTCTGGTTCTTGTGGCTGGTATTGAACTTGTGAGTCTTGAGGGATGTTCTGATTTCCACAAAATTTTAGATGACAGTGAAATATTTTGGATGGTTGGTTTAACAAAGCATTTTCAGATGGTTCTCAGGAATGAAGTCCAGGTCAGCTTTAAAGAGAGTAATTTTCCACCGTCCACCAAATCCTAGGGAAAAAACCCAAAATCTGTCCTGAGGAGTGGTAAGGATTGGGGCAGAACACTGCACCAACTGTGTAGCTCTTCATCTTTCCATCACGCTAACATTAAGGGGAGAGACACCTGCAGTCCTTCCTTTCTAACTTGCCTCTCACCATGCTCTGCCAACAGGGCCTGTCAGCAGTCCACAGGCTTTTCACTTCCAGCAGATGCCGAACACAAACATTCCTTTTGTTCTTAACCCCAGACAATAGGTTAAAACCTTGACCTTTGCATCAGCGATGTTAAAGCAGAATAAAATCCCATGGAAAATATGATATTCAGATGTCCTGACACCTTGAAATAGTTATCAAAGAGCACATCAAATCATTATCCAGATGCATCTTGATTGTCATTAAATGTGGTTATTACTATGCTTTTCAGCAAGAAAAGGCTTTTACAGTGGCAATGACACCTCTCCCAAATCATATTTTGATTACATGTCATTATAAACTTAAGTAATTATGGTTATTTGAAATGAATGCAAGTGTATGTTTTTCAATATTTCAGTTTTGGTTTTAGCCTCGCCCTCCAGCCCATCCTGTTGTAGGCTGCTAGAATAAAACTGTTGCGAAAATTTTTTTTTATAGCCTTTCCAGGTTTTCTACTTTATATTATCAGCGTCTTTCAATCAAATGCATAAAGAAGTTGTGACTAATAACTGTAGCATTTAGACCACCTAGAAATCAAAATATTTGAGAAAATTAAAATGAGTTTTCAAACAATATTATCTTTCTTTTTTAGGTTATTTTGAAAAAACATACCATTTTTCACCCAACAGGTATCGATAGTTCTTGGTCCCAAACTGAATTGCAAAATAAAAATATAATTTTGAAGTTTTGAACAAATTAAGCCATTTTACCTCACAGAACATATCAGTCAATATTATAGAGTGATATTTGTTTCAAATGGAATTTTTACAAGGATTATGCAAATAAATAAATAAATTTTAAATTTATATTTATTGTGGGAAAAAAAGCCTTGCTCAAAGACAGTGCTATTTGCAAAAGAGATCCCATCTCTTTTGTCCAGCTGCCTAAATGTCTCAGGAATCAATGCTCACTGTTTTAATCTTCTATTAACTATAAAGAATTACTCCTGAGTTACAGAAGCATAAATGAAATGAATTATTTGCTTTAGTCTCTCACTTTGGTGCTCAAGGAAAGGAAAAGAAAATGGAAACCCTCCTGGCCCTGGGAAAGTGCTGTGTACAGGCTGCACGTCCATTCAAACCTTGGAAAGAGGGATTTGCTTCCATACATACATGGCAGCATTGTTCAGAGCCGCTAGAGATGAAGCGGGGTGATGAAACCCCACATGGCAATGATTCTGCCTCTCCTTCAGGGCTGCTTCACACAGGGTGCCTGGAGGAGCTCAGCAGGAACCCCTTCACCTGCTCCCTTTCTGCAGGCTGTGTGAAGCAGCACAGTCCAGGGCTGCAGCACGCCCCAGGTCTGCTCCTCTCCCAGCCCGACTTGAGGTTCCCTTGCCCCTTTCTGAGCCCAACAGTGTGCTGCAGCGTGCCAGGTCTCTGCAGCTTGGCCAGGGCAAGTTACGGAGAGAGCAGTGACCCAGAGCCTCTGCCTGTCACCAGAGAGGAAATCCATCCCCTTCTGCAAAGCAGAGTCTCTGCCTCTCAGATAATAGGTGGGATCTTTCATCTCTCAGATAAGGCAGATGATTCTTGCTCCTTGCTTCTGCTGGGTTGGGCATATGTGGCCAAAATATCACCCAGCTGCCTCAACCTGACAGCAAGCACTGGGCAACACAAAGGTACCTTTAAAAAAAAAGTTGAAGTGGAGTAAGAATTGTATCTTGCTCAGATAAACAGGATTTTAAAACCCTTTTTTTCACTTACCTTTTGGGAACGAGGGGCTCAGACACAAAATTATTTTTTTCTGTGATGGAAGATTGCAGGAATGCCTGACGAAGATCACATTGATGTGACTGCAGAATTAGCTGCCAGATCCCATCTTTTGTAAAGGAGAAACCACTCTGCTTTCAGAAGGGATTCAATATTTAATGACCATCAAGGCATCGTTGTTGAAAGTGAAATTTAAAAATTGAGTGCTAGGACTTAAAAGCAAGAAAGTGAAGAAAATGACAGTACGGAGACAGTAATTTAGTTCAGGTACACAACATCTTTGTTTCTTTCACTCCTGAAATGCATTTTAATAGTATGTGTATAACTGTGTGTGTGGACGTTTGTGTGTGATACTGATCAAGGCCTAAACCATAAATGGATTTCCTGCATTTAATTGGATTTACTGAGGATTTATGATAGATATGCTCAGATCTTGTTTCCCTTCTTCTTTAGGACCTGAGACCTATGCAAGAAGCAGCAGCAGTGGTTTAATAAGCAGTTGTTCCAGTACACAGGTCTGTCAGAAAATCCTGTTTTGAAGCACTATGTCTGTCCTGGTATCATGTGGCCAAGCAAATAGGGATGATATGCTCATAACCCTTGAGCCCTTCTCGTGCCTTCTGATAACTGTGCCTTCATGTGTTTCAGCATCCATGTAGCAGTGTAAACTGGTGGCTATTAGTCAAAAAATGCTTGGGATTATTTCCAAGAGATTTGTGGCTAGTACTTTACCTCTGGTGAATATCTTTGAATAAAATCATTACTTTACATGATTTTACATGTCAAGCAAAATGCGGATGTGTGTAAACTAATCTCAGTGTGTGTATAGCTAAAATTTTTCCACTTAACTTGGTCACCTCCAACAGTTAAAAATAAAAGTCAGATAATACTCTTGGTGAAACCATATTTTAAAGTGAAGCAAACAGTAATCAAAAGAATCTCCAGTGACAAAAAATTGCAAAATATTTTTTGTAGAGCTACGTATGAGAGTGACTGGATTTTTTTGTGGAAAGCTCTAATCTGGATTACTGGTCTATTGTATTCAGCCATAGAGAAATAAGAGAAAGTAAAAAACAGATTAACAGTTATACTTGTTAGAGGCTTGCAACTCTGAGTAACATTGAGCTACAGCCCTATAAAACTTGCTTTCTTATTATGTGCTCTTGGGAGAAGTAATGCAACTGAGTCAAGTACAAGGCCAGCCCAGCAGCTGGTATGATTATGGTGAAGTTTCCTAGGAAGGTGAAAAGTTGGAGTTTTCTATGGCAATAAAAATGCGTGATACTCTTTGCAAATACTTCTCTTTTCAAAATGGTTTTATTTTTCTTAAACCGCTCTATATCTTTCTTCCAAGTGCAGTTTTGCAAATACATTGTCCAGAATTTCCTTCTCTGATCTTAATTATCCATCAGCCAGCTTCCCTTTTATTAATTAGTACTCAAATTTTAGCAGCAGCTTGAACTGGGTCACTGTTCACATGTTGAAACAACAGATGCAAAGGGGTTTGTGAGTGACAGGATAAAAATTAGGCACCATCTTGGCATGAAGTTTGAGAAAGATGTTAAGAAATATCTCTGCATTTCATATTGGAATCTATTCCACATCTCTGAGTACTGTATATACTGTACAAATGCTTCATTTTAAGTCTGCCAACATTGCCTCTCCAATTTGTCAATCCTAGAATTCTTTTTAGTAAGTGCTACTAATGTACAACTCATCATTGTTATTATGTTCCATTAGAACACTTGCCAGTTTTGAGTTTTGTCAGATATACATGATAGCATTTGATGAATCACTGCTGAAATGATCCACTACAAACAACATCCAATTTTTTGTAGTGCTTTCTTCCAGTATTGATAGTTATCTGGGGTTTAAATGCAATGCTGCTTCTACACACTCAATCATATTGCTTGTTGCAAACATTTGGGATGAATTCGCTATTGACTACTTAATTAATCATCTTGGCTCATATTTTTTTCTGTCACTCAATGATTGCACTAGTCTACTGTTACGATGATACTTTGTTAGAGAAAAGGTGGCACATTCAATTGCACGACTGATTTGGTAGTTTGCTTCTAACATTGGGGCACTACAGCCACAGCAAACCTTCATTTGCACTTGAGGTTTGCATTTCTTTCATTTGTAGGGCATGTTCAGCATCTAGGTTGCTTCAGCAGACAGGTCAAGGCTTCGTAAATATGCACACAAACTCCCTTGAGCGAGTCATTGATCCAGAAAATGTCCTGTAGAGCAAAATCTGCAAAGCAGAATGCCTCACCCTGTAAACATACTGCCTCAGACACAGCCTTGCTTAAGTCTTAAAGGGTAGGGAAAGAATCAAAAAGTTTAAAAAAATAAGTGGGGAAGGTACAGTACTGGTAAAACTGGGATATCTGTGTATTCTATTTGTCAGTAGAGATGGAATTATTTCAACTAAGAATCAACAGAGTTCTTGGAAGGATTTCTATAAATTACATCATCTCAATCATAAAAATGTATTTGAGTGGCAAGCAGAAAGCAATTAGAGCCTGGTAAGGTACATAGAAAAATGAAGAGTTATATTCTACAATATATTCCAAAAGCAGTGAGTACACCTGGTTGTACTTGTAGTTACACAGTCAATACATCTTCTGTCACTTCCTTGTTACGAGGGAGGGGTCTTTTATTTTCAGCTGACCATTTACTAAATTATATTCATTTCCCTTCCCTTTGGACTAGAAAAGGCTTATGATGTTAATTTACTGTGTTACCAATGTGCCTAGGAAACCCAGTGAAGGATCAGTCTCCCAGCTGGTGAGGCCCTGCCCACGAATAGGTGAAAAAATGGACTCTGACCCAAAAGACTGACTATCTGAATTTAAGGCAGCATCAGTGCAAGAACATGAAAAGAGGACAGACAAAGGAATCAGCTTCATTTTCTGTAACAGAGAGGGAGGAACCAATCAAGGGATGAAAAAGTATTGCTTTTCATGTTTCTTTGGGAGGCAGACCTTAGAGAGGCAGAAGAACCATGAGAGGTTCAAGAGGTCAGGAAAGATGGCATTTAAGGGCATGATCAACTGTGCTGAGAGAGCTTCAGCTCATACAGAATAAAGACAGACTTAAAAAATAAAATACAGAGTCTAACTGCACCATTTTTTAGTGACTGTTATTTCAGTACCATCTTGAAGCATGTTAGGGCTAACAAGTATAAAAAAATAATAAGATAACAGCTACATCTAGAAAACTGAGATTTTCCTTAATATTGGGACTGTGGATAGGTTGATTATGATATTGATTATGAAAACATTTGATAACTTTGCTTGTTTTAAATCCCAGTGCTTTATTTGAAGAGCTGAAAATACCACAAAATGAGATATATTTGACTTAGATGTTGAGGAAATTACAGATCTTGTAGAAAATTAAATGCCCCTCTGTCCATTCTTTACTTAAAACAATAAAGTAAAACTCTGTGTTAAATCTCTAAGCTGTCTTATTACTTTCTGTCATAAATTCTTCCTACCACCCATCATTTTGTTATTTAAGTAATAAGCCTTCTGTGAGCAATTTCATTTCTTCCACCTTTTTTCTGGGAACAAAACTATTTAGTTTTCTGCATTATGGAAGGAATTACTTCTGTTTTAAAGGTCTTGAACTGACATAAATAATTTTGCCATGTATCTGTAGTGCAATTCATATCAGAACCAGGAACACCTCTTCTGAAAACCATTTTTCCCCCAGTCCCAAGCTTTAAACCCATAAGCTTTTTGCCCACTTTTTTCTTTTTTTTTTTACTTAGAAGTACTCAGAATTCTTTTCAAGCCCTGTCAACCAAAGAGTGTGAAATAGAAATATAGCCTGCAAAGAAAATGTCTTCAAAGAAGCAATAAAACTTTCCTTGTACAGCTACCTTAGACAATTAAAATATACCACTGGCTTCCCCAAATAGTTTTGTCAGATTTTAAAGCTACTACCTCCTGCAATTCAGCTTTTAGAAATTTCCCTTCAACAATCAAATTATACCTCCTTTCTCATTTATACACAAGGAGGTATAATTTTTACTCCCATTTCCCAATATAACTTAGTCATGCTGTGCAGTCATCCAAATCACATCTAAGTGCTGTAGGTTGTTGAAACAAGACAGAAAACTAAGAGTTCTTACCCACTGTTAGAGTGTCAAGGCACCCCCTGAAGTTCCTCAGTCATGTTTTTTCCTTTCTCCAAACCCCTTGCTGGCTAGGGCTCTCTCATTGATAAATGGCATGCTTAAAACAGGCACAGACTCTGCAGTCACCTAACAGCCTACCTATCCACAGTCCCATTCAATTGATGTTCTATCTCTCAGCTAAATACTTCTGACTTTTACTTGCACCTTTGCCTTCTGCTATGTGTTTTCTCCTTATTCCTTGAATCATCTCTTACCCACTTCTATTTTTCCCAATTTTTTCTCATATTTTGTGGTCTGCTGCCCAACAGCTCATTACTGTTTACGAGTCTGTTATGACACAAGTAAGCATGATGTCGTCAGTAATGTTAGCTATAGAGACAGCCTTGGAAATCAGAATAACTGGGCCCTGACTTTGCCTCCAGGTCTGATCTAACCCAAGATGACAGGTCATTCCCTGGGATCTTAGAATGAGCCAGAGCTACCTGACTGTCAGTTTTGATTTCGTGCATTTTCACTCAGCATGTGCTACACTCTCTTTCTTCCTTTAGCTTTTTCCCTGTCTTTACCAAGACAGCCAGTGTTGTTTCAAATCCATGGAGACAAATGCGCTTTCCATCTGCTTATAATTATGGCAGGGGGAAGAGGAGCTATATTATGTGCAACAAGTGCAACATGAAATATAGGAGAGGTGTAGGTAAGAGTGAAGCATTTTTGGTAAATGCAGTAATATTGTCAAATCTGCACAAAGTCAAAAGGCTGTAGAAGATTGTGGACCATATCTTAGGAAAAAAAACCCCCAGTAGTTATATCTGAAGTATCATCTTTTCCTGCCTTGCATAACCTGTCAGCATTGTAAAGACTTGACACAGCAGCCCAAATTGGTATTTTGAAAGTTGCCTTAATATCCTTCTGCATCTGACTGAGGTTTTGGACCTGTCTGCCTGTTTAGCTTTGGCAAGAAAACCTCACAACCTAGAAACACACTTTATGCTAGCTAAAGACCACTGATACCATTCCATCTGCAGTAAAACACACAGCAGCTCCCCCTCAAAGTGTGAAAAGATCACATACTTCACCAATTCAAGAGCTTCAAAACTTTCAAGCACAGATAAAAGCATGGAAAAAAATGCTCTTTGAGGTAGGTGAAGGAATGATCAAAGTTCCCTGAACATAGAAATGGTTCTGTCATAACCTCAAACTCAGACTGAAAAGATCTGAAGGTAACAATCACCTGTATCTGCACATGGCTTTACATGGTATGTTCCATACAAATCTGGTATCTTCAAAGAATATTGAGCAATAAGGCAGAGTATTTCAGAAACAGAAAATGTCAATATAGTGGAATTTTTAGTGTAACCATTAGAAGATATAGCTTCTATTAAATAATTCATGCAATAATGAAAATAATTGAGGGAGTAAAGTTGTCTCTAGTAGCTTATTAAAGAGACTGCAAGCAAGTAACCTTATCTTGCCAAAATGTGACCACAATTTAAAATTCCGCCAAAGGGGATATGTGAAATGTGCGTGGCGGGAATGAAAAGGCAATTGCCACAAGGTCAATAACTACTTCTTTTTAATGTGGTAACAATGACAAACTGCAGAGGAATAGGCGTACAACCATCCAGGAAATATTTCCGTCAGAAGAAGCTTTGGATCTCATCCCCCCAAAGAGAAACCAACACCTTGTGAAAGATAAAATGAGATGAGAAATTACTTTCTGAAGTCCAAATCTCTTGCTAAACTGGGAATAAACGAATTGCTTTGCCAATTTTATGACCCAAAAGAAAGGAAAAGAAAAAACAAACCTGAAAGGTAAATTGATATGTGCCCAGTAATTAAATGCCTGATTGGTGGTGTCTGAATATGATGTACACTGAAGCTAATGCCTTTTTAACATCATGTTTTACAAACAGACCAGTTTGCAATAAAAATATGTCTTCATCATTATGTTCCCTTAGGTTCATCTTTAAAAATATTAATTTTTCATTATAGAGCAGTATTTCATTGAAAAAATCTCATGTGGAATAAGACAGTCTTCCATGCATAGTGCTTGATTCGGATTAACATTCATCAAGTTTATCGCTTATGCAACTTTGGTTGTTCACGGAGCATTAAGCTGGACACCACTGACATGTTAAAGGATTTTCCAAGTTTTTATAAACTGTCTAGAAGTTCAAAGAATCTCTTTCTCTCTCTAACTACATCTAATATCCTATAAAATTCCTTGCATAATCAGAGTAGATTGTTTGCTAATTGCGGTACAGTTGCAGTTGCAAAATGTGATGCAGATGAGTGAAATATGGATGATTAAGGTCCACAGACATTTTTTTTCTGTTTACAACCTATTTCTTTGAGAGGCAAATACAGAACTCAGGCATTTCATGTAATAGACGGGACAAATAATCTTCCCTATCTTTAAATGCCGAAGACCAAAATAACAACAAAAAATCCTCAAAAAACTTGGATTGGTTGGAAGAATATCTAATGTGTTGAATGTTTTGAGATTGAAACTTTATCACACTGTATTTCCTTTTACACCACTTGTGTTCAGCATTGCAGTAATCTTACTTAAAAAAATTCAAGGTTTGTAGCAACAACAGTCCATCTTCAGCAGTCAGGAAACAGGGAACCGTCCATTTCAAGAAAGAAAGGCACAGGAAGAATTACCTGTATTTAACTGAATTCTATTATTAGCCAGTTTATCACATTTAGAGAAGACATTGGCAATTTCCGACCTATAAGACACAAATAGAAGAGGGTAATTTATTTATATTTTGGGAAAAGGAATTCATTATTTATCTGGGTCTGAGCCACACACAAATGAGGATTATGTTTAGTTAATAGTTTCTATCAAAAACAATTTTAAAAAATCCTATGTCAGAAAGTTTCACCTCGATATTTCTCAAATTTCTAAAACCTATCAATTCATGGGCTAAGAATTAGATGTATATTTCAGTGCAAAGCAAGAGAGGGAAAGGATCTTTACTTATCACACTTAAATAAAAGAATCATTGATTCAGGGATGAAAAAATGGCTGCTTTGCCTCCCCCAGTGTGGTTTTATCCAGAAGTTTTAAAGCCAATCATTACTGTCTTTTTAAGCCATTGACTGTCTCACAAGGTACTCAAAGAAGAAAACTTTAAGACAGGACCTGCAGTGAGGAAGATCTCAGAATAAGTCTCTTCCATCTTAAGTGTGTGTCCTGAGTATTTGTAAATATCTGAATTATGATAGCACTTGGAGTCAAGCGTTAAATTTTGCCTTACTGAGATTAAGTACAACGGATAACCTTTGGCAGATGTATTAAATTTCAGTAGCACCAGTAAACTGAAAAAGTCTGAAAAACGCAAATGAGTAGAAGTACAAATACATTTGATATAGCATGATTATAAGCAAAATTAATTTGTTTATTAAATCTTCTTTTATACTCTGCCATACTTCTATAACTGAAGAACTAGTCTCATACTCATGTAGTTGTTTAAATCCTTTCTTAAACTCAGGCATTCATTTTAAAATCATATAAACTGTGTGATCCACAATTTATACTTTAAAAAATTACTTTTTGTGGACTTGTCTGAGCTGAAATGTAGATGATTAGCTTGAAATTAATAATATTAAATGTAAAGGTAATATATTTTTATTGTTATACCGTGTTCAGAAACAGCTGTTACTTGTTAAGTCAGCGTTTCTCAAGCGAATTAAAAAGTTTTATTAATCAAGAATACTATTTACGATTGAGTTCCATTATGCCTTTATGCACAAGTGGTGACAATTTCTACAGTGACAAAATAAATGTTTGTTATCTTCAAGTACAGGGACAAAAGTGGCCGTAACTTGTCACGCCTTTTATAAGCAAAAAACCTCAAAACTTCTATTTGTTTGCATCAGAAATGAGTACAGCTTTGTAATATATTTTTACCATGTCAACTAATGTATTAAAATATCTTGCCAGCTATGCAGAACAGGAAAGCTAACTGCAAACTTTAAAAAAAAAATATTGCCTGAAATTGATTGTTCTGTACTTTAGGCAATGACTAGTATACCTGAAAATAATTAAAGTCATTGTTTATTCCCAGCTACCATAAACTGAGTACTGGAAAAATCACCAGTAGTTAGAGTTCCTTGACTTAAATTCTGAGTTTTAACACAATTTATACCTGAATGATTGTAAAAGATAATTGTAACTTAAGCTGTTAAAACTGTTAAAGCTGTTAAAACTGTTTAAGCTGTTAAAACTATTTCAATCTGTTGTAATTTGAGCAGATTTTGCTCTCTATTAAGATCTTTTTATAGTGGAAAACTTGTCAGTTTACTTACCATGTATGCTTGCTTCCTGTCTGCTTCAGACTGCCATTTTCCCCATAAAGTCAAGACCCATGGGTTTTCCCACACTCTTCCTTATCCTTTCATTCTCTGCCTGGTTTTCACAACTCCTTTCTGTTATTTCATACCTTGCACGTATTTTAGATCCTGCTCTGGCTCTGCAAAAACCAGAACCAAGGAAACCATTGGTCATGGAGACTGTACCTGCAACAAACATCCTCAGGAATAGCCTGGTACAGCTCTACCTTCCCTTTTCCATTCCAGACAAAAACAAAGCCATTTGGAGGATACCTGCACCTTCTATAAAGGAAGTTGCTGTGACTCCTCTGAGCTCACCCTTGCAACGCTGCAGCTAAGGAGGAGCTACTACTTTTCTTCATCCCCAGGCAGGGCTGCCATGCAAAGGGTTCCTCAGAAACCTGATTCAAGGATGAGCATGCTTCAGGGTTTCCTTAGAAATACAGGTGCTGGATGTCTGTGCTAGACCTTTCAGGTGCCTGCTTTATTGACACCAGTCCTTCTGCAAATGGGGATGTTTCCTTTATTTGTAATTTCTTTTTTTTAAAAGCCCGTTCAAATTTGTTACAGCAATTTGTTATTTTCACTATGCCTTCAAGCTTAACATCAGCCACTTCTGCACTTTGGAAGTAAAAGCCAAACATAAAGATTTTCATAGTGCTCTCAGGAGTTTCAGGAGTTCGATGGGAGGTTGGGTTGGGTTGATTGCACTTTTTTTTCTGCCTAATAATGTTTTTTTAATACCTGAAGTGCTTATAACACAGAAGATTATGTTTAAGCTAGAGTACATGGAAGAATACTTGGAAAGGCCCACACATAAAAGAAACATAAAAGAAGATTGTTCAATGAGCAAAAGGGGAAGGCATAAAAAGCTTGGTAGAGACATGAATTCCTGACCAAATGAGGCCATGTGTCTGGTATGTACGGAATGCTTAATATACAATACACTGGCCAACTGCTGCTTAGGGAAACATCTAAAACTGTGAACATCTTTATTACAATAAGTGACCTTTCTCCAGATTCCAGTAGAATAGTGCACAGAAAAGAGAGTTTCTATGTTTATTTCCATACTTATATTCCTAATGTTTTTATATTGCTTGTGTTTATAAGTAAAAGCATATCTTGATTTTTTCTTTCTTTATTTTACAGTGTAGACATTCAATATTCTCTCAAGGTGTGTTCAAGGAATTGTCTGTACATTTACTGGAACCTCAGTGGTGCTGTTTTATCATATTCAATGTGTGTATATGCAGTAGAAATACAGCTACCCAGTATTATGTAAGGTGCATAGTTGGCTCATATGCTTTTCCTCTGTTTAAACATTAATAATACACGCACACACTATGGGTCCAATATCAAATATGGATGTTTTAATGGAATGTCTAAATCTCAGACATGAATGCTCAAATCAGCACTTAGATCCACAGAGTGGGCATTTACACATCTAAGTGTCCATGTAAGTACCCAAATGTGCAATTTGGATATCCTATTAAAGTGCCCATATTTGAAAATTAGGCTGACTTCCCGGCATTTTTGGCAACATGTAGTGCAGGGTTTCTGGCAAAAATGCAGGGTTTTAATTCTGCTGCGCTAAGGGGTGTTTGATTGTTTGTTAGGTAAAAAAAAAAAAAAATTGCAGTTCTGGAAATAGATTTTGCTCTACTTTTACTTTCAGCATTTTATATGGTGTTGTAGCTGGGTACTGGGATGCCAAGTGAACACTGCTGCCTGAAGTCCAGTATCGTCAAGAAAAAGAAGTTCTAATGTCTCAGGGTATATATTGAGGTTTGTCATATTTTAATATGGAGAATTATAAATGTGCCATCGCAGGGTGCTGCAAGTTCAGTACCCACTGAAGCAAAGGATTTAAATAAACTCTGTTTTATGGACCCTTAAATGGTAAGTGGTATTCTGGGTTGCAACTTATGTGTACAGCTATAAAACAATATATGTAATAATATACGTTTTCTAATTCTCTATAGAATCTGAGTCAAAATCTGAAAGTTCAGTAACCTCATTGGAGCAAGAGCACCACAAAGGTCCCTGACAACTGAACAGCTGAAGTCAAAGTAGATGCATTAAGATTAATCACCACCTTGGAATATTTATAGGAAAGATCACAGAACTATTGTGAGCCATTTTAAAAATGTCTCTCAACTTTATCATTTTACGAGGAAATAAAGCCTTTTTTGGCCATGAAGTCTAAAGCTTTTCTTCTTAAGATAAGGAAAATTACTCAAAATAAATAATTTGAAGTCAAAACAGAAGTCATAAAGAAAAGAAAGCCTGATGGTTTCTAATGAAGTGTGGGGTTTTTTGCTTCCATTTCATTTATGAACACAGAAGTACCTGCTTTGTGACAGCCATGACAAGACTTAGCTAGGTTTCAGTTACTCTTAAAGCAGATCTGAGACAATGTACCATTTTGGTTCTCAACATTTTTACACAGGCCACCAATTTATTACTGCAAACTATTGTTTTAAGCTTCTGTTTCAGTTCTGATGAAGTACTTAGAAGCTTGAGAGAGGTTATTTCTTTTTCCACATATCATAAGGAGATAAAATATATTAGTCCTCCCACAAACTTTGTTTGCACTAGAACTATGCATTTCACAGTTTCAGACAGAATTTCCCTTTTCAATTGAAAAGCCATTCTCTCCCCATTCTCAAAGCACCTGTAGTCCCAGCATGTGTCACAAGTGCTATCTTTCCTTCCTTATCATGCACTGCATGTGTGAGGATGAACAAATCCTGCACCTCTCTGAAGCTTACGGAGGCAGGTAACATCAGTTTGAACTATGGTTTTGCCAGACTTGGCGAGATACGTGGTATCACACCTGGTCAGTGTCCAAACAGGACCACTCCTGTGGCACAAACATGTGAGTCCTTTTAATGCCATGGTGAGAAAAATCCAAGTTCTTCAGCTACCTTTGACAATGACAGTGGTACCCTTTGTGCTGGATGAGATGCAAAACCAAGTTCACTTGCTTAAAGCCATTAATGATCCCACACCATTTCTGAGTGGGCACCCATAGTTTCCATCCCACATTATGGGCTTCATCCATTCCAGTGCTCGGCATTTCACTTTAAGGTTGGTATTGTTCACTCTAAGATAGGTATATGCTTTACAGATAGAGTAAACATGCCATTTAAAATATCACATTGTTGAATAAAAACTCTGCTTTAGGAATTCTCTCCCTCTTCAATTTCTCAGTGCAAAGCAGAGTAATAAACTATAGAGAGGAATGATGGAACATGCAAATATTTGACCTAAGGAAAGCCTTCATGTTGCAGCAAAATGTCCCCAAATCCTCAGAGGTTCCTTTTTTCAGTCAAACAATTAGGCAAAAATAACCTTGAATGACTTCAGTTAATTACAATACAGTTACGATGAATGTGCCCCATTATGAAGACAGAATTAGTAAATGAAAATTACTTCTGCCTTATACCCAGCTTTTCTCTAAAAGATTATTTATTAGTTTTTCCACAAATAATATTGAAGAGAAAAAAGTCACACCCTTTTCTCTACACCTGTTTCCTGGGTTTTTTGGTTTTGTTGTATTGAGTGTGTGCACATATGTATGTCTACGTAGAAGTCAAAATCAGAACAAACTTTTGCAACTTCTGTGTTTAGTCCATTGTGCCCATGTGGTCCATGAAGCCTTCAGAAATAAATAGGTTGAGGAAATCTTGCATTCAAGTTTACCCTCTATGTCTAAAAAGTTTTCTATGCAGTTTTGAACAGTTATTTTAAAAACCCTGGGTGGAATTTTGTCAAAATATTTCTGCAGCACATTAACCTCTTTTCACTCAATAAAGCTATTAATAATGCTACCTCATATTTTAATTTCCTGATATACAATGGGAACTTCTGCAACTAGAATGTTATATCAGAGATGAGCGAATAACCTCTCATATTGATAACTTTCCTCTGTGTGGCACCATCATGAGGCAACTCTGGACAAAAATCCTATATCATAATTAAGAACTGGATTGACAGACTTGAATCTTCTTTGCACATTGCCATTCAAGACCTATGTTTGTTGATACCTATTTCTCCTAGCCAAACACACTCCATGTAGCTTTCATTCTCCTCTGCATATGTCTTTAAACCTTCCACTGATCAATTGAAGTTCAATGTCATACTGTGTGTCCTACAACTTGTAAATGTGGAGTTTACATACTATCACATTTAGGGATGAAACCTCACAATGCATTTAGTGCAGTAGGTTTAAAAAATACAATGGAAAATCTCATGTAGTTGTTCAGTCCATCCATCATTTGCATGAGTTTCAGACTCATAGTGAACTGCAAAAGGAACTCCAGAAATACCTACGTGAATAACAGTGATCTACCCCAAGAAATATATGACAATGTGCTCATAGATTTCTGTGAGAAGTGAACAACCCCCAATATGTGAGAATTAAACTGAACGTTCCTTAATATGTTAAGGCCAGTGTAGAATTAGACAAAATAATTTTGGTAATTCTAGGTCCACTGCATTGTATCCCCACACCCCCCATTTGCAACTCCACATACCTCTGATTTTCCAGCTTGCTTCTTCTTGTCCTTCTGTCTACATTCACTACAGCATGTCATAACAGAGAGGAGAAAGGTAAAAACTGTTCTGAAAAGCAACATTCCAAAAATAGAACCAGTTTCTAGTAATTTTGAATATTTTCCTTATGTGGAAAAGAATTCAGTATTTATTGTAATTTGTGTAGCATAATGTCAGGATAACTGCTTTGAAAAAGAAAAAACAATTAGAATCAAGCACTAGATACATATTTCCTCCTTAAGCAAAAACTGCAGCTTCCACCTCCCTCTGTGGTTCATACATGCTTTTCCCTCCTCACAGACCACTTCTTTTCCCATTCTACATCACTGCCTGAAGAAACTGAGAGCAGGAGAGAAAGGACATATTTCAGAGCAGGATATTATGAAGGAAATCCCCAATGCTTACAGAATTACCAGAAGTGTGACAACAGTCTTTGTTTCCTTAAAACTTGCCCTCTGAAGTAATCTGTAAGTTTTTTCCCCTTTATCAATATGCTATTTTCTCCCAGTCTGAATAAAGCTGTAGCTAGAATATTTTCAACAAATATGGCCACTACCTCTCTGAAATCTATGTAGGCAAACATTAAGTTGCCCCTAGTGAAAAAGGTCCACTCTTTATTTCTGCATTCTTTAAATATGGCAGTGGGACAAACTGGGGAAATAGAGCAGAAAAGCAGGCTAGAAGAGAAGAAGCAGGGAACAGTATAATTGGGTAAGGTGTCATGGGAAAAAAGGAGGACAACATATGATAAAGGAACTGAAGGATAATGAAGGATGCAGTGAATAAGTAAGAAACAGAAAACTTGGAAACAAAGAAGATGAGAGATAAATACTGGGATGCAAGAGGGTGGGGGGAGTGGGGGGTGGAAATGCCAAGTCCTAAACATACTGTAGAGAGGTTGATGTGTAGATGTTTTTAATAATTGTGGGGTTTTTGACAGCCAGGGGGACTCTTGACTTAAGCCAATTTAAGACTAAATTTAACATTACTAGGACTCTCAGAAAGTCCAAGTAGTATCAAAGAGCAAGACTTACACTTTCTTATACCCAAAGCTAATATTAAAGAAATTGAGAAGTACAAAAAAATTTAGAGAAAAAGATACAGTGAAATCAATATTAAGACTAAGAAAGTTCTGCACAAAACACATTATAGGCTGAAAAATCAATTTTGGAACTTTCAAATGCACTGTAATGAAATATTGCAGACAAATGGAAGAATACTCCCAACCATGAAAGTGTGAAATACCTCCTTTATATATATAAAGAGCTACAGTATTCCAATAACTGAGAAATACTTACTTTATCAACTAACATTAGGAAGACAATAAAATGTGTCTATACCATATCAAGTAATATTACAGAGTCTGGTAAATATGTGCTTAGAGAGTATTCGATGAAATAACTACTGGAGAAAGAGAAACAAAATTGCCTGAACTGGCAAAAAACCCCCATATACTCGTTTAACTAACACTAGGAAAACTGTGAAATACAGTAGTACACTTATGGAAACACAATGAACTGAAAGACATACAAAACCTAATTTTGCTTTCCCTTAAACTGAAGTGATACGATTCAAGAGAACAGGGTTATTCTGGATCCACTCACTGGTAAGCAAAAGAAGAATTTCTCTCATTTAGTATATATTATTCAGTCTCCAAGAAACAATAAAAATAACTTTGGAAGCTAAAAATACCTGCTAAGGATACAATAGAGTTGACTTTTGAAATATTAAATTTTAATGGCCTCTCCAGGAATCTCCCTCTGACAGCTAGATTGTGAAAAGCCTGTGGACCAGCTGAACTTCCTCCAAACAGCAATTGTTTCTATTAAGCAAAAGTTACTATTGTAGACCAAATACAGTCATCGTGAGACTGTCTTGTGCAATCCTTATAATGAATTAAAATGTCATATTTTGTGGCTGTGCAAATGGAAGTGATAATAAATAGTTCTCTTTTCCTAGTTAGGAAAGAATGCATTCAAGGAGGACTATTCTCTATGCTGGATCTGAACTCTGGATGTTCTATCAGGACAGAAACCTGCAGTGAAAAAAAATTACAATTTGGAGGCTATATTGTCAACTCTGGCAATTTTTATTGAGGGCTTTATGCTATGTGATTTTCCTAGATCTCTTCTCCTGAACTGAAGGTATTATGTGAAAATGTTTTCTTTGTCCTTTTTAAAAAATGCCATGTCCATACTGTTACACAAAATATTTTAAACACAAATCCTAATACACAAAAAACCAGAGGCAAATATAAAAAATAGCCAAATGTACTCTTTTTAAGATGATGTCACGATTTTGTGGGAACAAACTGATAAAAATTCTGACTGCCTATTTTTGGCATCATGCTTTCCTCCCCTTAGTATCTTATAAGAATTCTTTCTAAGGGAACATATGATAGATAACTGGACTCAAATTATAGGAATCACTTGTGTCAAAGGGAAGTTGTACTGGTTTCTGTAACACATTATTTCTTATTAAAGACAGGAGTTTTTTCCTACTTGTAGTCATTGGCAAAACTGAGCATGTTTCTGCCTATGTATAAATAATACAATCTTTTAATTATATACTTTGCCTGTTGTGTTACATGGTCCAATCACGGGGAAAAATTTTAAAACAAGAAGTGGCAATAAGTTCTTTCTCATCATACAATGTCTCATCAGACATGGATGTAGGCAAATCTATCTGACCTTAAAGAAAGACAAAGTTCAGTATTAGACATGCTTTCCATCTCCTTACCCTCGAATTGTTGCGATTGAGAAATTTTGTGTCACAGTTCAGTTCTCCAACCAGACTGAAGGAGAGCTGAGACTGCAAGGGCAGCAATGCTCATTTGAATACATATTAGGCTTAACACAATCCACAAAATTCAACTGTGTTTGAAAAGACTTTTTAAAATCTTTATTTTTGCCATATTCATGAGACCCTTGCAGAACATAAAGAAGCAGCAGTAATCTGGACAAATGGGAAAAGATTTTCCAGAGAGAACTGATATCAGTATATTAAGAGATAAAATAGTTTTTCAGGGGCTAACAGAAAAAGTGAAAAACTGAAGGTCTGTTATGAAAAAAGAGCGGCAAGGAACAGTGCAGGCAATGTTAAATTAAAACAAAAAGTGCCCCTAATCTAGAATTGCTTTACCTGAGCTTCCTAATGTTGATTCTGACAACAGAACTCAGCTGTCCTAAGACCACTCACATGCATATTTCTTCCTCTCAGAGCATCCTGATCCAAGGGACTAAAGCAGCTTTCAGAAAGAATAATTTCATTTCTGTCACAGGCAGCAATGGGTTGTTTGTCACCTGAAGCATTCCCTCACAAGCATGCTAATGCAGAATACCCAGATTTCTCAGAGAATATATCTTATGGTAGAGCTCAGGAGCAAAGAGCTGCTCGTTAACCAGATGCTGAAAAACAGAAACATGATGACCTGGAAATTCCCCCCTCAATCTCTTCAGCTGGAGATGGAAAGAAGATGGGAAGGAAGTCAGTGGGATCACCCGGATGTGGGAGCTCCTTGCTCTGCTGTTCCCAATTACTGCAGATGAATACCTGAGTCCTCATTGCTCAGCCTCCCCCCTGGAGCTGTGCCTTTTCAGGCAGCTTGGCAGCCACTGTGCCAGCACAGGGTGAAACCACTCTGAAACACAGTGGAGGAGAAGTCACCAGGAGCATGGAAGAGTGAGGCTCAGGTCCCTGTTTCACAGAACAGAGCAGAACAGCTCCCCTGAAGTAGAAAGAGCCCCCTCCAGACAAAACTCAAGATATGCAAGGGACATTTGGAAGGTCAGGATCTGCATCTCCAGTCTGAACCAGGCCAAGTGTTTTTGATAAGCTTCCTTGTCACAGCAGTGTTGACCAGCTTTGTAGCTTTTGTCATTATATCTACCCTGAGCCTGCAAAACCATTCTGCAAAAGGTAGGATGAAAGAGAAAGTTTCCACTGAAAGTTTTAGGCTTGATGAATCATTCTGCTATGATGAAAAGCCATTTTGTCACAAAATTCCTGGCTAGCTCCAGTGGTGATACACTATTGTCTAGCATACCTGTCAGGCAGCCCTCCTAATTAAGCTATTTTTGTAGAAGACTCTGGGTATAGTTTATGAATCACAAAGCTTATGATTCTAGTTCCATATCAACACTGGAAAATTCTCCCAGAGGGAAATCATAATACTGTGCTCTACAACCCAAAATTGTTATATAAAGCATCTACTCTTCCATATTGGAACAGATTGTTCTACTATCATAGCAGCCTTTCAATTCCCTGAAAATATGGAATAAAAAGGAGAGGTCTTTGTACAATCAGAGAGGCACTTGATCAAAGCTTTTCATGTGTCGCTGGACATAGAAGTACTTCGTAACGTAGCAGTTAGACATATTCATGTAAAACTTCAGAAAAGGTAAAATGAACACTAAAGAAGTCTGATGTTTATTTGACGTACAGACAAGGGATGTAAAACCATGCCGAACCATCATGTCAGCACTGCCTGGGGGGTTGAGTTGTTCCTGACTTCTACATCATTTTTTCTCCATTAACAACACTTGAGTGATAAAGCGGAAGGAGGTTTTTGGGTGAAACTAATGTTATCCTCTAACGCTGGGGCACATCATCAGGAGCAAGTGCTGGTTTGCCATAACACCACCTTCTCTGAATTTGTGTCTTGCCTAAAGTTTGCTCCTGCTTTCAAAGTGGCTAGCAACTTTTAAAGTATTACTTCAATTTTCATCATTATCCTTATTGTCCTTCCCTTCCCAACTCATTTCCAGGGTCTCCCTCTGCCACTGGGAATAGGTCACCCATGTGTTCATGGTTTACAGAGGAAACTTCATGGGACCACCACTATTTTTTTCCTCTTTGGTTTCTTTCTTTTTAAAGGATGGTATGCATCTCAAAGAGATAAATAAAGCTCAGCAGAGAAGAAAAACACTTAAATGGCTCTCTGGAGAGTATGTCTGCACTGGTTTTGTCCATCTCTATGTCTTGCTGAGTTCTGTTTAAGTGTCCAGTCATGCCAGTATGAGGCACACAATCAACAACATGGTGGAAGCATGTGTGTCACAGCAACAAGCCCTTTCACATGTTGTGGCTGAAGACTGCTTAGGAATTGATCAGAATCAAGACAAATCATTTTATTAGTATTCGTTACTTTCTCTTTTTCAGTCTCTTTCAAACTCTGCCCTACTGGACAAAATAGCACAATGTAAAGCTTGTAATCTGAGATTCCAAACTCTTCATGCAGAAATTAATTCCTTGAAAGTACTTGCAGCTTCCACCAAACCTCTTACTTCCTCTTCCTCGGAGAGCTACCAAGTCAGAGGGAAGTGATGAGAGCAAATTGTTAAAAAGGGAACAGTACACCACCTGGCATCCAATAGTGTGTGCTGAGCTTGGCATTCACAGAGGAGGAGAAAAATGCACACAATCTCAACATGTATTTCCAAGTGATGATATATAATGCTTTATTGAAACTGTTTATACGAAGATATTCGTGTATGATGCCTAGCTTCTCATTAAATAAAAGTGCTTGCAATTTATAGCCTGAAAACTTGAACTTTAAAACAAAAAATATTCAAGTGTGGGAACCTGAAGTTAAGAACCCAGAACATCTTTAGATGTTCAGCAACTCAGACGGTCTCTTTCCTAAAAAAGAAACTGAGGGTGCTAGTGAGGACAGAGGACACCAATCAAGCTCTCCTATTTTCAGTTTCTGCCACTGTTTTTTCTTCCTGTAACAAGAAATTTATTTTTCAAATATATATATGCCATTTCAGTTCTATAGCTGAAAAATGTATGTATTTGTTGAAAGCTACCTGTGAGTAAAAGCTGTCCTGGGCTTTATGTTTGGATACACAGATTAATTTTGCATTTTTAAGGATCTCCATTACTATTTGTTCTCATTATGAGAAAAAAACCTAGTTTTTCAACACCTGCTACTGCTATGCAGTTCCTGAAACTCTCATAAGTATACAACAAATATCTGAATAATTTAGAAATTGAAGCAGTTAAATTTGGAAATGTAAAACTCCTTAAAGGTGAAAGGAAATTTTCCTGGAAGTTCAGAACCTAAGTAACTTTATACAGTTCTAAGTGTATAAAGTTGGCAATATTACCTGGTTCTAGGTCTCTGGAAAATATTTTCTCCCGCATACAGGCTTCTCTGGATTTGGATTTGTCTATGGATATAATATTATCAACTCCTTTTTTGCTTCCATACAGACTTCACTTCTGTATACCTTTCCAAAGGAACTTACATTTACACCTTACATTCAATACCTTACAGACACACCAGGCTGCAAATTCTGCTTTCGGATTTTGTCTCTACAATCAACCATATTTTGAAAGAAAATAAGAAGAGATTAATATAAACAAGCGTTATTTGAAGGTTCTATAGTCCTCTTGAAAATGCAGTATTATCACAATTTCAAGCACTTTTCCATAAATGTTACCTAATTATCTCCTACCAGCCAATTTTAACTCAGAGGCATTGCTTGTCTCGGAAGAGCAAAGTAAAACCTGAAATCAGAAAACTCGGCTGCTTTCAGTTGTTACTATAATAACAAAATTCATAGGATATGTGCTTTTATGAGAATCATCAGAGGCCACAAAGCTTAAGAAGCAGCCTGGGCCTCTTTTTTAACTCACACTGAATGAATGCACCTAATCAGTGACATTGTATTTAGTGGTGGTACCAGGAGAATTCTGGTTGCTTTGACTGAGGGGCTTTTTTAATGCTTTTTGTTGTTGTTTTTTTAGATTTTGTGCTCACTCCTCAGTGAATCTCAGGAGGAGGAGTGAAATACAGATTCACATAGGCTACAGATATACATATATAAATTTGTACATCTACTTGCAAATGTAAAATCTCAAAGTTTTTGCAATACCACAGCTAAAGCCTGCTTCACAGATTTCCCTAAAGTATGCTCTGATGTAAATCCCAGCTGCTACAGAATATAAGCCAATCAAGTTCCTTCCTTAATACAGTTGACATTGCTTATTGCTATATAGGAAACATTTCTTGTCCTACATCATCTTCCTCCCCCCAGCACTGTGCTTCTACAGACTTAGTGCTGTTGGAGTGTTTAATCTGTGTCTCTGATTTGTTTATGCAGATTCCTTCCACCAGTGCCTTGCAACTTCTGCAGCACAGCTCTCTCAGCTCAGCTTTACAAGCTTCCCTCCCATTGCTGATGCCACTTAGCCTGCTGCAAATTGATGTGGATGGCTCTCCCGCTTTGGAGACCGAACATTTTCACCTTCACAGTACACTCAGCTTTCACTGGCCTGGGGCTTAGGAACCTGAGATACATTCTTAACTAGGAAATTCCACTTTGCATTGCAACATGCTATAATCATACTAGTGGACTGAAATTTCAAGTATCCTAGAAAATTCCACCTTGTCACTCTTCAGAAGGGCATTGGTTCCAAGAATTAGCACATTTCCCTCATCCCCGCTTCATACTAACACTTGAAACTAAGTACAGACTCTTGCTCAACTCATGAAAGTCAAAAAAGTCAAGTACAGCAGTAGCTTGCACATGTTTTCTCTTATTAATTATATGCATAGTAATACTCTATTTATGCAATCATTTTCACACACCCCTTTGGCACTCATGAATGTTTATCAATGTTAATATCATGACAAAAATGACAAAAGCCAGGAAGTTCAATGGTAGGAGTGGAACTTTGCATTTGTCTTGTGCTACTGCAAAGAGAAACACAGGCTGTGTCCTAGGTCACATCTTCAGCCTCTTGGATTTTGTCAGTTGATATTACAATCTTTTAAACTGTGTTTTTATTTGTGGATTCTTTTGATTTTTCTCTAAATGACAGTCAAATTTCTGGTGAAAACATGACACCATCCAACATTACGAGAGATGCTAAGACACGATGATCAGACATCTTATATATCTGCTAGCTACTCTGGGGTGCTTTATGACCTCTTAGTAAAAATATATGTTACCATTAACCTAGGGTCATTTATTGACCCCCTTAACCTACAAATGTTACTTTGTACACAGTTGACATCAATGCAGCATAAATTACTGAAGCCTCTCCCTGAAGAATTTGTAAATGGCATCAATTCTTTCACTATCTAGATGCCAGCTATCAGGGGGAAATTCATGTGAGAGTTAAAAAACATGAGGTTAATTGAAATTAGCCCTCAACTGAAAAAGGAGTCTTAAAGGAATTTTGAAGTTCCATTAAGTATGAAAATAATATTTATTCCCATGTGGGAGGCAGAAATTAATCTCAGATAAAGAGCTGCAACAGTATTTCTGTTTTTCACTTATCTTCCCATCTTGGTTTTCCTTCAACACCCTTGCCACATCCCAGGATTTGTTTCTGTGCTGCTTTCCAGCATGTTTTTTTTTTTTTCATGCTCCTTTGTGGTGCATTCCTTGCACTGCTCCATGAAGGAGGTTTTGCTCTGACAACCTCGTCCAACAGGCTTTCTGAGGTGGATGCTGCTAGTTGCTCAGTGAGCAAAAAAAGGCCTCAGTCTTCTGATGGACAAAAAGCTTGTTTTACTGTCATCACATGCATATAAATTCATGATTGCCTTTCTAAAGCAAACACTGAAATGTATGGGTTCTGTTTTAAAAACCTTTATGGAAAAAGTTTACATACTGTAAAATCAAGATCCAGGACAGCTGACTGGTGGTGCTACAAAATGCCTGAAATTAGAGATTTCTGTGGAGAAAATTCAGCTATGGGAGAGCAGAAATTGGTATTCACTAGAGTTCTGCCACCAGCTCTGCTTCGGAAATAAAAATCTAAATTCCTCATGGAGCTTCAAGAGCAGCCACAGACAACACATTTCTCTTTATAGTGCTCAATCCTAGAGGGTGGTTCCCAAATTGATTCCTGAGGACCAAAATAATACATGCTGTTGCCATCAAGATGGTGGCAAATTGCCAGTTGGCTTTTCCTCTTTCTCACTGTTAAACTGCATTTGGTGAGAGAGAAATCAAATAATATGTTCTTCCTTAAGAGTATGTTTCTATATAACCAACTGCTGTACCTACAGAGATGCTTTCCAGTCAGCAAAGAAAGGAAAAGACAATCTATTAAATCTTCTGTCTCTTAACATGCAAAAAAAGCAATTGAAATATTAGAAAACACCAGTAACAACAGCTTACTGTAGGCAATCTGGTTTTCACAAGGGCTTGGGTACCAGGATGCCAGGCACCTCATGCCCATTTGGTGGAACAAGTCATCTGCTGTAAAGCTACAAACCTGCGTTCTCTGCAGGCACACGAGACTCACTTGCTCTGCCATGTGATATTTTAAAATACACTAAAGACTGTGTTTTATGTTATCCTTCCTTTTGTATTTACTAACAGTGTTGTCCATGATTAGCAGATCCATAATTACAGGTGGGAGAAGTACTTTTTGTGGGGCAAAAAGCACAAAATAGCACTATCATGAGCAATGAGTTGGGCCAATGTAATGTTAGAAACAAGAATGGTATAAACACCAACAATGCATTAATGCCTTCTTGACATAACCTTTGAGTATGATTCGGGGGAAACTTGTCCCTGGGATTTCTGATAGGAAGGGAACAACAAATAATGGTCAAACAAAACTGCACTTAGATACTATTTTTAAGCAGGTTAAGGTTGTTACAGTATTTTTAGACTGTTTACTGGAGGTGACTTAATGGAGATGTTCAGTCTCGTATAGAGCTATCTCCCCTTTTCATTGTAACATCACTTTTTTTCTCTACCTCTGCTCCCGCACAGAACTGTACTGTCAGTTCTCTGTTCATCCTTTCATGTCATTGTCTCTATCTCTTGCTATATATACATCCTGACTTGTCTCCTGTTCAGTAACCTACCTCTTTGTTTCCACCCTTTGTTCCATTTATCTTTCTGGTGGCTGACATCATAGAATTTGACAAGATTGACATAAGTCACTGTGGGATTCATCTTAATATTATAAAAAAATTCCAAGTGAAAAATACATTCCCAGAATATTCTAATCACAATATTTTAAATAATGTGTTACTCTGAAGGCATAACATTTAAGGCTGTAAGGGTTCATATATTTAGTCTTAAATTACATTAACAATTAGTACCAAAAACAGATAAGAAAATGGCACAGTATCGCAAAAATGAGTAATTGGTTCCCATTACAAATAATCCTTCCCTTCAGCAAAAATATACAGGACATTATAACCTCTGTTTCTCAGATGGCATTGCTTCACTGATGTGCTGTTACTTTTTATCCTCCAGCCACAGCAGCTCTGGTCTTAGAGCATTTGAAATCCTGCAGCCAATCTGCCTTCACCAGTATGCCAAGGTGGGAAATGCCTTATCATTGTTTGTGCAACTGGCCTACTATCTTTTGATCTTAAAACAAAATTTTATGATAGCTTAAATCAAGGGCTTTGGGAATATTCTGAATTCAACAGTACGGATGGATGGATGGATGGATGGATGGATGGAACAATGTAGTGAGAGGAATGACTTTCATACCATTGCAAGGTATGGGGAACTAATTTATTTTGCTTATGGTTCTTGAGCTTGAGTTTATGAAGCTTTCGAAGCTTCATATATGAAGCTTCATATATGAAGCTCTCATATGTGTTTTCTTACCATGGGAGAGCCAGGGAATATGAAATCTCTGAAGTCATTTTAGTAATGCCAATACAGACTTTTCAAGCTACCAAGGCAATGTGGTTTGGAGGAAAAAAGCATTGAACAGAAGAATTTCAGTCTAAGAAAAAATATTTCAGTTAGATATAGAAAGCATGTTTATTTTAGCTTTTCTGCACTATTTGAATTTGTGACAATCAGTATTCATTGTAACCAACAAAATCATTAATAACAAAAAACTAAGTAATGTAACTCTATTATCAATAGACTAACAGATTGCTATATCTCTACTTGTCCTCCTGATTCTCTCAGGATCAGATTTGTTATAAAGCAAAAATGGAAACCTAAAAAATCACTTGTTGTGAGATGGCTTAATGGGTGCAGAATTAAGAAACAGCAGTTCAAAAAGCTGATCCATCCAGTGCCTGCTTGAGACAATAGTTTGAAAAAGAGCATTCACCTGAAAAGTAATAGAGCAACATCCCATCCCACAGCTCAACAAAACACATACTGCCTGAAATTCAGATGAATCATTAATCTCTATCAAATCCTATTGAATCTATTGGTACTCAAGTTCACAGCCACCCATTTTGAGAAACAAGACTCAAACTTGTATCAAAGTTGTGTAATAGTTGTTACCACAAAGATGCTACATTTTCTATTCATCTTATATAAATAAGATAGATATGCATAAATGAGGTAGGTATTTTATGGTAGATATTAATATTTCTGTAAGAAATATAATGATTAAATCAAAACAACACAATTGTCAAAATGTCTTAAACGCATTTGTCTATGCCAGAGAATAAGAAGAATGTAGACTTCGTTTATTTTCTATTAGAAGAAGTTGTTTCGTAACCTTTTTTATTAATGGTTTCCAGATTTTATAGTACTTTTTATTACCCAATAATCTGATTTCTTACAAATCAATGTGTTCTGATAACTACAAGAATCACATTGGCAATACTGAAGAAATGAAAGCAAAAAGGATGTTTTTAAACTTGAGTATTATCTCAAGTTTCTGAGCAACTTTCATACAAGCACAACAGACATAACACATTCAAAAAGAAAAATTACAGACAAGAAGTGAAGCAGGATTTAAAAATATTTCCAGCTCCTACGCATTATCCCCCACAACTATAAATATAACTATCAAATTAAACTAATTTGATGACAACGGCTCCTTCTATCATTATTCTTCTCACAATCTCCTCACCTAGTACTCAGTTCTCAAAATCCTATCTTTAATCTGCTGGATTTAAGTGTTAAAAGAGATTTCAAACAATGAATAGCTGCTATAATCCTTCAACAGAGTGGAGGGGGTTAAGTAGCATCACTTTAGTCATGCCTGAATTCTGTGATTTTTGAGCTTAAGTAAAACCTTTTAATATTATTTGACTATACCAGGTGGGTTTTTTTCAGTTAAATTGCTAACCAACTTGCTGAATCTCAAATTGCTCTCATTTTTACAGGAACCATGCCAGGGTATTACAGACAAAATGGCTAAATTGGTTCTGGGGGGAGCCATAAACTCTTTAAAATAAGATTACATTTATTTTTTTAAACATCTTGTTTGTATGTATGTATGCATGATTTAGAGTGTTGGTATTCTGTAACTTAACTGTATGATTTTATGCCTGCTGAACTTTAGGATGCTCATGAAAATTAGGTTCTTGTTTCTCTTGTTCCTCTGATGAATGAAATTTCAATAAGTATTGTCTTAGCTCCTTTTTGCCTGCCTTGTGTTTTCATGTTAACCATTTTCAATCATGGCCTACTATCTTATTTTTTCCTGTTTAATTCTCCTATTTGCATGCGTCTTTACATCCTTTCTTGCAACACACTCACTTTCTTAATCTCTGCATTATATTGCCAATTTCTCTCCCCTCACCTATTTTCTGTGTGATATCTCTTAGAACACCCTTAACCTTTGTCCTTTTGTATCAGCATCTCTACAAACTGCTGCAAAGCACATTCAAAAACTGCAAAGGAAAGCATAATTCCTAAGGAACAGCGGGCAGGTATTTGTGAGAGTCCAGGAAAGACTGGAAAACAAGCTCTTCACTGTGGACCTGGTTCACCTCTGAAAAGCACCTGCTGGTGAAAATTTCTTTTTTACATCACTGCATGTTTGAGGGAAAGCCGAATCAGCCCCCTTGTTGGCTCAGCTTTAAAGACAAGGAAGATCAGGTAACACCTCTTATAGCACAAACACAGTAGCATCTGCCAGAATTATACCACATCTGCGTTTAAATTAGAAACTGCATTTATCTACAGAAATTTTAGGCCATATAAGACCTGAAACAGGAAACAGCGAAATCATAGATGATAGCTAGTAATCTTGTCCTTCCTTCCTACCATTACAATGTTGAAAAACATGATTTTAACAGCAAGGTAGCAAAAAACCCCTCTATCTAAACATCTTCTTAACTTAGCTTTCTAATTCTGACAAGCAAATGGAGGGTATGCTCTGTTTGATCCCTAAAATCAAAAGGAGGAAAAAATACCTTTCCCAAGCAATTGGAAAATTCCTTTAGTTGTGGCAATAGAATACCCAGTTATTTGAAATACAAGCAGAATTTTCCCTTTATATAATTATGTATTTAAGACACATAATTAACCAGTTTGTAAACTGATGTCTCAGCTGAAGATCCCACTCACTGAATTCATATCCTTGTTTTGAAATACACTTTAAATGGGAACCCTAATATGTCTTCTACAAATTCAAAATACACTCAACTCCTTCTCAAGTACTTTATTTGAGAATCAAGGTCTGTAAATTCAATGTCATGAGTAATTAAAGACTGTTGGAAAAACCCCTGCACTCATCTACACAAGCTTAGGTACATCAGCATACCTGTTGCACAGAATTAATTCTGCCAGACTAGAACAGAAAAACCCATAGTTATTGACAACTAGAAACCTAGACAAACCTATAATCATTGATAAGTGAGAAAACAAACAAACAAACAAGCAAACAAATAAACACAACCAGCAGTAAACTGTGTACAGAGTCTGTTCGCTAATTCCATCCATACTGTCACTGTGGTGGGTTGACCCTGGCTGGATGCCAGGCACCCACCAAAAGCCTTTCTACACCTTCCCTCCACTGGACAGGGGAGAGAAAATACAGCAAAAGGCTTATGAGTTGGGATAAGGACAGGGAGAGATCACCCAGTGATTGCCATCACAGGCAAAACACACTGAACTTGGGGATATTAATTGAATTCATTACCAACAAAATAAGAGCAGAATAATGAGAACTAAAGTAAATCTTAAAAACACCTTCTTCCCACCCCTCTCTTCTTTCCAACTCTACCTCCTCCCCCTCAGCAGTGCAGGGAGACAGGGAATGAGGGTATACAGTCAGTTCATCACAGGCTGTTTCTGCCACTGCTCAGGGAGAAGAGTCCTCCCCTTGCTCCAGCGTGGGGTCCCTCCCATGGGGACAGTTCTCCATGAACTTCTCCAGTGAGAGTCCATCCCACGAGTGATGGTTCTCCAAAACTGCTGCAATGTGGGTCACTGCTCCATCAGATGCAGGCACAGCCTGCACCAGCCTGGGTTCCCCACAGGGTCACAAGTCCTACCAGGAATCCTGCTCTGGAGTGGACTCCTCTCTCCACTGGTCTGCAGGTCCCTGCCAGGATCCTGCTCCAGCACTGGCCTCTCTCTGGGTCACAGCCTCTTCTCAGGCATCCACCTGCTCCAGTCTGAATCTCCTTGGACTGTTAGGGGGACCTCTGCATTCCCTCTTGTCTCTACAGACTACATGGGACAGCTGCTCCCCCACGTGTGAGAGACTGAAATGTAATGGTCAATGACTCGAGCAATTGGCCATTTGCAAAAGCAGCAGGTGCTTTGCTCACCATGTGCAAGGTGACCACCGAGGCTCAGAGGGGGTGCACAGCCACCACTGGAGACTACAAGCTGGGGTTTGAGCCAGATAAGGGAAGAGGTTGATAACAAGCACATCCTGTGGGCAAAACATATATGGAGATAGTGGTGATCTTATCCTAAGAAAAAGGTTTTTTTCACCTTACTCAGGATTTTTTAAAAAATTATGCTATTATTTAGAGCTAATTAAACTTGTTTGAACTAAAGCAGTAAATAAAAAGCCCAGATCCTTATTTACCAAAACATCAGCAGTTTAACCCTCTAAATCCCAATTTTCTTCAGAAAGATATTTCAATACAAAATCATGGTTTTCACAATCTATTCTGTCTAAACACTTACTTTCATGTTTTTTACATGCCCAGTTGCCTTATTTTTCATTCCTGTATTGATATGTATCATATCATATGCATATTTCAAAGTACCCAGGCATCTCTTAAATGTACCAGGAAACCCCACCTAATCCTCATCTATACAGATAAACATCACCAAATGCCAGCAATGAGACCAGCCAATAGAACAGTATATTAAGACCTATGAACATAGATTAAAACAAAGTTGCGTACAAAATATACCAACAAAAGATTTCTCCACCTAGGTTTGTTGCTGGTTATAATTAGGACCAGTAAAGTTATAAAAGCAAAAATGCTTGGCTTTAATCCTCTATATCATTACCTGGCAGAATATAAAGATGCTCAGTGCATCACTAAATTAACTTTCTCACTGCTGTTGTCATAGGGGTGTTTCAACTTATTTCAGATCATCTTCCCATCCAGATTTCACATAACCTGCAAACAAAGACAGCATTGTACAGGATGACTAAAAAATCATTACCTTTATACCTCATCTGTCTGTAAAATAGACACCTTGAAGGATTAACAAAACTAAGTCCTAAATTTGAATAGTCACTTGAGAGGTTACATACACTGCAGTGCCAGTAGACTCTTTGATCTCTGGTGGCTGAGAAGTCAATAACTCCTTCTGGTGGTGGTTCTCCACCACCCCAGGAGGCATGTACAGAAGGGGCAGCAGATGTAAACCTAGAAGGTGACTGAGAAAATAAATCATGCAAATGGGCTTCTCAGCTTACCCAGCATGGCCAGCAAGTCATGTTTGCAGGATCTCTATCAAATTGCCAGTCATTTATTCAGGCTGGAAACAAAAACTCATTTGACTACTTTTCACTCAGTTACCATTCTTTAATGCTGATTTTTTTGTTCTAGGTTATAGATGTGTTTTCTTAGAATATTTCTTTTTGTTTTTGTGTGAATAATCCAGTATTTTACACACTTACTGATGACTTCCATTCATGCAGCTCAGTAAATGGTAGGCTCAATGATCTTAGAGATATTTTCCAACCTAAATGATTCTTTGATTTCCAGCATTCTTTGTGCAAATATCTTACTTTTCATTGTTGAGTATTAAGGTATGAGGAACGGATTTGTCCAAAGAGACCAGAAGATCTTTATCCTTCGACAGTGTAACAAATCCCTTACTCTCAAATTACTCAGCAGGCCTATCTTTTTCTAATACTTCCACCTGGTGCCCCATAACATGCTGGATAGATGTGAGGAGCATCTTCATTTCTAACAAGATTCCTTTGTTCTGTTTTAATGTGCCCAATAACAAATATCTTGGTGTGTTCCTAAACTTTGCAGTGAACTTCAAAGTGAAAAATGCTCATGCATACCTTATCTAGCACTGAATACTGTAGGTCTGATCAGCATTTGTAGCAGAACTTTGTTGGCAACTGATCCCATGACCTTTCAGGGGCCTAAGAAACTCTGTGAAATATCACTGGTGTGATAACTCCATGCATAACATATCAATAGAAAGTGAGAAAATCATAAATGCTTGTGTGAACTAGAGTTTTTCACAGCTCAAACAATCCATAAAGCTTTCTCTTTGATGTTTTAAGAACTTTTCACCTCTTTAGTAAAATAAAGGCTCAAAATGGAAGAAATTGAATTCCCTCTTTTTCTGTCTTCGTATTTTTACACCTATGTGCTCTGCCAAAGCATTTTTGCACTAAGTGATACAGTGCTGAACTCTCTCACACTTTCTGCCCACCTGATACCTCTGCCTACGCTTCCATCTTGTTTTCTGTTCACAGTCAACATAGTAGATCAAAAAAGCAATCCTTTTATCTGGAATTGTCTGAAAAAATACCATCATCCCATTTGGCATCACTGTGGTATTTTTTTTCTGTGAATGTGTGCATGTGTGCTACATATGTGCGTATAAGTCTCATACACACATGTGCATACAGCACGTGCCTCATGCATACTCCTACCTCTCTGAAATCAGCAGCATTTCCATTGCATGGTTTGGTGAGTTAAAAAATATGTTAGTATTGACATCCTCCTGATCTATGAAGTCAACCACCATTTCTGCTTGGGTCAATGGTTTTTCTCTTTCCTACAGCACATCTAACTAAAGCAAGAACAGCTAGAGAGAAAGCAGATGAAAATGGGGTGGACAAACCCTGCTACTTGAAGGCCAGCAAACCCTTAACTCACAAGTCTGCTCAAAAACTCACAAGGTTCTTTATCAGTCTCTTTATCAGCTTCTTTATAGCTTTTGTAACAGGACATCTCATAATTTGCTTCTCTGCCAAAACAGATTGAGATGTGTAGTCCTTCTCAGTCTGTTATCAAGTGATTTTAGTCAGTCTGTGAGGATCCCCAGCCTCATCCACAAAGTGATTTACTTTCTCAGCACTCTAGGGCTGAACTGGGGATGGGGTCAGGGGGAAAGAGAGAGCACAGGTGATATCTTTGCCACACACTGTGAAACAAATGGAGTGTGGCAGAAAATCAGAAGAAGCAAAGGTTACCACAGCCTTCCCTCCAATGGTAACAGGAAATGAGTCAGTACAGAGAGACTTAGTCCTGACCCTTCCTTCTTCACAGGGCATGTGTACTGATCTTTAAAAGATGAAGTACTCTTTAACTATCAGATCCTGTTTCCAGCTTTGGCGTCTCTAATCTCTTTCTCTCCCCGTATGTTTGTGTATGTTGTTGAGATTTAACTAAATCTTTAGGCTACTTGAGACAGGACTGCCTGTCCTGTGGCCTGTTGGTCACTGGCTTGCAGAAAATGAAAAATGGTATAGTAATGGTGCTCACATACTGACCAGGATCTTTGGGTCTTTGGGCAGCACCAAGGAACCAAAGTTCAGGTCACTTTCAGCAACATTAATTGGTCATTACTAACTTCACAATGAACAGCAGAGGCTAATGGCAAGAGATAGGAACGTTTTCCTAAAAATAAAAGTGAAACAATAAAAGGAATGGTTGCAAAACAACAGCAAGCTATACAATCAGACCAAAGCTTAACTTAAATTCATAGAATATCCTAATTTGTAAGGGACCTTTAAGGATCTTCAAGGCCCCCTCCTGACTCTACACAGAACAACCCCAAGAATCACATTATGTGCCAGAGAGAACTTACCAAAAGGTTTCTTGGGCTCTGACAGGCTTGATGCCATGGACATTTCTCTGGGAAGCCTGTTTCAGTGCCCAACCACCCTCTGGGTGAAGAACTTCCTACTAATATCCAACCTAAACCTCCCCTGGCACAACTTCAGGCCATTCCCTCAGGTCCTGTCACCACAGAGAGAGATCAGTTCCTTCTCCTTTGTTTCCCCTCATGAGGAAGCTGTAGACCGCAATGAGGTCTCCTCACCAATTCCTTGGTCTCCTCTTCCCCAGGCCAAAAAAGTCAAGTGACCTCTGCAGGCCATATGGCTTCCCTTCTAGACCCTTCACCATCTTGTTCACCCTCCTCTGGACACATGCTAATAGCTTTATATCCTTCTTATACTGTGGCACCCAAAACTGCCCCCAGCACTGAAGGTGAGGCTGTCCTAGCTCAGAGCAGAGCAGGACAATCCCCTCCCTTGCGTGGCTGGTGATGCTGTGCCTGATGCCCTCAGGACAGGGTTGGCCCTCCTGGATGCCAGGGCACTGCTGACTCGTATTCAACTTGCCATGGACCAGGACTCCCAGGTCCCTTTCCATGGTGCCATACTCCAGCCTCTCATTCCCATTCTGTACCTACATCCAGGGTTTGGCCTGTCCCAGGTGCACAATCTGGCCCATGTCCTTGTTAAACATCATATGGTTGGTGATTGCCCAGGCTTCCATTATGGCAAGATGTCTATGCAGGACCTTTCTGCCTGGGAACTTGTCCTGGGATTTTTTTTCCTTCACATTTTCCTCCATTTATTTGAACAGTAATCCTCTATTTAGCATCAAACATAGAATTGTGAGCATATGAACTTGGTCTATTTCAGTATCTGACAGACAAGTTCTATTATAACAAAAGCTGTTCAGTGCTTTGCAGTCTCAAAAAAACCCACAAAAGCCCCTTCCACATCTGAGCTGCAAAGGACAACCCATCTGCCTGGTTGTATGGACACTAATTGCTATCTGACACTCTTTCCTTATTGCCTTGTGGGGTGACACTGAGCTCTTCCTCAGCTCCTGACAGAACTCATTTATAAAAATGCACTGCTGGTATGGATGTTTTAATTGTCTTCTTATGCAAGGCAACTTTTTTCTGTGTAAGTGATTTTTTGAATGTTTCTTCCCTGCCCATTTCCAGTCCTCCAGGCTTTATAAGTATCTAGGGAACTGGGACTTGTCCTGGTCAGTATTTAGTCATCCTGTTCCTCAGCCAGAAGTTGTGAGTCTCAAAGCCAGTGAATAAAAATATAACAGAGAAATAATTTCCTGGAGTCTAAGGCACAGGAGAGGTCAAGAGCTACAGCCACCGGCAGAATCAAGGGTTGTGCTCTAGGGAGCTGTCTGAGAGATCTTGGTTCTCACCTACAGCATCATAGACTGCAGAGCCCAGTCTCCAAATGTATCATCTTCTGGCCTGCTGTGGCACTGCAGTCCCCTTTCAATACCAGCAGGACTCAGAGCATTTAAAATGAACCCTTGTGTCCTGTGGCACACAGCAGTTATGATGTACCTCTTTATTGCATCCTGAGTGAAGTTTCCCTATAAAGAAATATTGATTGAAGGAAAAAAAAACCTCATAAGGATCAATGGTTTATGTTCCAGCTGTGTTTTATGTTACATTAACAGCTCTTTGGAGAATTGGTGCTGAGTGAGTGCAAAGTAATACCAGTAATTCCTCTTGGTACAGGATGGATCATCCTGTACCAAAATCTTCACCATTCTCACCATTGGCTCATGGACAGAAAATAGCTACCATGTTCTCAGGGGATAAGTGGGGAAAAAAAGCCAGGAGGACAGCAGGAGTTGTAATATGAACAGGAAATCTGCTCCAAAGAACAAATGCTCCAGAAGTGCCTGTGTGTGCTGAGGGATGAAGTGCCAGTCTGTGCCCAGCCATTCAAATTCAAAGTTTAGTAGCTAGTAGTTAACACACTACTGACCTAACTCATCATTGCATGGCAGAAGCTGCAGAATGGTACATGCCTGGATAGAGGTGGGAACCCAAAACTCTATTGCTCTTAGCTTGACGTGCTTGCAAACAGAGAGCATCCCTGCTATACCTCTGTCAGTGCTTTTACAATAGCAGAAAACTCCTCAATTTTAAGTACATGAGTACAGAGCTAGTAATGAGTTGTTTGCAAAGGGATTTAATTTGTATGTCTCCATTATTAAATATTATCCATGTAGAATGCACATGATCCTTTCTGCCCAGGGAACAATAGGATTTTATTCCTTTCAGCAAGAAACAGTTTTCTTTCAAAATCTTAGTCTTCTTTCTCAAGCACCTCTCCCAGTCTCTGTCCCTGCTTATTCCCCTCTAGACACTTGTCCTTCCCTGAGGTGACCTTCTCCATGCCACTTCCTCTTCAGACCAGTTTCCCCCACCCCAAAGAGTGCTCATTATCCTCACACACCTCGAGTTGCTGTCAACAACCTGCTGCAAACAGCCCTGGTGTGAGCCCTCTCCCATCTTCTCAGCTGCCTGCAGCACAGCCATGCTCCACCACTGCATTCACCAGCTTGCTGCATTTCTCATGCAGGGCCAAAGAAGAGTTTGGAGCACAAGACTTATGAGGAGCAGCTGAGGGAGCTGGGGGTGTTTAAGTCACTGGAGACCTTATCACTTTCTACAACTCCCTGAAAAGAGATTGTAGCCAGGTGGGGGTCAGACCTCTACCTCCAAATAAGAGGTGATAGGACAAAAGGAAATGGCCTCAAGTTATGTCAGAGGAGGTTTAGATTTGATATAAGGAAAATTTTTTTGTTGTTGTCAAGCTTTGGAACAGACTGCCCAGGTAAGTGGTGGCATACCTCCAAGAGTCACCATCCTTGGAGGGATTTAAAAGATGTGTAGATATGGCCCTTAGGGACATGGTTTAGTGGTGGGCTTGGGTGCTGGGTTAATGGTTGGACTCGATGACCTTAGAGGTCTTTTCCAGCCTAAATGATTCTATGATCCTACGATCACACCAAGCCTCTTTATTATCATCTGTTATGCACATACAGCTTTGCCATGTCATTTGGGCCAAGAGACACCACACAGTGGGCACAGAAGAATCAAATAAAACCTCAGTATGCCTGGTGAAGCACATCCAAACCCCATAGAAGACCTTGCAGTCTTAAAGGAGTGGCCATTCAGATCAGGGGTGGTGGAAGGACTTTGTTCTGCTGTATCCATTCTGCATGGATAATGATGAATTTGACACTGAATGCATTCACAAAACCCACAATTTAAACACATTTTTAAATGTGTAAAGAATTTATAGACTACTGCTTGAGAGAACTTCTAAACCAGGAAAAGACAGGACTATTTTTAATGTAAAGCCATTGCTACCTAGCAAGAAAACACTTTTGTATTAATATAAAGTATTTATTAGGTGTGAGGTTTTATAAATTGTTTAGTCCTGCAGCCTTTAAAAAAAAACCAAAAACAAAACAAAAAAACCAGGCTGCTTTGAATGCATTACCAAGTATCCTGTGGAATATTTCACATAAAAGGAAACAGAAGATGTATAAATGTAAACAGGCTAATTGTATGCAGATATAAATTATGCATGTTGGTCTTATGAAAAACCATCCCTGATTTGCAGGGGTCTTACTCAGCAGCTTTGTGTCTTGTCTAAGGGGATATTTAGTATGGCTGTGATGTGCAGAATTTAAAATAAAACTGAATTCAGCAGAAGAAAAATACAGTCCAACTGTGATAAGACTATACTGTTGGGAGTAGGAGTTATTTATTTTATTTTGTTTTTATATTTTATTTTGGCTTATTTCCGTTAATTTACTTTAATTTAATTTCACTTCACTTTATTTTGTTTTATTGTATTGATTTTGCTTATTTTGTTTTTTTGGCTGTTCTGCTCATTAGCCCTGTTAACATGTGTATGCCTGCCCGCAGATACAGAGCCAAGTAAAAGATTGTGTTAAGACTTAACGTTTGCAAAGGGATTATGGTTATTTTGATGTTTCTTAACAGGGATATGTAAAATATTCTCAAAGTCGCAAACCTTTTCATGGTTGAAGCACTTCTGATTAGTCCCAGACACGAGCAGCCTGGGCTGCAGAGGTGCGGAGCAGCTGCAGTTCCCACCAGCCGCCCTGGGGACAATGGGGAGCCAGCACCTGTGAGCACCCCAGCTAATCGGAACAAATTTTAGAAATGGTTGAAACAGGTCCCTGCCCAGACAAAACTATGCCTCTTGCTGTCTTTTCCCCCCAAGTCCTGCAGAATCTCTCTCCAACAAATAACAGCAGCAGCATATTTGAACTATTTGAACAGCAGCATATTTGCAATATTCATGCTGAGGGATCCTTCAAAGTGGGAATAGGATTATGTATCCCTTGGATACCCCCTGTGGGTATGACTCACGTCCATGTTTCCTGTCTTTCTGGCATGGATTAGAGAAATGATGCTGAAAGTAGAAGCACAGGCAAGAAGGTTAATCGGAACAAGTCTGTGGAAATACAAAGTAACACAGCTGAGGAGGAGCCAAAACTCAAGGAGCTCACTGCAGTCAAGCCGAGGTGAGTGGTAATCTTCATCCTAAAATTCTGGAGAATTTTAGGATGGAGGAACTAAAATGAAATTTAGAATGGAGGAACTGACACATGTATTCAAAAGGCCTGGAGCTATGATTTTTAATGAACCTATCAAGCCAGGGTAATACAGAATGATTAGGGAACAGTAAGCAAGGAGGGAAAAAAACATACTGATCCAGGCAATGACAGTTTCATCCATTTGCTCGATCCTGCTTGGGATATGTCTATTAAAAAACAGATAAAAGCGTACTTCTGTGTTAAGTGACAGTACAAAAACATCAAGACAAAGCATAAACACAGAGAAAGAAATTTTTCAATTGGAAAAAATGTCACAAAACAAAATGCAGTCTTCATTACCACTTCTGGCAAAATAGATGCACAGTGAATGGTTCAGTAATAAAACCCCAACAGCTTCCGACAGTGTGTGGTGGTACACAGCTCCATTAAGAGGAGCTACTGTACCTAGACATTCCAACCATGCAGACACACAGTGTTGCTGTTTCAGAAAGCTTGAGGAAAAAAAAAATTTAAAAAAGAGCTATTTCTGACTCGTTGTCTATTGCTTCTTCTGCTACATTGTGCGATGGGGCAAGAGGCACAGCTTGCATATTCACCTGCCATGATAAATTACATCAATTTCAGTCCCTCAAGACGGAGCTACTGGTGCAGAGAGCCACTAAACACTACCAGTTGCTTTATGCTACAGACACCAGACAGTTAAAGGCACACTGTGCAAGTGAAACATAACCCTGTATCCTGGGACACAAATGTGACACAGGCTGGACACAAATGTGAGAAGGAAGGTGGAATACCTCCTTCACTCATACATTGTAAAAATGTTCTCATCATACTGCATCCTTTGCTAAGAACCTGTACTCTTAGAATAAACCTTGAGACAGCCATTGGCATGTCTAACCCTGTCAGCTTTTCTGTCTCCAGCAATGGCCAGTACCAGCTGCTCTAAAAGAGAACAAAAAAAAGCCTACAGCCAGCAGCTATTCAATAATAGGGCCTTAGGGGAAGTTTCTTCCCAAGCCTCATTAAGTGTTGGCTTCACTCTTAAATTCCTTTTAAACTTCTCAGATTCTATTCTGGCCACTTCATCTGGTGTCTGCACTGTGGACTGGGCTTTCCAGCAAGGATTTTCCTTGGCTGGCCCCAGCAACTTCTGAGCCCACACTCACAGCTGGCTCCAGAAGTGAGCGGAGGCTGTGCACCTCTCTTGAGCCGAGTGACTGGTGGGGACAGTCACCATAATGCAGATCATAGCTGCTCTACTTAAATACAAATGAAAGAGTATCTCCCTTACCTGGTTGCCACTGACTGCCGTCAGCATTCTTTTCTTTTCCTTTTGGATGAGATTTCTTCTTGGGTTTTGGGGAGTGGGGAGGGGGAGTGCTTTGAAACCCTTCTTGGACTCTACCTAAAGCACTCTGTTGTACAGCAAAAGAGCAGTTCACAGCAGGGTGCACCTGGGCATTGAGAAGGCAGAAACAGCACTCACATATAGGGAGAACCATAAATTGTTAGTGAAATAAAGCCCTAAGGGTTGTTTAAATATTGCAGTAATCATCTTGTCAGGCAAAGTCCCACATTCTGCTAAGATTAATCTAACATTCATCAGGAAAGGCACAATAGAAGATTATTTAATTTGGATCACACTGGACTGGAAAACTGGCAGGAGGACAGAAATGACCCAAATTGGAAACAATCTGCAGAGAGTGTGCCAGACAAGAAAAGCAAGCAGAGAGCAAGAAAGTGGGTATCTGTTTATTGGAAACAGACACATTAATTGCAATGTATACATACATAATGTTAATGTAAATGCTTGCTCACAAACATACAGGTCTATGGAAATTTCAAGAGCAGTCAGTATTGGTCTAACTTCATTTTGGTATCAACTCCTCGGGATTCTGCTTTAGCCTTAAATGAGAGTAGAGTTGGACTACTGACAATAGCTTTTGAAACATCTCTCCAGTATCACTTCTTCCCATTTTTAAAATTCCTCCCTCATATTATTGAAAAGGGAAGCAGCCTCAAATATTTCATTTATATCCTGGAGTAAACACGGGCCTTTAGGAGAATTACTTTTAAGCCAGAAGTGCTCTCTTCATAGATCATATATTTTAATTATTGAACAGTTTAGTGGTTCAAGAAAGATATCTCCTCTTTTTAAAGTCCTTTTTAAAAGTGACTGCATCGGTGGACAAGGGAAGGACTACAGATGCCATTTATCTAGACTTCTGTAAAGCCTCTGACACAATCTTTCCCCCAACATCTTTCTCTCTAAATTGGAGGGAGAGAGATTCGATGGGTGGACTGTTAGACGAATAAGAAGCAGGTTGGATGATCACACCCAGCGAATAGTGGTCAATGGCTCAGATTCCTGATGGGCATCAGTGACAAGTGGTGTCCCTCAGAGGTCCATATTGAGACCAGTATTATTTAATATCTTCATTAGTGATAGAGATGAAGGGACCAAGTGCACCCTCAGCAAATTTGCAGATTATGCCAAATTCAGTTTGTGGCCGACACAACTGAAAGACAGGATGCCATGTAGAGGGACTTGAACAAGGTGGAGAAATGGGAATCTAATGAGATTTAATAGGACCAAGTGCAAGGTGCTACACCTGGTTAGGGCAACCCCTGTCATCAAAAGAGGCTGGGGATAGTGCTGGTGGATGAGAGGCTGGGCATGAGCCAGCCACATGCATTTGCATTGCTGAAATCCAGCTGTATCCTGTGTTGCACCAAAAGAAGTGTGGGCAGCAGGTCCCTTCTTTTCAGTCTTGTGAGACCCCATCTAAAGTACTGCATCCAGCTCTGGAATCCCCAGCAGGAGGGCATGGCCTGCTTGATGGAATACAGAGGAGGGACACCAAGATGCTTAGAGTGAGGGAAGGCTGAGAGAATTGGGGTTCAGCCTGGAGAAGGGAAGTCTTCAGGGTGACCTAACTGTGACCTTTCAGTACCTGAAGAAAGCATACAAGATAGACAGAAACTTTTTACAAGAGCATGTAGTGACAGAACAAGGGGGTATAGCTTCAAACTGAGTAGGTTTAGATTCGATATTAGGAAGGAACACTTTACTGAGAGGATGGTAAAGCACTAGAACAGGTTGCCCAGAGAAACTGTGGGGGTTCCAACCCTGAAAGTCTTCAAGACCAGGTTGGATGAGGCTCTGAGCAACCTGGGCTAGGGGAAGGTGTCCCTGCCTATGTCACAGGAATTGTGACTAGATGATCTTTATGGTCTCTTCCAAACCAAGCCATTCTATGATTCTGCAATATGATTCTATGATTCTTTTGGCAATTTCACTTATTGCTCTCTCCAGTTTTCCTAACCATTGCAAAGTTTTTCCATACTGCTGTAGTCTTCCTATATGTTCAAGTAATGATAAATCTTGTAACAGCTTGTACATTATTGGCTTTCAACCCAGGGAAAATAAAAAACAAAAACACATTCCCCTGTATCATTGCCATTTTTTACCGAATAAGTTACTTAGCTTATTAAACTTGTCAAACAGCAAATACAAAGAAAATGATGGTTTATCTTACTGGTTATTCAGCCATTGCACACTGCTGTGGGTAAGCACATGACTGAACCATTTATCACTGTTCACAAGATGTCTCTGCTTTGTTTTCCTTTCTTCCTTTATCATTACCATGGAACACAATGTTCCCCCCTGCCATGTTCCTCACCTCCCAAGAAAACGCTAGAATTCTTTAGAGAGGAAAACTTTTAAATAAAATGTAAAACATTAATTGTTCCACAGTCAAATGGGCATATATTCAAAGGGTTTCAAATTCCCTAACAGTTATCCACTGTATTTGTAAGCTAGCAAACAGTGAAGAAAATTTAGAGCTTTGAACACCAGCGCTGAATATAATCAATGTGAATCAGATTCACATTACCAAATTGAAGATACTTCATATGTACATTATGTCAGATCATGAATCAGATTTGTGTAAACTAAAATCTTGGAATACACAACCACATTCAAAATATTCAACTACAACCACGCCACTATATGATTATGTTACATATCAAACAACCATACAGTGCAGCAAAGTGTCAAATTGAGAGACCTTTGCTGCTTTCAGGACATCTACAGAGCCAGGTTTATACAGCACATTACTGCCAATTCATCTATACCCATCTGAGTAAATCAGTTGGCAGAGAGGGGCAGATTACCACTAATGGCTCTATTATGGAAAGAAGCTGCAACCATTAGCTATTTTACATATGGACAAAAGAGAATTTAATTGATGGCCCATCGCCCAGCAGGCAGAGAGAAATGATGATTTTCACCTTAATGCCAGGCATTAAAAATTCACAGGGCTGTGGAAGAAAGAGATGTTCATCCAGTCTCACTCTGCTTATGGGTCATTTTAAGTATAACTTGAGAAAAGCAGTAAAGGGGAGCTGTTCTGCTTTGAGTAGTCTGGGAAAAAAATTCACACATTGTAGTATTACAATGATATGGTGTTAAAAAGCCAATACCAGGCCCCTCTTATTTTTCTTAGCTACAATTTTAATGTTCCAAATAGTATTAAAGTATTCAGCAAAAAACATTCTGTGGGTGTTTATATCAGCAAATTAAGGAAAGAAGGAGGATTTTTGGAGACATAGTACATAATAGTAATAATACAATTTATTTTCACATACCTAAATACAAATGTATACTCATGTATTTATACATATTATTTATTTAGTTTAGCATATATGGTAGGCTTGTCTGTATTTGTATGTCTTCAGATTTTCATTTACCCAAATGCAAAAAGCCATTGCACTGTAGTGTTGTATCTAGTATTTGCATTATTCTGGAGGATAGGTCCAGCCTTACCTTCCATGTTCAACTCAAAAGCTTTTTCTTATGCCTCTCCTCCTGGAAGACCCCTACAGACTGCTGTCTTCAGGATGTCTGTGTTTCTCACTTCATCTCCTAGGAAATGGTGAAGCCTGAAGCTGCAGGGCACTCCAAACAGGAGAAGCATTAGCCCTGGGGTAAGTCACAGATTTTGATGCTGAGGCACCTCTCCCACTTCCTGCCTTCCTCTAAAGGTAAAAGCTGCTGGGTCTGCAGTAATTTCTAAGATGGTCTAAGATAAGCTCCTCCCTCCAATGCAAAGTCACTGCAGGTTATCAGTAAACTTTGAGATGGTTATGTTTGTGGCTAAACAGCACAATGGTGTAGTAAACTATATGCTCTTCAGGGCAGAGACTATCCAAATGGAAAACAGAGCTGCTGAGTTGGAGAAAGGGTCAAACATACAAGTCGTGTGGCCAGTGGCAAAGTTTTTTCTACATCCCCAATTCATGTAACAGGATAAAGTTAATCTGTCATGTCTGTAATTTGTATTTTATATGAGCAGTGTGGGAATTGTAAGAATATATGAGCCTTGTGTCTTTTATGCTTTGTTAGCTAGAGTCAGGCCGAAAATCTCTAGCCAGGTTGGTCTGCATACAAAACCTGACTTGTCAGGCTAGAACAAAGACCAGACAACGTTTTGAATTGGAGACACTAGAATAGAAATAAGATCACACTACTTACTGTTGTAAAATTGGACAAAGTAAATAGAGAAGGGAAAGTGTCTGTATGCAATGCTAGGCACAATACTGGATGGATTTTTTACAACATGCACAGGAAAAAGAATGTCAGTAAGCCATTCACAGAAATTTCAGAAGGAATAGCCCATGGCCATTGGAGAAAAGTGAGGGAAAATGGTGAGGTGGGGAAAAGCAGGCTAATAATGGACTATTGCAATTTGTTTCTCTTTTCCAATATTTTGTTAGTGTTCTGGAAGCAGAAGTTGCCTTCCTTAGTCCGGACTTCATTGCTTTAATCCATAGCACTGGAAGACAGAAAATAGGCAACAGTGGCTGTCAGACAACTTTGTTCTCAGCTCTTGCAAGAATCCAGAACATTCTCTAGCACTGCATAGGCTGTGGTAATCTAGAATGGATCTGTGGCAAAAGCAGTGCTGGAGCCCTCGCAGGGCAGCTTGAGGGGGGTTCAGTGCCCTCCACATTCCACTTCTAGCAACTGTGAGCAAACAGATCCTCTGGGGACAATTTTATAGGATGGTTGTGTGAGGTCTCTTGCTGTGAACCTCCAGTGGCAGAAACCAGAGCTTTCTCACTTCCTTTAGTCACTCTGGTCCTTTTTCAGTAAGAAAAGATTTAGATCAAAGTGAAGATTTCACCTCAGAAATAGGAAAAACTGGAACTATCGCTTTCAGGTAGGCAGCTATTGCTAACCCAAACCATACACAGAGACTGAGATGGTGGGTGAGGGAATCATTGCCTCTGTTGGAGCTGGTCTCTCCACCAACCTTCATGTGCACATTCCCACACAACTGTAATAAATGAGTAGATATTTGCATAACAGGAACTAACAACTATCAGTCATTTAGACTTTCTGATAAAGAAGGAGGGATGCATCCACACTGCAGCCAGCAAAAATTAGATAGAGATTGAAGTGTAGAGTTTGTTCTTTTCTAAAGAATCAATGCACACATAAGAAGTGAAACTGTATTAATTTTAAAAACACTGACATCTCTAGAGATTTTTGACGTGTCAGCATCGGAAACAGGAAGGCTGGAGAGAATAGCCAGCAGTAACAGGGAGAAATAACCATGTGGCCTTCTCCTTCCACTATTCCTTTCTTCCCCTAAATGAGACATCTGATCAAAGGCTCTTGCAGAATTGCTAATGAAGACTTTTTTTTTTTTTTTTTAATTTCCATGGAATCCAGCACCCAGGGGAGGAATAAATGGGCAAGAAGGGTAAATCTTCACCGGCAAGATGATGTAAGAGCAGGAGTCTGCTGTGGGAGCAGTGCTGGGAAGGCACCTGCCACAAGTCAATATACACTGATTATTTTCAACTGTTTAGGTTTTGAATTTCAAGACTGATCTTTCACATGTTTTATCAAGGCAGCACATGTTTTATAAAGGCAGAGTTCTTTCAGGAGCAAGTAAAAGTAGCTAGGACTCATCCCTAAAATAATTGTAAAGAACAGGAAACTGAAAAATCTTTCAAGCTTTCCCTGATCAAAGGGAGAATATTCTCACCAAAAAAAAAAAAAGTTTTATTCCTAGTGTAAATTAGAGGGATGCAGTTTCACTTGTATGATTTTACTTCTCTGTCTTTGGCCTTGGAAGCTGTCATCAAGAAGAGTGGATATAACCTGTGTTCTTAATAAAAATCTAAAGGACAATGATTTCCCTTATTACACTCAAGGTTGTGGTCCTCAGAATGAATAAAAATTACTCCTAATTTTCTGCATGGTTAAGTGAAGGCTCACAAGAAGCTGCCCTGAAGTGGACAAAACTATATATGTACACAAATAACAGGTACTAAGATCAGAACTTCTACATGCATGGAGAAAAAAGCACCTTTTTAGGGTATGTAAAATTACATCTGTGTTCATGTTCATTTGTCTTTTTAATAAAATGGCAGAGAAGTGGAATTAACTGTTTCTGGCTTCTTGTTATCAAGGTTATGCAGGTTAAACTGAAAAATGTTAATGCATTCCTGTAGACAGCTAATGGACAGTTTGTGCAACCATTTCTTGACATGAAATTGTATTGTATCTCTCTCTCTCCAATACTTTAACTTGACTTTTAATGGTATCAACTGATTACATTCATCTATGTAGAATAGCTCAGTTACTTATTCCTCTGATTTAGCTGTTTATTTCCTTGTACAAAAGGTGCATTCTTATGATATTTTGTTCAAAATCAAATGAATTTTTGACCCTGTCTTTTAAGTATTACAAGAGCTGGAAAGAAATGTACTTAAAAAGATATCAGCATGAAGTCTGTTTAAGCAAATATTGGTTTTAGATTAAAATTTCATAAGTGTGTCCAGCACTGATTTATACAACATTGCATAATATGGTTTCAAACTGTCTATTACAGGTTCCTTTAAACTATATAGACATAGCTAGTGATTAAAGGTTTTTTGTTCAAGTCCCCTGTTGGTTTAGAAAACTATGAGAAAAGAAGTATTCTCAAGAAACATTACATGATTAGTCTGAGAATGCAATGCAGTTCCTGAAGCAAAATTCATACCAAGTTTTTGTAGGACACAACTCATGCAAAAAGAGTCTTCTACCAGTTGTGTGAGCTGTATTAAATCTCCATACTCAGCTAGGTCCACCAATAACTAAGTTGGGATGAAACTTTCACCCCCACTGGCTCATTTCACGTGTTTCCCACTGCAGAGAAGCTTTCCTGTCCTCTGGAAAGCTGCAATATGCTAGAGACACCAAGTCAGAGCCAGTTGCCTCAGAATGGACCAATAAAGCACAATTCTGCTTTGTCAATAATGCAAAAGATTAATCTCTGATTAACTTCTTGGATCTTCTTCACTGAAGGAAATGAAAGCAGTTCTATGGTTTTGTTCCATTAATTAATATAACCTCACAGCCTCTGGAAAAAACCCAAACATCCTGACTTTCAGTGATCTCTGTGAAAGAAAACCTGCGTGCTTAAGGGGACCACACATCCTTAAATAATTATTACCTTTACAACTTCAGTGACTTGCCAAAAGGCACAAGAGATGAAGGAAAATTCAAGCTGCCACCATTATTTTTAAGTGTTCCTGTTTAAGTACACCATCTGCACAAGAATGTGTTGCTTCTGAAGCCACAGGTTCTCCCATCACTTCAGACCTCCTTTCTAAGGATACAGGGAACTCCTGAGAGGGCATATTTGTCCCCTACATCCTGAGAGCTGACATCACCAGATCTCAAATCCCTTCTAGCCAGCCCCAAGTTTGCCTGGATCTTAAAAAGTAAAATTCTTTGTCTACAACATTGCCTTATGTTAATTCAAGGGAAGTTAGAAAGCATGACAATTTGTCAGGTATATTGAATGAATTTGTTAAAAATAAACAAGGTTAAAAATGGAAAAGAGTGTTACTTCCAGCAAGCCAAGAGGAAGTTCCTGATCACAGACTGTGAAAGACAGTTCACCAGAAAAGTGTGCAAGCAGGGGATCCAATACTATAGCACCCTTAACATCACTCCCTTGGTCACACTGTTTCCTAGGACTTGATGTGTAGTATTTCTTGCATCAATACCCCCAGGGTTGGGAGGTTTGGGGCTTTTGAATGTAGAAGAAGGTTTTCATTTTCATAGTTTCTTTGAAAATCTGTGCATTTCTCTAATCTGCATTTCTGTAATGATCAATGTGCTTCACTGTGGTGTACCTTGAACCAGCTGCTTCACAACGGTGTGAATGTGAAATCCTTAAAGCCTCTCTAATATCACTCCCTTTCATACAAAGAGGAGGTCTTGGAAGAGCCAATTTCCGTATTCAGATCTACTTTTTATCTTGAAAATCAAAAAAGCTGTAGTTTTCAGCTCACACTGTATTTTTTTTCTCAGTAAAGCTGTGGCTTTGTTTTCGGTGATTTTTGGTTTTGTTTTTGGTTTTTTTTTTTACCTCAGTATAAAGAAGATCCATCAGAGTTTAATTTTATTTTCTGTAAATTATACACAACATGTAAAAACTCATTGTTAGTTCGAGGCTTAGTCGCGCTTAACTAGACTGAATACCACAATTCCTGATATTTTCCTGCCTGCTTGTTTTATAAAGTGAAAGGATATGTGAAAAGCTGTAATGTTCTTTAAACATAGGTTATACAAAAATCGAGACAGCTATTTTAAGAAAATAGGCATTTGTCCTACATCTTTAAGATAAAAGCATCCCAAACAAATTGAGGAGAAGTAAGAGATAAAGGGGTCTTTATATCCTCTCACAATATCTAAAGAACCCCTGACAATCTAGGCAGATTGTTTCCAACTCAAATGCTGATCAAAAAGAAACTACAGAACACATGCTTGCAAGAATGAAGGATCAGTATTGACAGTAGGAAGCATATTAGCTACATACAAAAAAACCCTTGGGTTTTGGAACTTCACCAGACCATTCTAATGCTACAGTTATCAGGATTCATTCTCATTACAATTACATGTGGTCCAAAGCAAGAAGAAAAGTGAAATCATTCAGTTTAACAAAGGCTTTCAGTCTGTAAGATAAAAGACCAAGTTTGGAAAATGAACTCTGTGCTGCACCAATCTATTTAAAGGTTCTGGCTACTGTTTAAAATATCATAGTACAAAATAATCTAGTACATCCTTCCATTCCATTCTTAAACCTGAGCAAAAGTAAAACATTAGCCCATATATTTATCCACAAAACTCAGTCCTGTCTTTTCTTCCATGCTTTTGTTTTCCTATGAAATCAAGAGCAGCTGAGCATACAGGGCCAGGGAAGTTGCCTTAGTGATTTTGTGGATCATCTTTGCCTTACAGATGAAAAGATACTAACACTTCCTTGCATGAAGTGTCTTTTTAAACTGTCAAAGATGCTTGATTAATCCTTGTTCAGTGAAAAAACCTTCATGCTCTGTGCCTCGTGTCTGTGGAAGCCAGCTTTCTGCTTCAGCACCTCTTTTATTAACCCTGATCTCACCACACAAACAATACAAGTTTTTGCACTTCTGAAACTCTCAAATTATATTCAATATTTGCACACTGTGAGAAAGCTTTCGTGCATGATTGAGCCTGTTTACATTTTCCCCATCTGATTTGAACTGCTCAGATCTTATAGGTGCCTCTGACTCAGCTGAAAAAGACAGCTTGTCTCTGCACAAATAAGTCTTTCAGTAGCCAGAAGTACCAAGAGAGTGGAAGCTCCAAAGGACAGATTCTTACTTTAACATTTGAGTTAAATTTCTTTCAGAGGTACCCTACAAATGAAAACAGAATCAATATGTTTCTGGTTTTTCTCCTTTGATACAAATCTCATAAAGGTCCCTGAATATTTGCTAATTTTTAAATTCACATGCTTTTTTGGGGCCTTCCTTTTTTATTTTTAGAATTCAGAGTTGTAATCTATATTTTTTACAATAGTTCTTTTTGGCTTAATTTGGTTTGGTTTTCTAGGAACACTTTAAAACAAGAAGAAGAATCTATCTTGTTATGGCAGCAAAAAAAAAAAAATCAAAAAAAGTAATGGAAATTGGTTAATTGAAATATTCTAACTGATCTAAATATATTGTCCAAAATATTTAGTTTTATTGAGGCTGATGAAGAATAAAGTATCTTTTCCATCTGTGACTACCACCTTCTATTTAGAGGAAGTTCACTAATGTATACCAAATATTTGAAAGCCTGTTATGTTCACAATTCTAAAAACATTTATATAAAACATATTTTAATAATAAAAAATTATATACTGAATATTTCCCCGGTTACCCATGTAAGGCCATGCCAAAATATTTTCTGGCCACACTTTTGAAATGGAGAAGGAATTTTGTTTCCCTTTCTTAAATCAAACACACTAATTCAACAGTTCTATCTAAAAAAACTTGTGAGAAAACACTCCTTTGTTTAAGATTTAAAACCCACAGAGCTTTTAAGAGCAAATAAAGATTGTGCCAGATGCTGCACAAATCACATATGCACAGTGCAGCACTGATCCTTGCTCAGCCATACCTCAGGACAAATAAATAATATGTGGAGATGAAGCCTCCAAAGAGTCCCCTAGCAAAACCAGAAAATACCTGATTTCATATTCCTGATATTTCTAAGCACATCACTTAAGTAAAATAAACTCAATCTCAAAAGGAGAAAGTTTTCTAGCTTTTTTTTCACATCATGAAGAAGAAGAGAGGGCAAAATTCCAGCTTTTCATCCCACTGCAAGTCACCTTTAAAAGCGCATGTTTTTCCACAGTGCTACCTCCTGTTCCTTTAATTAAGAATGACAGATGCTCAACATCTGGAGAAAATAAGGTCTGATTTAGTGGCTACATTGCACTGGTGGAAACTTCAGACTGCAGGTTTGGAGTTACAGAAAATTTGAAGTAGACATTTAAGCCAGTTGAGCCACTGAAAGAAATCACGTGAAGTGATGTCTAAAGAAACAACATGAGAAGAAGCCTTAATTTCACTTAAAGGGTATATTTCCATTTTTCATTGCCATATGCAACCTGCCAACCTGGTCATTCCTCTGTATATCCCCTGTCTTCTATGCCTGCCCTATGTTGTTTGCATTAACTGATCTTTTGTCATTGCTCATTTGTTGCATCTCACCATCATATTTTCATATGGCATATGGCACATTTCAGTGGCAGATTAAATATAAAAAAAAAGGAAGAAAACCTCAGACACTCCAATAGAGTGAATTAAATAACACAGCATCATGCTGACCAAAGGTGGTTTTGCCACTCCTTGGCTGTGAGCTCAAAAAACATCAAGCCCATAAAACATAATCTGGGCTCAAGGACCTTCAGTGTAAAGACACTTCCAGTGTCTCTCCTGGGGGACACTTTGTCAGTGCATGTGTGTTGGATGAGGCCAGCCAGGTGTTGGAAGAGGGAAGGCAGAGGGAGCATGGGGAGGGTCTTCAGGGCTACACTGTGCCAGATACAGTTCCCCATCATCAACACTTGGCCACCAGCACCTAATGGACATGTAGTGATACTTTCTGCAAGTCAATTCCATCTTGCCTGCGATGGTAATTGATAAAGTACCAGTTTTTATGCCAAGCCAGGAGACTTTCCATAATTTTCTCCTCCATCTTCTTGACAAGAGAGAGCAGGAAAGTGACTGAGTGGGTGGCTGTCAGATGACAAAGGTCAACCCATCACAACATGTAAATAATGTCTTCTAACTGAAATGTAGCCAATACAGCTATTCTGGTTTAGTCTGCTTGCTTTCTCCACAGAAAGAAGTCCTTTCCTACCTTCCTACTTCCCCGCTGACAAAAAAAAAAAAAAAAAAAAGGAAACAAAACACAAGCAACACAGCAACAAAAACACCACAAGTCATTCTTGCAAATTCACAAAAAAAATATGCTGTAAACACATGCTTAGCTTCCACATAGTAAAATACATTGAATCACTATCATGGGAGATATTTAGCCACAGGGCAACATCTACAGGTTACTGGCAATAGATTTGTGTGACTTTCAACATTTAGAAAAAGAGGCAACTAACTTTATTCAAACATAATTTTTCACTATTGTATAAAACTAAGTCTAAAATAAAGTCTTTTCTAAAATATGCAGAGAGTCCATTCTCTCTTCTGCTAGACTCTTCTGCCTTTTTGTAAAGTATTTCTTGTGTGCCTTTTTTTCCATCACAGTCCAGAAACAAGATTAGGGAAACAGCACTGGAAAAAACTAGTCTTCTGGTATTTCCAGCCTAAGTAATAGTCCAGGCCTCTGGACCTGTCATTATCTGAACCAGTCCTCCTACTGTGAATATATAATTTTGCATTTAAAGAGGGATTCCAGGACTATTGCAGGTGCCAGGAAAAATGTTTCATGTCCTCTCAAGCTCAACAGCAAGCATAAAGGCTGTGGGGAGGAAGCATACAGATAAACTGAGGTGAAATTTTTCAATTCAGAGAAAAATTGAAACATCTCAGCCCTTTTGGAATCGATTTTGCTGGGAAAAAAAATATAACTGGCACAGATTTGTCTGCTGACAGTATTAAGGTCATGGATTTTAATTGAGATCTTCTTCTACTGACTGTAATTTCTATTTTTTCTGAGATTTGGGAAGTGGTTTTCTTGGCAGAAAGCATAGTTCAGCAATAGAATGAATCCTGAGAAGGCCATGAAGTAAACGTCATCTTTTAGCTTTTCTGGATTTATAGTTCTCAAAGTTAATTATAGTTCATAAAGAAGGGAAATTGTGGGGTTATTTATTTTATTTAGCATTCTTCCTGTTTCTGATAATTGCAAGGTTTGTTTTGTCCCAACCAGGGGCTTTAAAGGAAAATCTCTCCAGACCAGTTATAGTGCATAATATTCATTTACATATTAAATGTTAATTGTTAACAATTCAGTTTCTTTAAACTTCTCTGATTCAGTGGAGGCAAAACACTTTTTCTTACCAAAATTTAAAATGTTCCCCCATTGCTGAAAGAGCAGTGACAATTTACAAGCTGCTCAACTACAGAATTTGTTGTGCTAGACAAATTTAAAACATATCTGTTGTTGAAAGAGCAAGACAGAAAAGAAAAATTACTCTTTGGAAAATTACTAGTATATGATAGGTATGTAAAAAAGCTTTGAGGCAAAAACTACTTATGTGGGAAAGATATTTAACCCAATTAGATGTTTTTGAAATAGTTAAATGAACCAGAAAGAAAATTTAAGACTTACATAATTATATATAGGTAAAACTTTCATCTTGAACAATGAGGAAGTTGGGAGATTTTTAGAAGTCTTTAATGTCAAAACATTTTCTTTCTCTTGAAGGCTAGTGTTTGAGTCATCTCAAATTTCATCTTTCTTCTGAGAAAAAGACTGAATTTTCTCATCATGGGGAAAGCCTTCCCCACTCCCTGACTCCCATGCAATACCAGCTGTACTTGAACTGTTCATAATGCTTTGTCTACCCTGTCCCTGGAAACTACCCCAAGTGGGAAATCCCACATCTACCCTAAGCAATCCATTTGAGGGTCTAAGTGTCTTCACAGATTTTAAAATTTTATGCAATTGAAACTTATTTCCCATTGCCCTACTCAGAGAGAATATGAGGCACTGTTTATTCTTCTTTAGAATGAGATCTTTTACACATGTCAAGCTGATTGCTCCCAGGGAGATCCTTCCTTTTTTCTAGGTTATTTTTGCCAAGGTCATGTTTCTTCTGTAGTCTTTTAAGTTTATTCTTCTTTCTCTCACATTTTATTCCTAAGAATTGTGCCCTCTGTTACTTCACAACTGTTCTCACACAAGCTGCCTTTCTGCAATGAATTTCTGTTAAGTTCTTTGAAGGTAGGGTAGGAACTGCTTGACAGGCTGTTTGTCACCATACCAGCTTTCTAAAAGATGCTTGGGTATTTAAAGTCCTCCATCAACACCAAGTCTTTCATCACACCTGATCTCCCAGGCTGGGTGTTCAATGGCAGACTTCAGCATCAGATCACTCCTTCCAACCTTCTGTTATTGCCCAGAGATTTCGACGTGACTGTCATCCCTTCCATTCGGTACTTCAGAGCACACATGCATGACCATGACACTTCCAGATTTGCACAAATTCACTAAACCAGTACCAGAAAGGCCTAGCATTTGTCAGGGCTATCATCCTAACATATACAGCTTCAGTATTAATGCCATCCAGGTTTGGGATTGTATCAAGGTATGTCAAATTGGAATGCATCTGTTACAGGCTCTTCTTTGCTACTTCACTGCTACCCAGCTTCCAGCTCCCAGGTACCACACTGCCTGCCATGTTTATGTGACTCCTTTACATACCAAGAGCTGCTACACTGGTGTAATTGATACATCACCTGTTTTACAACCTCACAAAGTGCCCCATTATGTGGGAGTCAGGCTGCCTTGTGCTTGGATCATTTTCTGACGCCTGCATCTGTGTAATGTATTCATTTCCAGCACTGCTGAGCTTAGCCATCAGAAAGGTGGTTGTTCCAGGTCATCTTATTGTTCAGTTCAGGTTTTTTATATTGACAAAGCTCAAATAAGATAAATATTTAAGCAGGATTAGTGTAGTAACATTTTTTTCTTCATTATAATCGCATAGAAACAAGAGCTATTACCTTTCTTCCCCCCCTGCTTAGCTCACTGAAAGCATACATCACAGTCCACAGAAAAACTGCAGAATTTCTTTATTCTTCTTAAAGATAGCACACTAATGTGTGTTATCTGTGAGTTTATGCCTCTGCTGATTCCTGTGGTTGCACAGTAAAGCACTGCTCTACCTTCAAAGAGGTGGTGATTTACAGACCATAGCACACACTCTCTTTTAGGATCCTGTTCACACAGGACAGAACCCAGATGGGGGTCACTGAAGTCTGGCAGGATGCAGTGCCCATGTAAAGAGCTGGCAGAAGAGACCCCATCACACAGCCAGATTTTATTTAAAGAACTGATCAATTCAAAATATTTTTACTGCAACTATTCTGTGCACAAAGACCCCTTGCCCTTTAAAACAGAGTATATGATATAAATTGAACATCTCCATTCCCCAAATGAGAGCATTTCTTTTTTTAAAAATAAGATCATTTGTAAGAGAATCTTGTTCAGTCATTTATAAATAGTCACCTCTGTAAACCAAGAAATAACCTTGTTTTAAAAAGTACCAACATTGTTGTTCTGTTGTCACCCGCTGGTAATTGAAAATGTGTTTCTGTCAGTTTCTCCTAAGACAGAATGTAATTCTTTCTAAGATCTTGATCTTAAATTGGCAAAAAAAAAAAAAGAAAAAGTCAGTGATAAAGGAGCCAGAAATTGTTACTTGTACTTTGCACTGCTGATATTGCTACTGCCCTTTCTTATAATCTAAGACATTATTCTTACTGGCTCCTGGAGGGCAGCAGTACAGTCCTAGTTTTTCATTGTTTTTTCCTCCTGCATTGGTATTGCACACTGCTTTGTACTGAAATGTGAGGACCTGCATTACAAAACAAACAAACAAACACCCAAAATCATATGGGGCCAAATCTTGAAGTCTCACCTTAGCTTTCAGATTTGTCATTACTCATACTAATTCAAAAAGGATTTTACCTAAGCAGATCAGGGGAAGAATTAAGAAAAGCTCTGTGATTAAGACAGGGCTGTATGGTTAGAGTAATAACAAGCCCTCTGTTTCTCCGCTTGTACTTCACAGATTTAATCTGATTTTGTTTTGTCTGGTCTTGTGGAATAAAATAATAAGAGTATTCTTTGCACTGTCTGATTGATCTCCTGCTGTAAGAAAACAAAATGCCTGCGAAAGGAGAGCTGGATATGAGTTGAGGCAGCACTGAGAAATACAGCTTTGTAGCTTCTGTACTTGTGGTGCCTCATGCCCAATGAGACAGAGGAAAGGAGGCACCAGCATCATAGTCAGGGCTATTCGTGTTGTCATGTCCATCTGCCCCTTGAGCCAGCTCAGGTAACAGTATAGAAGAAGGTTTATTCCCAGAAAGCCCCCACAGATCCCAAACAGTGCCTTCTAAAAATAGCAGTTCCCCCCTCTGGTGTAAGCACAGACATCTTGTGCAGGTCACAGACAACAAGTTTCAGACATTGTCTAACAAGCAGCCATGTAGATCAGTCTGAAAGAAAGGGAAGCCAAGGGAAGGATCATAGGCAAAGTGCATCAGTTAGAAAAGCTGAGATTAATCACTACAAACCCAACCTAAAAGGGCTGGTTTTACTGGACAATTTGTGGCATATTAGTCAAGTTACAAATTTTTTGCTTATAATGTAATGGTTTCTGGTTTGGGTTGGGTTTTTTTTTTTTTTTGGTATAATCATCACCTCTGCCTTTTTTTCCCCCCTACCTGCCTTCACTACACACATACATTTTCTAATGTTTTTCGGGACCCTTAAATCTTTGCTGATTTTTTTTCTTTATTGGTAGTGGAGGTTGGAGAGTCACTCTTAAAATATTTTACCTCTTTTGGAAAGTTAAGCACTCAAACAACACGGGACATGATCTGACTTGGAGACTTGGTTTGCTATCTCCTAGCAGATTATCGTGTAGGCAATAAAAGTAAAATATCTCACTTACGTGAAAAGGTTACTGCAGGTCATGGGGGAAAGGCAATTCATTCACTATCCACCCAGCTCCTCTCTCTGCTGGGAGTGCAAAGAGGCTAACTGCATTCCAAAGGCAGGTTTTAGATGTGGACACACGTCCTTTATGCTGTGGACCAGGACCAACGGTTCATATCCATTAGGCCAGCAGAAGAAAGCAATCAGATGGCAATGATTTTCAATCACTACTGGTTCAGGGTTAGATTCAAACTAGTGACCTGGAGGTGAAATGTTCCACATCCCATTACTGATCTTCTAAATTATTCTTCCCCCATAGATGAGGCTTGGCACACATAAAAAAGTAGATTGTGAGGAAATGCAATACAAGAACTGAGACAGTAGCTCATAATAGATGTGAATTTTGTAAGCCCTTTATGCCTAGGCAATATTGTTATGGTACAATGATAGGGCAGAATTATTGATTGTATCTAGTGGGTCGTAACTGAGTAACCACACACAGCATACTCAGTTTATGAACTAATTCAACTGCTTTACAGTGTATGGCAATTTTTCTTTATATGAAGAAGCAGCTTATTAGAATTTCTGTATTTTTGAACTATTTAAAGTAAGGAATAGATGACAAAATCTGCTTCCTTAAAGCAGAATTTATTACTATTTTTTTTCTTCTTATAACTTCTCCACTAACTTACTGATGGATAGAAACATTTTTTAGAAAATTTGCCTCTGGGGTTCAACCAAATCTGAAGATGAGAAAAAGTGCTGTATCTCATGAAGGATTTAACAGGAAATAAAGAATGGGAGAAAATGAAATTCCAAAATAAAAAGTGCTATAGAAGATACTTTGGGGTACTGACTTCAGTAAAAGAGGTAAAAAATGCTTAGGCAGTTTCCTTCACTCACTGGACAGTTATGCGCCTCATTGGAGAGGAATGCAAATATTAAATGAGAGATTTGAGGCTAAGGACTTGCAGCATTCTCCCTCTTCCCTGTCTCTGCCTTTCTGATGCTGTGAGACATTTAGCAGTTCCCACCAGGGCTCACGCCCTCCAACCCAGCAGCCTCCAGTCATGGACCAAAGCTGCCACCGGTGCTAGACCATGGCAGACTGGCCCAACTTCAAACAAGAGTCAACATCTTTGGGTTTGTCCAGGCTTGAAATATTTTGACTCTTTGAGCAGAGGAACTTTTTGCAGATTTGTAGGGGTTTTGTTTGCCTAAAAGCTAAACAGAACTTCTATTCAGTGCAGCTTTTTTTTTTTTTCAGGGAGCAGGCAACCATAAGAAGTGAAGATCTAGCAAATAATTTTTTCTTTTCAATTCCCACCTCTGGCAAACAGCTCATGCAGCAAAGAGAAGGCACACAATGGAGCTGGAGGAGCAAAAGTGCTCTGCTCTAAAAATATGTGACAGTGAGTGATGCGGAAAGAGGTAGACAGGGAAGTGAGTGTTAGTAACACTTTCAAGGATCAATCAAGTGCTTGCCTTTCTGCTATCACTTGAACTCTGGTGTCACTCCTACAGGACTTTAGACAACTGTTTGTTGGAGCACTGACAAAATCCAGCAGTTTCTCTTTTAAGGGACAAATAAAAAATATTAACTAGGGGAAGAATAAATTGCTTATTCCACATAAGAAAGGCTGGCTGACTTTGGCATCAAATAAAACTTGCTTTGCACAATGCAAGATTGCTTGTGCACTGGGAAGCCAGATGGGCTGTCAGAATTTAGATCTAAACTGACTTTGAGGTGTACTGGGGTCTTGGTTATACAATTAACAGGGAACAGAATTCTTCACAGTATTATCCAGTCCATATATAACTTGAAGTTTGTCCTCTAATACTTAGGATGAGCTAAATCATTTGTCTATCCACTGACTACAGAAGGAACCTGGACAGCTAACTTGGAATAGACAATTAATTTTTGATTGCTCACATTAGAGGAGGTGGAACTGACCTGCAGTATATTTAATATAACCAGTATCCTACAAAATTTTATTTTTTAGAATTAAATTCAGAGTGGAGGAGGAGAATTTTGCCAGTAAGGCTTGAAAATAGACAGACACTTAGCAAGATAGAGACAAAAAAAATTATGTTCCTGCCTGAAGGTGACCCAAGGGAGAAGGCTTGCACTCAACAGCAGCCAGATCATATTTGGGGTGGGGGAGAGGGAGTGTGACAGGAGGGAGAAAAGGCTTTTTAAAGTCTTGTTGCATATGTGGCTGAATAATAGAAAGTATGTCAGGAAAAATAAAAAACCACCAAACCATCAAAACCACCCTATGTGGCTGTACTCTCCAGCTGACTCAGTTAGGCACTGGAGCCTTTTAAGCCCAGTTTGCAAAGATTCAGCAGACCACATCTTGGACAGATTCATAGTAAGGAGTTTACATCTCTCATCTCTAAGCTAAACTTAAGTCTGGCCTAAACATACCAGTGTTTGTCACTCAAAGGCTGCCACTAGTAGCGCTTCTCCTAATAGTATGGCCTCTATGGTGTTATTCAGTATCATGGTTTATCAAGAATGAAATAAGGATGATTAAAGGAGAGGTAGGGAAAAAGTGGATGAAAAGCACCGTCTAATCTACTCAGTCACACGGGATAAAAATGCTTAAATGTCTGAAAGGTAGTTATATTGAACCATTGGTTAAATTGATCTACAAATCAGAAAATTATGATTTACTTAGCAAGGAAGTGTTTATATGTCAGAGTCAGGATATCTCTTGAGCAGATAATGAGGAGTAAGAAATGCATAAGCTTTTACAACCACAGAAAAGAAGACCAATAATAAGAAAACAGATTAAGCTTTTACAACTGAGAAACTATCTCCCAGCTACAGTACACCACTACTCAGAAACAAAACTACACCATGATGGTTCCTGTTTTCTAGAGACTGACACCACTCTGCACACAGGAGGGGAAATGCACCAACCTGTGATATACCAGCCAGGAGACACTATTCAGATGCTGAGCTTCTGCCTCTATTACTGCCAAAGCATTACAGGGTTGGACTGGGAGGTTTTACTAACAACTTTTGAATAACTTCAGCTTTTCCTTCTATACTGTAGAATTTGATAGCGATTTTGGCACTTTTGTGCCTGGCTGGATAGGTTTTGTAGAAGGGAGGAGAAGACAAGTTTGACAACTTTCAGGGTTCATTAAGCTCAAAGATTAAAAACTATGTGCAAATCCATGGACAATGTGGCTGAATGTTGACTTGCATCTGTGTATTGGCATTGCTATTTGCAGTCAGTGAGCTTCAGGACAGCCTATTCAAATTCCTTTGAGTAATCTGCTCAAGGAAAAGCTAAATACTTGAAGTCAAATCTAATTACCGCTGTGCAGAGTCGCTATCTAGCCAGCACTGTCCATCTTCGGTCAGTCTTGGACATTGTCACACCATTTCTTTAAGTGCCCAACAGCAAATTGATGAAATATGCAGAAGCAGCAATACATATTAAAGTATATGTTCAAGATGTTATACCCCATGTGCTTGCCATTGACAGCTTAATTTTCATGTTTGTGAATTTTGTGATCTTGTTCACCATAACCAGCATACAGATACATGAAGAACTAATGCTTGCTTATTTCCAGCTGATGTACTTTATCTGAATTAATACATGTAAGCATCAAAAATCGTTCTTTTAGGACATTAAGTGTGATATGAAATGAGCAAGTGAAAGCACAGACCAGCTCTGTGCAGTCCCATAGAGGGATGTACCCTGTTATCCCCACTGTTTGTCAGTAGAAGCTGGAGGGTCTGCTGAAATAAAAGCAGTTTGACCAACCAAGGGGAATTTTTCAAACCCAGGAGCTGTAATGTGTTACACTGCCATATCTTTGCCTAATTCTGGCTCACAAAGCAAGCACAGTGTTTGTCAAGATCACAAAGTACCCAGAATTTAAGAGTTCAGAAGTCCTGAAGTCCAGCCTCCTCCTTCCTTTGCTATGCTGCTTGCTGTGAAAAGAAAAATATTGGAAGGTTTTGAGAGGCTCCCCAGATTGACGTCTGCTGTTCGATACCCACCTAATGAGCTGCTTAACAACTGTTACCAAAATTAATGAGTCAAGTCACAGTTGTAATTACCATATTGCAGATCACAGTATTGTATTAGATTACCATGGACTTCTACTTAGGAATATTTACACCATGATGACTGTTTAAAATGTGCTCCAGTGTTTCAGCAGATTGCATTGCCTCATAGCCCATATTTATTAGGCTAGGCAGGAGTCACAGGAGTCTTATCATGAATTCTTTGGCTCCAGCTTGTAGGGATCAATGAAGAGCCAATCTTAATGTTAAGAATATCCAGGTATTGAAAAACGCACAAATGTTAAAAAGACCTTAATTGTACATGTGAGCATACACAGAAAAGGAGCAAGAATCTGGGTGATGAAAACAGTAATCTGGGGCCAGATGCAAATGCTTCACTACCAGGATATATTAGTACAACTGGGCATAAATTAGTCTGATTTAACTCCTACTTCAGGAGAGAAGCAGAATGCTCAGAATATAGCCCTCCAGAAATTTAGGATAACCAAGCATAGTTTCTTTATACAGAGCCATGGTTTCTTCTGTGCAGAAAGAGGTAAGAAACAGTTCTACACAACAGCATCCTATACATTATCTTGAAAAGGCTGTAATTTTACCTTCCTCCTATTTGACTCTGCTAATGAGAGATTATAAAAGATAGATAAACAAATCTTCTTTGTTTCGTGAAATCAGATGATGGAAAATGGTCAGGGTTCTTGCGTGTTTGGATTTATCTCCTATTTGTTTACCATTAACAAAGGTTCAGTAGACTGCGATATGTGTATGTGTGAGTACAAGTGTATACATATATATACACAAAGCACCTGTGTGTGTATATATATATACACACATGTACAAGGCACCTGAACAAGTACAGGAAACCAGCTGTTCAAGGGTTGCCACTGTCCCTTAAAGCCAGGTATCACAACAGGGAAACACTTCCTGGAGCCTCTCCTCCATCTGCCCAGTCCCATTCACTTTTCTGTGGCCCCCAGCACCTCACTGTGTTTATGGAAGAGGGCTTGTCCATGCTACCTCCTGCTCCTGTGCAGGTCACTGGCAAGCTGTGGAGGTGCATATACTGCCTGATGGATAACTCAGAGGGACTTGCAATGAATGAGCATTTGGAGCACTTACCTTTGAATCTTGAAAAGGCAATTTCAGAATGGCTGGTCTTGGTTCCCCCATTTCCTTCTCCAAAGAGAGCCTGTTAGGACAGACAAATGAGGCAAGTCAATAACATCCACCCAGACAGGATATATTGAGCCAATTCAAGGGTAGGTGGGGAGCAGCTGCGGTCCTGCCCGTGAAATACTACAGTCATTGCAATTGTGCAGTGAGTCATCAAGCCCCCCTTTATTTACACCTTCGTGTAAGTGCTGGCAAACACTGATTTATGTGCTGAAAGCTGAGAACTGGGGTATGGCCATGTTAAAGAAAGAAACACAAGCACATACATGCACAGACCAGCAACTTATCTTCTGTTTGTCCAGGAGCATTTTAAGCCACAAAGACCTGAAACAGATTGACCTTTTATTGCTTTTGAATTGAGGACAGATTTCCACTTTAAAGGCTCAATTATATTGCTGGGCTTGTTTGCTTTTTACGATTTTGGAAAATACCATGGTAGCTTGGGCAATGAAACAGAGCTTAGACTCTATTATGTGCCGAATTTCAAGCCCTAAATTGTAGTTTAAAATTTTAATTAATTTGGTGCCTGAAATATTATTATATTTACATTTGAAGTGCAAAATTATAAGGACTGATATTTGACAACATGGTTCAGATTTCTGCCTGTTTTTACCTGTTGGAGGACATGGAGTTATCCTGAGAAGTATGTGGTTGCTAGCCTTTTTGGAGGGTTTGATAGATAAATTATTTCTGAAGTTCAGCCATAAATAGCTGATCTTCTGTAAAATCCATTCTGTCAATAATTTTTGAATGGGATATCTACTCTGATTTTACTAGGAGAAATTTAATTATTTGGATAACTAGACAGAGACTTTTATTTGTTTTCTGTCTACCTGCAGAATTCCTTGTTTTAGTTGCCTAGTGCTTTAATAATCTATTGACCTCCTCAGGAAAGAAGAACCTAAACATCATTCACGGTGTAGTTATTGGAAGGTTCTGAGACAGATGCCTTATGTAAGGCGGTGCCAGGGTACAGCAAAAATATGTGTGTTGGAACCTGTGTTTACCTCTTTCTGTGTGTTTTAGAAATGTAGGAAAGCATCAGTAAACATTATGTGTCCAAGTCTGCATTTGAAACCATGATTGTCCAGGAAATAAGTTTCTCCTAACTGAGGAGTTTCCAGATCACTGATTAACGTATGGAGCCTTTCACTGCTGGATGAGAGAAATCAGATTTCAAAGTATTATTTAGTAGTTCCCTATAAGAAGAGGGAGGGAGGAAGAAAAGAAAGAAAGAAAGAAAGAAAGAAAGAAAGAAAGAAAGAAAGAAAGAAAGAAAGAAAGAAAGAAAGAAAGAAAGAAAGAAAGAAAGAAAGAAAGAAAGAAAGAAAGAAAGAAAGAAAGAAAGAAAGAAAGAAAGAAAGAAAGAAAGAAAGAAAAAAAAAAAAAAAGAAAGAAAAAAAGAAAGAAAGAAAGAAAGAAAGAAAGAAAGAAAGAAAGAAAGAAAGAAAGAAAGAAAGAAAGAAAGAAAGAAAGAAAGAAAGAAAGAAAGAAAGAAAGAAAGAAAGAAAGAAAATATATATGGGCATAACTTACTAGTCAGGGTGTGTTATATCCCTGTTTTCACCAGTTTCTCCCCTAGACCTTACAGAAGAGTGGGGGGGGGGGGGGGTNGGGGGGGGGGCATCAATAATTTTTGTATTAGTATATTAATCTATTTATTGAGTCAGGGGAATCTCTGGTGTTTTGTTATGCAACAGCAAGTGCACAATGAGATTTAAGAAACTGGAGTGGCAGATGCTCTAAAATACATCATTTACAGAGACTACAAGGATGCCTGTCCTCTGGTTTAGAGCTGATCACCCTTTTTTTTTTCCCCCCTTCTTTAGGGAGAAAAGGTTAACAGTTATCTGACCAGTCATTCTGTGTCACTGAATGCAAGCGAATCTGGCATGTGAATCCCTAATTTTATTTTTAGGCACCTAATTTGTTTTCCCATTTGGTGATATCTTCAGCTGAAATTGTAGGCTGCTGATCACTTGTTTTTTTCTCCTGCAGTGAATGTAATTGGACACTCTTAACCGTAGCACAACAGTTTTAAATGACACAGAAAGTAAACGAAGGCTGCTAGATTAAAGAGAAGTCTCTCAATAGATTTGTGATTAACTTGCAACTATAATAAGAAATTACATGAAAATAGAAATGAGTAGAAAAGGTTAACCAGCTAAGACAGGAAATTATTTCAACAGCAGGGGGGGTGAAAAAGAAAGGAAAGATAGTTTCTTTACAGATATACTTCTGACATCAGTTGTTTCTCAAGAGCAATACACTAGAGCTAAGGAAATGTGTCTTGTAGGACTAAAAGATACAGTTCAGATTTGGATTTGAGGATCAGGATTTGTGTTGTGGTTCTCATCACTGGCTTTCTGCCTGCTCCAACACCTCAATTTCTCTTCCTTCCTGTTTAGCCTATAAACACATTAGGAGTTTGTATAATGCTTAATGGCACCTTCTACAGACTGGAAGATATACATATAACTGGACAACAGATAAAATTTTCCATTCTCACATATCTTAACCTTGTACTCACTTGGGCAATGATTGTGCAAGGTGCCAAAATGTACCAGAGGTGAACATCAACATGAACATATGCCCAGTTGTTATGAACACAAGGTTATGTGTGACTTCTAATTAACAGCAGAACATGTGCCCACAGATAGCTAAGAGTAATTCGATGCTTTTGTAGGGACCTCCCTTGTGAAAAAGGAGAAGAGATTAGAAGTGAAAAAAATAATGAATGAAATCTCTCCTTGGCCAGATTGTCTATTATTCTAATAAAAGGTCAGATTACTGGTTTTTCAACAGATAAAGGCAGTAAGAGGAGAGTAAATTTTCACAAAATGTGTAGAAATAAGCTCACTTCTTCACGTTATTTGTTTGAAATTTGTTTGAAAGTAGTCAATAGATTTAAAAGTTATCAGGAAACAATGTCCTTTGAGACAATACACTCAGTGTTTCTTCAGGGTTTGCTTTTAGGGAAATCAGTTTAAAAAAACCCCCCCACTCTCATTTCTTCCAATAACTTGGCTTGCACAGTTTGTAGCATGCATTCTGGTTGAGCCAGTCATCACAATACACATCCAGGTCCTGCTCTTTGTAAGCAACAGTTCCAAAATGAAGAATACTTTATTTTGAGACTTGGAAGATCCCTCTTTCATAACATGTTGACCCATAAAGGTCAAATTTTTGCCTACTGTAGTTCTACTAAAGGGAAAGGAATTGTTTCAGAGATGAGTTTGCCCTATAAACCCTCTCAGACTTGTCTCAGTTTGGGTCAGCTGTCTACTTTACCCTGAATGGTTTTGAGTTCTTAAATAATCTCAGGATTCTCTCTTTTAATAGCTTAATTTTTTTTTCTCACACCACAGCACTGACACTAAAGGTCCTTTCTTGGTCTGAGTAGAACTATAATAGTAACATGAATCCAAAATAAATGGTCATTGCCCTACAGTAAGTGTTAAGTTTATACATTCTATTTCAGCCAATTACATGGAGTCAGACAACTATTCTTTGCCCCTTACAGCCCCTGTGGACTCAAGGAGGTCACAAAGAGATAATAATGCAGTATTTGGCCTGTAGTGCTTTACAGCTTTATGATAAAGAGCAAAATAATGTGGGGCTTCATCCTGCAGGCATGTTGCTACTGTACCCATTTCTCCGTGATTAAAAATAAACAATTAGTTTTTAAAAGAACAAGCTTTTCTGTATGATCTTAAAAATGGAAAAATGAACCAGGACACAGCTACTGTCTGTACAAAATAGGTCTGCAATGCCCTTAAGTTTATTCTTCACTTTTTGCATACTTCAGTTCTTATGTCCTGCAAGCATTTCTTTGTTTAAGAAAAATGGATTTCACTTTTTTGCCTTACAGTGCATTAGGCATTAAGTTTTCCTCATGCATTCTAGAGAAGGACCATAACACAGAGATCACATTAAGAAGGTTTCACAAACCACTCTAGATTATAGCAGGGGTTTTCTTGCACAAATGCCATTTCATTACTAATCTTCATCATGTAATCAGCACTTCATCAGGCTGATTTATAAGGTTCCTTCTCAAGAAAATCAGAAACTTGTGCCACCAAAAGCTATTGTAGTATTAAGGTGTGGGCAGATGTGGGCAGACAAGAGGTCCTGTATGAACAGACATGAAGACTGAACTTTTCTTGTCCTAAAACACATCCTGCGGCCAAGCTGGAGCCAATACAACCGTCACTCTATCAATAAAAGAGCAGTGTAAGATCTGAGAACTTCAGACTACAGATCCATCCGACAGGGACCAAGGGCTCCAGATGTGGGGCTGAGTAGAGGGGAAGAATCACCCCTCTCAAACTTATGGTAGTGCTTTTCCTAATGCACTCTAGCCTTTTTTTACCAGAAGGGCACACTGCTGGCTCATGGACAGTTTGCTGTACACCAGAACCACACAGGTCCTTCTCTGCAAAGCTGCTTTTCAGACAGTCAACCTCCAGCCTGAAGTGTTGCATGGGATGACTCCTCCCCAGCAGGATTTTGCACTTGCCTTTGTGAAACTTCATGAGATCCCTCTGTGCTTCTCTTTTCTCCAGCCTGTTGAGATAACTCTGAATGGCAGCACGGCCACCCACTGTACCAATAACTCCTCCCAGTTTTATATCATCAGCAGACTAACTGAGGCTGCACTCTGTACTATCAGACACATCATTAATGAAGATGTTAAATGGTACTGACCCCAGTATCAATCCCTGGGATGCACCATCAGTGACTTGTCTCCCTCAGGCTTTGTAGCAGACTATCAGGGCTGGTTAAGCATGACTTTTTATTCATCATTCTGTGGTGCCTACTCCTGATCACTTCCTTGTCCTTCACATGCCTGGAAATGGTTCCCAAGATTAGTTGCTCCACCACCTTGTCAGAAATCAAGACAAGGCTGACCAGCCTGTAGTTCCCCAGATTCTTCCCTTTCATAAGCAAAGGAGTGGCATTCACTCTCCTCCAGCTTTCAGGAAGCGTTCTCAATTGGTGCAGCCTGGCAAATATAGTAGGACTTGGGAGTGCAACCCCTAAGGGGCTTTACACTCGCATGTTCTGGTTTTTTACTTCCTAACCTGCTCTTTATCCTCCAAGTGGGTCAGTCTTCTTTGCTCCAGATTTTCCCCCTGGTCTTGGGCCTTGGATCCTGAGGGCCAATCTTACGGGTAAACACTGGGGTGAAGGCAGCATTGAGGCAGCTGTCACTGGAGTTCAAAGCAGGTGCTGTAAAAAGCTTTCTACAAAGAGAATGCCTGTCTCTGGACCACTTTGCATGACCATTTGTAGAATCAGGCAGATCTTGCCCTATGTGTTAAACATTGATCACCTTGAGCTGTCAATGCAGCCAGAAATATACAAAAAATGAGGAAAGAAAACCAAACAAAAGTATTTTCTGGAGTATCTGAATGTTCCATCTAAACCATACAAATGTATCTCAATGTTTACATTTGACTTCTGGCCATTGAACTCACCTGCCAGAGCAGCTTTCAGTCTCCAACACCATCTAGCAAATGCCTTCCATAAGTGTGGTAGCTGTGCAAGAGAGGTAACACAAATAAAAAGGAACTGAAATAAACCCACACTAACTTTAAGCAACAGAAAGGGATATAATATTCTTGTATCATGATGGGAATGAACAATGCCCCCCAATAGAAACCAATGTTCTTCCATGGAACTCTGAATCTGCAGGACAGATCCCAGCCAAATGGAAGACTAAAAATGAATCAGCTAAACATCAAGATTTTAAGACGATACAAGATGGACATTGTGTAAAAACAAAAGCAGATGCAAAACCTCAATTTTACTTTACAAGCTGCATTACTCCCTACTCAAGCCACGTTAGCACATTCATGCAGAGGAAAATGCAATCCTATGAAACAACTCAAAGCTTATGGAGTTGTTTTGTGGTCCCTCAGTCATCTTCCTGCTATTCACAGGCATCCTGTGCCTGTAGGCTTCTCAAATGTTGCTCCTCAGAGACACTTGCCTGGCTCTGGGCTAGAGCATCTCTGCATTGCTAACGAGCACACTTCCTTCCACACAAGGTGCTGTACTCTCATCTGATTCTGTTTCCTACCAACCGTCCATTCAATCATATCCTGCTTTGAACTTTTGCCCTTTTTAACTCTCTATGCAGGCCTACAATCCTTGGACATAAAAATACATAGATATACTTACGTTTATCTCCCACAGCCAGAGCAGCCTCAGGGATAGCGATTTAACAGCTCCTGTTCTGAGGATAAAGTTGTTTATAAATATGGATGTAACTGGGCATACCAGTGGGAGGCAACTACAGAGTATCCCCAGGTGTCTCTCTAGGAGATCCAATTCATTTAGTAAAGCATCCTTCTAAATGCGTACACACACTCACACACGCATGCACATACACAGAGCAGCTCTTTAAATGGCTACAAAACATGGATCTTTTCCACTGATACAAAAAGTTGTTAGAATGGTGCAAGAGTCATAGATCCTGATTAATTTGGTCTGTACTGCCATGTTCCTTCCACAGGAATATAAACAAACATGAAGAGAGGACCATTTCCTCTAAAAAGCTTATTTCTTGTGAAATTTGGAGGCTGCATCTTTGGAGGAAGCTGACTGGATGGGATTCCTTCCTCTATTCAGGTCTCAGGGGTTTGCTGCAGGACCTGGTAAACAGGACACTTTGGAATTTTAGCCAGGCAAACCACCCAGTCGAATATATAAAAACCTAAGACTGCAGTTAGTATCTTCTGCTAATATTACAGTATTTCTTTGGGCTGTTTGTCAGAAGTGGAATCCTTCTTTGCTCTTAATCCATAAGACAAATCTATGAGTGGGCAAAGTTCCTGCTGACTGCTCCAGAAGGGGTGGTGGGGTTGCAGGCAACAGGAACAGCTATCACTGCAGCAAAACACACACTTTAGCCTGCAACTTTTGCTTAAGTGGGATAATTTCGTGGTGTGACAAAGGGCTTTTCATCCTTGAGTGCAGTTGTGAATGCCACTGTGGGCTCAGATTAGACAAACAACATTACAAAAAACTACGTTAATAAAGATAACCAATGAATAAGAAACCAGCTAGTGACATAACCTTTCAAGTGATCTAAATAACTGATTGAGCTCAGAGAGGAATAACCTTTTAAAATCATTAGATTTTGTAAACAGATGTAAAAATAATTAACTTCAAATTATGCACCCAGAGAATAATGTAAACTGCAGATTTCAAAGTCAGAACAACTCTAGTTACAAAGGCAAGCAAATGCTGCTTAGAGAACAAAGACATCAACGACTGACTTTCAGGTGAGCCATTCAGAGCCAGACCAGCGTGTCTGACTTCCTTTAAAGATAAGACTCTGAAAAACAGGAGGTCCAGTACTTTACCTTTCTCTGTCCATTCTAGAAATGTTCCTTTTCTGAGCCTCTGAATCACTGGCTTTATAGCTGTTTATATGATAGTTATTCCCAAGATGATGCAGAGTAATTTACAGACACTGGAAATCAAGTCCAAATCATCTCCATTTTTTAGTTTTATTTATAAAGGGCAATATTAAAATGACACTAGAGACAAAGAAGAAAATTGATGCCGAGCCCCAATATTTTATTTTGCAAGTGTTGATAGGTCCATAGAGACACGAGTGAAAGAACACAAACCTGAAAAGATTTCTCAAATCAAAAGAGAGTGCAAACACTTGTATGAGACAAAGCGGATGGGAGGAAACATATCCTTTTGCAAAGCACTAGTAAATGAGCAAATCACTGCTGAAGAAACCTTTCTTTCTGTTAGGGGAGTCTGGTAGGACAGTCAAAGATAGAGAGAAAGGCCTGATAAAGGCCTGGACAGAGAACCTGAATGAGTGAAAGAACACCGGTGGCATAAGGATGACTAAAAACCGGCAGCTGGGAAACAACCTGACAGTGGCCTTTACCTATACAGAAACAAGCTGCCAAGTACTTTTCTCAGTTTTGCCTGTAAGTTGACACTGTGGAAGTGTTCTCATTCCTGGCTCAGCTGTGATGACCTCTGGCCAGTGATAAAAGATTGCTCACTTCACTGTCTGATCTGGCTTGCAGAGTGAGAAGGATGGAGACTCCATATGAGATTTAAGATTCTTCTGCACTACAAGAAAGCAATTTAAGCCTTTAAAAAAATGAAAAAGAAAAGCCAGAGGAGTTCTTGACTTCCCTCCTATACTTCCCTCCTAGTTGCCCTGATATCTAAATTATCTTCTAGGCTCTGTGCCCATAATCTTTATGTGGTACTATAGAAATGCAGAGCAAACTTTCTTTACCTGAGTGGAAATTAGTGTTAGTATAAAGAGAACAACCCTTCCAGGATTTACTGTACTCCAAGGACTTGGTCAGCTGTGTAAATTTGTTCCATTATGACTAGTTTCCATATCACTGCAATATACTGATGGATGTGTCTGTAAGATTAAAATCTGCTGTTACATCAGCGTAAAGCTAGCACAAGGCAGATACAAAGATTTCGGTTTTATATCTGCCTTGGTATCTAAAATGTTTCTGCATTTAAAATCTTGCAGCATGCCAGTATCTATTCTGGGCTCTATTAACATGGTGGGCATAACCTGCTCTCAAATTTCAGAAAAGGACTTTAAAAGTCATGTGGCTACATACAAGATTTTTAGCAGACTTAAAGTTTGAGTGCAATGCCTGAAACCTTGCCCTTCTTGACAGATGGGCCAGGAGTAGGGTGCAAATTTCTGGCTTTCCAAAGTATACCATTTGGCTGGACCTGAAATAAGATGGAGATTCTCCTCTTACCACATGAAGGTGAGCTCTGAAAACTAAATTTCAATGCGCAAACTGCCCACCTTACTTAATCCTGTAAATGATAAGCACTTCCAAAAGTTTTCTGGGGCCATTTTTGTTTGTCTCCAGCCACTCTCTCCAAAAGTGGTCAAAGGAAATTCTCATAAACTTTTGATCCTATCTGCACCCAAGGCCAGCACAAGCAACGAGAGGAAGAGCTGCCAAATGGCATATTTTATGATATCTTAATCCACACTCTATAATAATGCAGGCAACTTTTTTCCCCAGTAATGGACCATTTATTTATTTATTTTGTCTTCATTGTTTTTATAAGACCATTAGGAAGGCTTGCCTGCATTTTCTTTAGAGATGAGCAGAAGGGGAAGGGTGGATGCTTATCACCCACTACCTGGAGAAGCTAAACATTCAAAAAGACGTGAAGTTTAGACACACACTTGTAAGGCTTGATTTCTTGCCAAAGCAGAGCTGGAGCACAATAACTCAAAGTCATGCCAAAGTTGAATAGCCACCTGCTAGAATATGAGCTAGACATGAAAGGAACACCTGCAAAATAAGACCAGGAAGGTAGGGGGAGGAGTTGCCCTTGAAAGGGAAGCAACAGAAACAGGCAGCAAGAGACTATAATGAGAACTAAAGTTTTCAAATAAATTAGCCTCAAAGTCATGTTTGAGAGTTCAGCAAGGAAAATGCTTCTTATAAATAAAGCAAGAGGGGGCAGAACACCACAATCAAAACTGCTGATCCTGAATCTTATCAGACTGATAATTTGGTGTTCATATTTCATCAGCATTTCCAAGGATGGCGAAACAGCATTAATGAATTCTTGCTGCCCTGGTTATTTCCAGATGGTGTAATTATCCATTAGTACTCCCCCATTCACCAACAGTTTAGGTAAAACATAAACTAGAAGTATAAAATACCATGGAGTTAACTAATTTCTAAGAAATTCTATGTATTGGTATCCATACAGCAGTTCCTCCTGGGTCCCACTTCTACCTAATAATTTTCATTGATTCATTTATTGCGTAGACCACTTACCAGTATGTGCTCAAGACTGTGTTTCTAGATAGACTATCTGAGATTGGGATAATGAAAAATTAGTCAACTGGAATACCAACACAATATTTATTACTTGAAAATAACTAAATCATCATTCAGATTGCATGCTCACATTTGTATTTACTAGCAGATATCCACCTCTCATAATCCTTATTAAACAAAGAAATACAGGTCCGAGCTGGACTCTCTAGTCCTGTATAAGTAACTCTGAGAATTAAAATTGAGGTGCCAGGTTGAAGTACCCATTAACCAAGCTTAGTGTGCTATGGAGATAAAGTACAGTTCTGAAGGAATTAAATGATGCTGAGAATAGCCTTTCCTTCCTAGGCTGCTTTGCAACACAGAAGTAGAGCTGAAGCAAATAAAACTAAAAACATAGGAACATTTTACTCAAAGAAACTCAAACAAAAAAAAAAAAAAAAACAGAAAAAGGAGAAATCTGGTGGCAATTCTGGACAAGGAGATGACACTCACTGGCTGCTCTGTAATTTCTGTAGAAATTCTCCACTTAAAGATAATTTAGATTCCTTATATACCACTTAAAATATATAAATAAATGTTAGGGATGCAGAAGTAGGTCTGTGGCAAATCCACTGAATCTCTCACAGGCGGGTTCACATGGAAACTAATCTCCGTAATACTGATATTGCTGATTTTGTTACTGTTTATATTGCCTTAGCAGTTAGAAATCTGCCTAGATACTCCTTTTAGCAGGCATCAATTAATTTTTCTTGTATCAAAAAATTACCATGTTTAATACCTTTCTTGAAGGATGCAATGTCTGAAGAAAATTTGAACATGAAAGTTTCTTTGTTCCACAGAAAAAAACCAGAAAAAATGGCAGTACTTAATAGCCAGCAAAGGGTAAAATCCATTGCCCAATGCATATTACAGTCCACACCTTTTCCTCTGCCAGAAAGTGAATACCTGAAATAGAGCATTTCTGTGATGGCCATCCATTAGGACCACAAGAAGTTCCACCATCTAATCATCATAATAAAATCCATGGTTTTAAAAAGTAAAGTATGTCTATTATGCTCTGTAAAAGAGGATAAATAAAACCAATTCTATTAGTAACAATTTTTACCTTCTCTTTCAGTTTATTTTCTTTATATTTATTCCCTTGTCTAGTCTCACACTTAATTGCAATAAATGGCTAGAAAATTAGTGCAGATGGGTGTCGGATAATGTCGGATTGTATACCTGACTGGCACTGATGTTGGCTAGACCTTGGAAAAAAAGGGGTGCATATGTTACATGTATATTTTATTTACATTTTGAAAATAAATGGGAAACAAAAATGTAGTCTGAGCTTGTCTGCAGAGTCATTACAGTGGATTCAGCTTCAGTGATATATGAGTCTCCTGAGCCAATTTCGAGACTGCACAGTCCCCTTCCCTCTATCTTCATGAACTGTGTCCTAGTGGGCTGAAAAACACAGTTATTTTAGCCACTTCTCACATTTCTAGATGAACCCTTTCTTCAATCAAAGATGATGAAGTGAAATGAAATTATGAAAGGCAGAAAACATAGAGCCCAAAGTGTGACCCAGGAATCTTAATTTTCCTCAATCATTGCTGTAACGGAATGCAAGTCTGCAGCAGCGGGGGTGAAATTATAGTACAAATTACCATGCTATGCCAGATAAATTATTCTCTGCAGCATGGTTATTAAGTGATAGATAAATAACTTACACTGCAGGACTGATTGACAAAATATAAGTGACCTGGAGCTAAGCAGGGCACTGTGGAAATAACATTGCAGTGCCACTAATATTCTAATACTGAAATGAGATTTTCCAAGGCAGAAAAATCTTAAAATAGTGTATGACTAAGCCAGCTACAATTTTAACAGGTACTAAGAGCTCTTCAGCTGAGAATGCCTAGCTTCATGACATGTCTCATGTAAACATTTGTTAAATACAAAGTTGGGAACTGGTGCATGTTTTCTGCCTGAGGAGGACATTAAAGACTCCTCAGACAGAAAACATGAGAGTGATTGGATTTTTTTCCATCAAACAGGCATTAGTAGATAGCTATCTTCTTTAACAACAGCTTCAAAGACAACATGGGACATGGGCTCAGAGGTTGTTCAGTGACATGGTGTCATTCAGAAACAGAGCTAATAGAGAAATTACTCAGATTATTGTCAGAAGGAACCCAAGAAGTCACTGACCACATGGGTTCTCTGGAGAGCTTCCTCCATTATTTCTACAGCTGGAATCTGCTTCAGTTTGAACATTACTGTGCAAAACGCTGTTGTAATAGGATAACTTGTGTCTTACTATTTGTGATCTTTTTCAAATTTACCAAATGCCTACTATCAGTCCTTTTAACATGTTTATACAAAGGCTGATTTTTGCCTGGAAAGGAAACAGTTCTGCCCAGGTCATCCGTAGGAAAGAAGAAAATTTTTATACAATCAAAAATAAGGACACTCTCAGAGCAGGATTTTTGATAAAGCAAGCAAGCAGGGCTAATAGCAAGAAGAACACCAGCTTTTTAGAAACTCAATATCCATCTGACAATGGGCAAAAAAGCTGACTGGGAAAGATGCAACATATGCCATGTTCCAGAGGGAAAGTCATGATTAACCACAATCATGAAAATACGTAATTGCACCAGAAAAAAAAAAACATGTCATGAAAGAGAAGTGAAAAGCATGCATGTTCTTGATCCAGATTTGTATATATTTTCAGCTGACTAGAAACATTTCTTCTGAAACCTTTCTGCTAGGTCTTTCATTCACAATGTGCTGTAGAAGGAGCAAGCCATTTATCTGTGTGCTCATGAAGCTGGAGCACAGGAAAGTGAATTACAGCAGAGACAGAAGCAGACCAGCTTTCAAGCCTGTGGCAGCTGAACAGAGGTCTCTGACCTCATAAAGGTGTGCTACATACAGGATCTTAAACCCAGGTACGTGCTCCAAACAGCATTCTGGCCCCAGGCCTGGTGAGGAAACCTGGCTAGTGTATAGCTATAACAGCTGAGGAAATGAGACAGTATTTTGATAATGCTCTTGATTTCAGGGAAATGCCTGCTTGCCTGAGGATCTTAAAATATTCCATGAAACAGCATTGACATGATGCTTAGAATGGCAGACTCTTTTTGCCTCTGTGCATGTGTCACTACCCTCATCAGACAGAGTGTATCATAGGCAGAGGCAAGTTGCAAAAGGCTGAATAATAATTGCATGAGTCATGTGGATATTTAAAATCAAATTAAGTCTGTCTAATTAAGTATCCAGGTAATTTAATGCAGAACTCCAGTAGAACTAAGAGATTCCTACTATAGATTAGTAGTGGGTATCTCACTAAGAAAGCTCCTGTGTGTTGCCCTACACAGAGTCGTGGCCTCTAATCTTTCCTAGATGCAGAACAAACTGAAAAAGAGAGAAAGGCAGAGAAAAATGGAGGCAATTACAGAGACCCATCCATGAAACAATTTGAATGTTCTGGTTATAGACAAACAGTCATGGCAATCAAGAGGGATCAAGCTGAAGACCAGATTCAGATACATCTAGTGGGACACTGCCAGTGGGTGGAGGAAGTCACAAAAAGAAAACAGTGTAGCTAGCTTACTGTCTGCTTAAGGCAGAACAAAATGCTAGCAGGTGACAGTAAACACAAAGAGATTGAAGAAGATGGCTCTCTGGAGAAAGGCCCTTGTCAGAACTTTTAGAACACAAGAAAAAGAAAGGCAGATTTTTGTTTTCTTGTTTTCAAGTCAATTTTGAAACTGAGTGTAGCTCTGTAGGGAAGAGAATTGCTCCCTGGGGGAATTAGGGAAGCTGTAGAGTTCAAACAGAATGAAGAACAGGGGGGAAATCAATATTTTTTCTCTAGAGGATTGCTTTCAGTAGTTGGTGCTCTCTAGAATCAAGGCAGAAATTAAAAAAAAAACAAACCAAAACAAAAACAAAAGTCTCCCGCTCCTAAATTCTTAACTATTAAAAAGAAAAATGACAAGAGCTCAATCATGTGGCATTGAGACTTCTGGAGTTTTGGACTAACCTTGCTATCTAATATTTCATGACAAATCTGTGAAATTCCTTGAGGGGATGCTCCTTTCCTTTCACCCTGCCTCATCATCCATCAGTTTATTTGTTTGCTCTCTGAGCGCTTCCTGTGCCAACAGAAGTACTGCAAGGTCAAGTAATCAGCTGGTATCCTAGCATGTGCATATTCTATCCAGCATAACAGGGCTGATTTAAGGCTGGATGGCATTTCCTGACCTTTAAAATGGAAGACGTTTTTATCCTAACCAGTGAGACCCCAATATAAATAATCCAGGTATCAAACCCCAACTATTTAATACTTTCCCTTTAGACTTTTTCAGTAACTACATTTGCTTGCAGCAACCACCCAGGTGGTATTCTCCTACTCTCTGCATAGCACTGCAAAGCACAGAGCTTACAGCTCTGCCCTTAATTGGTAGTGGCATAGTGAGAAACACTGATGGTTCTGTAAAGTCTTGCATGCATAAAAAGATCACTGTTGTCTTTAATGTTCAGGTTCTCTGAAATGTCAGGTGTTTGCCTTTCATTCTCCCCCTCCTGCCTTCTTCATATCTCTCTCACTCCAAACAAAATCTTCACAGGAAAAAAACATAATCAGCTGGGAGCAGGTGGTTTTAAGCAAAGCAAATTATGTTTTCTGCTTCACTGGACTATCTCCTGTCCTGCAGTATGGGAGAAATCCCAGAATGTGCATGCCAGTCTCAGGGAGCTTCCATCAACCAGGACCATTTCTGAAGGACAGCAAATTGTTAAGAGTATCAAGATGAAAGCTTAGTGGGCGAACTTGAATTTAATATGACATATTGCACCTTATATTGTTGATGTGTTGGTTTAATGCTGTTCTGAGCAGACAGCTCCAAAATCTTATGGAGCAGCTACTGCCATGACAATGGTTCAAATTTGCTTTCCTCTGCCACCAAATGAGGAAATGAAATGAGAGTAAGGAAGTGTTATTGTACCTCAAATCTTTGGTGTAGACAATCCTCCAGACCAGTTTCTACAGACACATGTTGAAAGAAACTGAAAACAGATTCATAAAGACAGAATTGCTTTAAGGGAAATATTCATTCTGAAGTCCCTGCTGAACATGTCTTCAGTGACCTTGCATCTTTCTTGATATGCAGGCTTTGCCTGAGTTGCCATATGGACTCAGTATGGCCAGTGTATTCCATTTGTGCCACAATGAACAGGACCATACCCATACTGAGCAGAATCTAGGCTGCTGCTGAGTCTCTTGGAAAGATGACAATATTTGGAAAAGGACCAAACCCCTATTCTTCCCTTCCAGCTCTCATTTACAGCAATGGCCAGGAGGAAAGCTGCATGTTGGACCTTCTTGTACCATTTCCACAGGCGTGTTCCCTGCAGACGTGTTCTTAGGAGGGCCTGGAAGAGCAGCCAGGGCTGTCCTGTTGCTGGAGTCATAAGGAACAGTAACAGTGAGAAAGAGAGGGAAGGAAAAGACCAAATTTAAGATGGCAATTCAACTGTGGCAGGGCAGTTACTCTATATGACTGCAGAATGTATGTGCCGACTCATTTTCTTTTTAAAAGAATGATTTTTGAAGTTGAGAGCAGTAATGCTACTTCAGAAAATGGCCATGGTTCAGAACAGCAGCAGAGAGCTGAGAGTTTATGCTCAGCAGCAGCTGTAGAACTGCACCACTTCAAGATCTCTTGTGGGAAAACTGAGTGAGCCAAAGTTCCTTCTGGAGGCATATATGGCAAATTAGAAGCTGGGACATATTTTGGACATATATCGTTCACTTTCACTCAAAAGAGGAAAAATCAGTCACGTGTCCAGAGGTCCATGGGAAGTCTGTATTTATGAAAAAGCCAAACCCATATCAGCCTTCTGTTTTCCAAAATACTTGGCATGTGAAGCCTTCACTGGTTTACCTCGAAATAATTTGCTAATGTTCTTTCTCCCAGTCCATCCATTGATGCCATAATAATCTTATCCATCCAAGCACACATTTCCCATACAATTAACTACTTCATCTCTCCTACTTGCTTGTCAAAAAAGCTTGCTGTGCTGTGCTTGCTGATGCTTGCAACAGAATTTCATCATACTTTCTTGAGTCTCATGAAAGGGTGGAGGCTAAGCAACCTTTCCTTTTCTGGCAGGTGCTGGGAACTGCCTCTGGGGAGGAATCTAAGTGCAGCACAAATAAGTAGGTTCTCTCTCAAGCCTCAGTTTTTGCTCTCATCTCTGATCTGAAAGCTCTACACAGCATCACTTCAATCCCTCCCTAAATACCACAATCTCTGAATGTTTCAGAACCAGGCTAAACTAAACCAAATATTTTTCTGTGTATATCACAAAATTGGATAATGTTTAAGCTAATTACTTGAACCTAAATATGAGGTTTGCTCTCGATCAATGTTGTAAAGAAATTATGAATTTAGGGGTTGTTTTCAGTGGAGGACTTTTCTTGTATTACCAAACACTCCATGAAAATTACCAATTACTCCATGAAAAATCTTGCTTCCAAAAAAATTGAAGGAAGTCTGAATATTTATATAAACTTGTTCTGTTTACTGTATATTTCCCTGCACTTCAGAACTGATCCTGACACTAGGAATTTATGAGGCTGGATTCTGTGGCCAGTGGCACAAAGACTTGAAGGATTCAAGACAAGCCCATGTCCAAGTCCCAGCCTAGAAATGGGTCAGCTCTGGGCCCTAAGGAAACAGGAGCACTCTGTGATCCAATTGACTGCAGTACAACTCCAGGGCTTGGCATCTGTGTTCAGGTTTCTCTTCTCAAAATCCATTTACTTTAAAGGTGAGATGTTGGGGAGGAGGGAGAGGAGCCATGAGAAACAAATGACTAACTGCAAGAGGCAGCAATTGGACTCAGCATGTTCTACTAATACACACCTGATAAAAAGCATTTTTTTTTCTCCTCACTGCAAGCAATCAGTTTTATTAACATTGAACGATAATGTGGAATGACTGTGAGGGAAAATATGTTTAAAATAATAAAGAGAAACACTGCAGGTGAGCAAGATTGATTTTAATAAAAGCAACAGAAGAAGTACATTTCTGGGATATTTTCTGCCCCCCTCCTCTTTGGAGGGTAAGATGTGATGAGTCTGGTGTTGTCAGTCTTGCCAGCAGGAGGGCAATGACAGGTTGAGCAGCGTGTCTGACAGGACCGAAGTCAAACCTTCAAGAGAAGTACTGCAGTGCACAATAGCCAATATTACAGATTATGTGGGGGAGAAGGAATGCACAAGGGTTATTCAGATATCATTATACATGGCAAAAATAAACCCCGAAACAACAACCCACAAACAAATCAGGATGACAGCTCTGCAAAAAAGCAGCAAGAAATGAATTCCATCTGATTCAAATCATACTGAATTACAAAGAAAAATATCACTAGCAACAGACAAGCATTACATCTCACACTCCTTTAAGGGGGCAGATAAAGTTGCAAGGGGCTCATATGCTTGTAAAAATACAAGTTTTGCTGCCCTTAGATTATGTTCAGGATGAAAGTGATGGATGAAGTCCAACATGATACTTTCTCAGCATTGCATTCTGCAGTGACCACATAGCTCCTGCTCAGTGTTTTGTGTGTCTAAGAGTTATCAGGTAATGGCAATGTCACTCCCACAGCAATTACTCACTCAAGTAACAGCTTCATGGATGTGTAGCACATTGGACTTTCAGAGTGTGTGATATTTTTGCTATTATGGTGAAAAATCAGCACTTGTGCTTAAAACTTTGAAGTTGTCTCTGTCAACATGTTGTGCTAATCTCTTTTTTTTTTCTCCCACTTGTCTGTAGAAGCCATCTCCTCATGCCACTCACTCCTCAGGTTGGCAGCAAACTGCCTGCTGAGCTATGAAGTCCTGGAATCCTTGTTGTTGATTTTATCAGTGTTCAGCAGCAGCTCATCTTATCTAACACACTTCTGTTGGAAAAAGAGAACTTGCAGGCTTTCCCAACCTTGCATCTTGCAGATTTGCCTACCCTCTTAGGTTTCAATGGTATTTTGGACTATTACACATTGTTTGCACCAAATAAGTGTTTTATTACAATCGTTATGACCCAAGAACAAATCTGGGAAGCTTCTGTCCTCTAAAGGGAGTAAGCAGGAAAAGGTTTCTTTGATATTGCATCCTATAAACAACCTATTTTTGCAAAACAAACATTAAGTGTCAGCATGGATCCCCATTCCAGAGATCAGCTAATCTAATCAGTCTAGTAGCTGGCTGTAGGGATAATGGGAACCTAAGGGCAGAGCTAGGCAGAAAATGCTCAATGCCAGCTTAATCATTAAAAAGGAAAAAAAAAAGAAAAAAGACAATTAAAACAAAAGAGAGTGACAGAGAGAGAGCAAGAAGAAGCGACAGCAGATTTGGACAGAAGACGGAGATAAGTCCTATTTGCAAATGCTGATCACATTTGGTGATTAGTCTCAGCCAAGAAAAATGAAGGATGACTTTTTTGGTAAGATTTCAAAACAAATATGGATTTCTGTTCTGAAATAGGGTTTTTTTCTGTGGAAAAAGAGAGCTAAACAGAAAGACAACGAAAAATGTCTAGCCTCAAATAGCAAATGGGAATACTTAGTGTCAGGCTGAATGCAATGTTTCAGTTCAACATCTTCTCCCTCCTTCCCTCTCCCTCCTTTACTTTAAATGTCATATATGAAACATTCTGTTTTATTCCAAAACACATTTCTCCTGTTCAATTGTGTAAATAAAGAAAAAAAAACAGATGAGATGTTATTCATAAAGCTCTGCTTGAGGGAGCTAGAGCAGGGTATGACAGAGTTTTTCCAAATGTATACCAAAGACAGTGGCTCAGTGCACTTCCAGGTAATCCAGGGGTCAATATACTTGGGGAAGAGGGAGGAGAAGGCTGAAAGAAGAAGGAGGGGGAAGAAACTGCACTTCCCAGTCTTGCCTTGCATGGTCATCTGCCCAGGACAGGTAATACACTGCCCCATGGCAGAGTGTGTTCACAGAGACAACTTTGTGAGCTCCCATGTGATGCGCCTATAAGAGGCCAGTAATGTTTGCTGTTTGGTGACAGCAGATTTCACACTGCTGGTTTATGGCTTTCCCTCTCAGCAGTAACTTTGAATTTATCAGAACAGGCTGTTCTACATATAAGGCTGACACTGCAATTTATTGTATCCCACACATTATACCCAAGCATATGTCCCTATGTGAAATGCTATTTTACTCATTCAGCATTCATGCGTGGATGATTTCTTGTGCCTCAAGTATTTAATCTAATGGGCACTTTTAGTATACACAACTACAGGCACTAAGATTAAGGATTTAAAATACTAGACCAATATATTACATAAATGAAAATCTCTTTGGCACCCACAGATATAATATAGTATTTGGGCTTTCTGACCTTGAGTACAATTTCCATATACTCATTAAAAATTGATAGCACTTCTCATTATCCATTCCCCTCTCCTCAGCCTGCCCACCCTTCTCTCCCACATCACAGCCGCCACCTCCGATTCCCCAGTCCTGCACATCAGTCTTATGGTCACCTCCAGGGGTGTCTGGAGCACCTCTTTCAGGGTCTACAAGGAGGCTGCTGTTCTCTGTAATCCACAGGAGCATGTCAGGGAGCCTACCTCTTCCCTTTCAGTCAAGAAATTGAGACACACACTTATTCCCAAACATGAGATGCAAATGAAGTTTTCCACAGCCGCAAAAGTCTTTAAGCTCCTTGCAGCACAGCGCTAGGTTTCTCAGAAACCTGCTTCTCTGACATCACTCAAGCAACAGCCCGGGTTCTAGCCATCCTGTTGTTCAGGCATCAGCACAATAGCTCATTTCTAGTATTTCGGGGGGTGTATTATTCCTGTTTTATAAAAGACTTATCCATTCTACAATTGAATTAATAAGAGAAAAAGCTTTAGTGGAGAATAATGTGTATCTAATTATTAATGTACTATAGAACTTAGCTTTTATATTGCAATTTATATTGCAATTACCTTCTTTGTGATATAAAGCAGAACAATACAGAGGAAGAACTTCTTTATTAATGCCTAATTGCATGGTAATTTAAAATATTCAAGTTTCTTTAATAAGGTGCTGTATGAATGTTACCTAATTTGACAAGATTAATTATACAATTAATTTGAGACTGCTCTCAATTAAATTAGTAAAAATTCTTAAGAATACAGGAACCTAACATGAAGTGAGATACCTATTAAACAGGGTATTAATTAGACAGAGATGAAATAATGCATGCTTTGTTAATATAAAGGGCATTGAGGAGTTGGTAAAGATGTATTATTTCATTACTTTAATAAAATAAAAGTATTCCAGGCACAAAACAATTTCAGAGAATCCTTCAGAAGACTGTGTAATAAAAGTCAGTGTTAGTTCTGCTACAGGGTCTGAGGAGACTGATTCTCACCTCAGGTCAGATTTATTCCAAGTTGTTTGATCCTGTAGAATCACTCCAATGTTATTGCAGGGTAAATTCATGTACAGTCCCAACTGAGCAATGGGAAATGGAGGTAGAGGTCAGCCATGGATTAGAAAATATGCACCAACTAAATTTGTATTTAAAAAAATTGAAAAAGAATTATGTACCCCAGCATCATAAGTTCATAAAATGAAAGAGGTTAGAGTTCAGAATACTAATGGAAGAAAATGAGGCAAAAGACAATCACAACCACGGACTTCAGGAGGAAGGACTTGGTTCATGGACCTGCTTGGAAGCATCCCAAGGAAACAGTCCCAGAGAGAAGAGGGGCCCAGGAGACCTAATTGATTTTCAAGGGCTACATCCTCCAATATCTGGAACAGCTCATTCTGCCCTGTGGACCAAAGGTGATAGGAGGCCTGCAGGGATGAACAAGCTGCTCTTGACAAAAACCCAACACAACAAGGAAGTGTACAAGGGAGGGAAAACAGGGGTCAGCCAACTCATGAGGAATAAAGACACTGTGCAAGCATGCAGAGATAAGATTAAGAAAGCCAAAGAGCACAGGGATCTCAGTCTGACAAATTACATGAAGGGCAACAAGAAAAGCTGATACTGGTACAACAGCAGCAAAAGGAATACTAGGAAAAATGTGAACCTGCTGCTGAATGGGAATGTGGATCTTTACAAAAAGCCACAAAGAGGGTCAAGTTCACCATGACTTCTGCATCTCTTTTAACTGCTTGTATCAGGTATCCCACACACTGGAGGCCAGGAGGAAGCTCGAGAGAAAGGAAAACTTATTCTTTGTGAAGGAGATACGGAACACTTAGACAAGTGGCATACACATGTCCCTGGGACCTGATGGGAGGCACCCACAAATGCTCAGGGAGCTGACCAGTGCCATTGTGAGGCCAGCCTTGATCATCTTTGAAAGGTTATGGTGGTCAGGAGAGGTTTCCATCTTAAGGGAGAGGTAACAGTGGGTGCTAACATTTTCAAAGATTGGATCGCTTTTCTTCCATTCTGAGACGGCACACACAGTGTATTTCAGACATTTGAATTCTTGCTCACAGCCTCCATTGTATTAATCACAGCCAAGTTCTTGTGAGACGGAGAAGCTCTGTTAAGCACCTCTTCCTTTCAGGGAAACTGACTTCAAATTACCTGCCTGAGGTCAGAGATGAAATCTGCTTTACTTGAACTCAGTCCTGCTGAGTATTAGGCTATCACTCTTCACTAGAGAGTTGTTCACATTTCTACCTTGTCCAGCTTATAAGAACAATGAAATTTCTGGCAGAATATTTTTACAGCACTCTCTACTATGAATGTAATCAAAATTGTACCCATCCAGAGTGGCATTTCTCTCATCTGGCTTCAGACTTCCACAATGTGGACATCAACATCCAAGCTAGTCACTCTGTGATCCCCTTGCAGATAAATGAGGAAAGGAAACGCTGTAAGATGTGCATTACCAGATCTGTTAGATATCTGTTTAAGAGGTCATGTTTCATATTCTCGAACTGCCTATATCTGTGCAAAACTGGAGCCTAGCATGACTAGCTCAGGGGAATTTTCATCTCAGACAAAATATGTTAGTTCATTTTGTCTGGGAAATAGAATACACGATACCACTGATATGATCAATGAGAACAGAACCAATTGCAAATGCCAAATATTTGGAAGCTATCCACAGAGTGACCTTTAGTGAGATATTCTTCAAATAAACTGCAAGATCAAATAAAATCAAAACAGGCATTCCAAGAACAGGAAGAACCTTGATTATTAGATATTATAGCTCCTTCATGTGAACTCCTACCTTTTCTCTGTTTCAAACTCAGTCAGACAACATGAGTTTAGGTATTTGAATCCAACCAAAACAGTTACTTTTCACTATTAGTATTAGTAGCATACTATGTGTACATGTTATTGTCATAGACTTTTCTATATTATTACAAGCTAGTCACCATTACTTTGAAGATATTTTAAGGATTTGCTATATATGTGCTGAATTGTTTTACTATATAAATTAGACTTATACTATATAAATTAGACTTATACCCAAAGGTTTAAGGAGATTTGAAACTTTCAAGTTTGAAAGTTTCAACTTCCAAGTTTATTTTAAATTTCTCATTTGTAGAAATGTGAGTTTAAAATATGTTCTCTGAAGCATTTTTATTTAGCAGAAACATGAAGTTTTATCGTCTTAGAATGAAACAGCCAGTCTCTGCTCATTCATTCAGACTAACACCTTGCAACATATAAGATACATTAAAACTACTGCACTCCAGTGTTAAAATCAGTGTAAATTTATTTCTGAAAATGAGAATTGTCCTGTTTCTTAGCAAAGCAGTTTTGCTGCTACATGATTTGCTGCACTGGTTTGATAGACAGCCCATCATCACAGCTTCTGCCTTTCTCAAGTGACATCTCACAAACACAGTGAAAATATGGGGAAAACAGCCATTTCTGTGCATAGTGACAGCAATTCCCATTCTTATCAGTGTCTGTCGAGTGTCCAGATATAAATGTCACCTGAGCATGGTGCTCCTAAGAAGTGTCTTCAAAACCATAAAAGGTATTCTGCAAAGCTCCATCTCTTTGACCTGACTGCAAGAATCTTGGAGTAGATGATTGAAGAGAGCATGGCTGGAGGCAAGCATTCAAACCAATTGTTCTGCTGTGTCAGAACAAGGGCAGAAGGGATGACACATTCAAAGGGTCCATTTTGAATATCTTAAAATTTCAACAACAGAGAGTAACAGTCCAAGTTTTTCTAGCTCCCAAAAGCAGTGGTATTTATCCATGCCAATATAAAATAAAATAAAATAAAATAAAATAAAATAAAATAAAAGCATTTATAACACTCCTCAACCCACCAAGGACTTGCCTTCCTTCATCATTTTTATCCTGTTCTGCAGGCCAAGGGCTTTGCATGAAAACATTTAAGTTTGTTGTATTTTGACTTGAAATGACAAATCTGTGGCTGTGGCAAATCCACTATGCACCAGAGGCAGCCACAGGTGCCTCGTACTCTTCTCATGTCTGAAACACTCACCTAGATGTCTCTGCTCACTAGAGAAGGTGTGGGGCAAAGCAGAAAGCTGGTGTGCCCAGACCCACATCATCAGAACGAGAGCAACCTGAAGTTTGTTTCAACGTTGTCAGTGAGAGATGGGGGCAATACTAAACTAAATGAGGACTCACCAGCCATAACTAAACCATGGGAATGGGGAATGTGCTGGGAAAGAGACATTTAAATGGCAGAGCTGTCAACCTTCCTGGCACATCAGTGTCTTTCAGTTTCCATGCAGTACCTTTCCCTCTCCATGAAAGTTATGCTTATTCACCTTTCTCCAGTTTAGAAAAGATCAAGTGTCCACAGGTGTACCCCAAAAGCTGTGATCTACTCATCCCTACATTTCTACAAGTTATCTCTAACCTTAAATTTGGCTCAAACCACTGTCACTTCAGAGAAATGTGTGAAAGGAACCAGACTGTGTCTCCAACGACAGTCTACAGAGTATAGCAAATACCACTGCAGAACTCATCTTCCTGCTCTGACAAGTGTAGTTAATGAAGTGCAGGCCAAAATCTTGCAGTAAGTTGCTTTATACATATCCTGTACTACTTAGTTTCAAAACAGAGATTTTACTTGCAGGGGAAATTTCCACTTGGGAACGTGTTGCCAGTCAGCCTAGCAACCTGCCCCTCAATCTGGAGCATGTGTGGTCTCCAAAGGCAGCACTTTGGGACTGTCTGTCAAAACAGCAGCATCCCATTCAAGAGACAAAGTGTTAAAGTAATCTCATGTCTTTTATGGAGTTATGTAAAAACTAGGACTTTTCTTTCAATGAAGCTTGCTGATCAAGGTTATCAAGTCAGGCAGTCAATAGCACTGAACCCTTTTATCAGCTCTCCTTGGTAATTATAAATTATTTGCCATTAGACAGTATGCTAATTCTTAGGCTCCTACAAAGAGCTTAATCAATTGAGTGCATTTTATTATTTTCTAGTCTAAACATCACGGACTCATCATATAAAATATCCAATAACACTTAATTATTCTAGATAGTTAAACTGATGCTAAACCAATCAGAAATTATATTTGAATTTATTAATCTTCCTGCATTATTTAGCCAGCACAATGGAACAACAGAAACAAAATACACCCAAGAGGTAAAGTGTGAACTGAGCAACAAATGAGGCTCTGAAGTTAGTGTATAGAAAAATGAAGCAAAATTAACTTTCAGAAGGGAGAGGGCAGGAAAAGTAAAACAGGCAGATCTGTACTACGATTCTCCTCTGGGTCATATTATTGCCAATTTAGACCTGCACAGGCATGTTAACCCTGAGAGACATTTCTGTATCTGAGGTTGGCTTCCTCACATCAAAGCTTTTTTAGCTATTGTCTTGCAGTTTTAGGAACAGATCCAACAAAGGTGCCTAATACCTCTACAAGGGCAGGCTTTTGAATCCAGACCTCTGATTCTGAAAATGCTGTCCAACTCTCACCTAACTCTTGCCCAATCTCTCCTCTCCTCCCCTGTCTTCCTAGACTTTGCAAATGACCTGAAAAACCTTTTCTGCTGAGAATATCTGTTACAAAAATAATTGTTAATCCAGGTGGCTGCCTCCTACCTAAGCATTTTCTTACAGATGCAGTAATTTGCCATTTAAGTTACCTCTGCTTTGTCTGGCTGGCATGAAGCATTTATGTGGCTCCTCACTGGAGTTCCACATGCAAGCAGATGATAGGTGTTATTGTGAACCACAACCAAAAATGTTTTCCACAGCCTTATCTTTCACATGAAACCCTGGCAGCGTGATAAAAAAACATCATGTTGAATTCCTTCTGGAGTCCTTATTATCCTCCTGCCAAAAGCCTGCTCAGTATTTAAAAAGAAAAGAAAAAGGAAAAAAGAAAATAAGAAAAAAAAAAGCAACAGCAAGAAGAAAAACCACAAACCTGCATAGGTCCAAAAAAAGAATATTTGTTTAAATAGTGGGTAATAGCAGTGTGTGATGCTTCACCTTTCCCTTTTTGCCTGCATTAGAACAGCCTCTGAAACAGGAAGCTTTTTGGCACAAGTAGATAGGGCCTTAAAAAAGAATCTCCCACACAGGAAAAGACTCATTCTGGGTGACCAGAACTGGCTGCCCCTCTGGGAAAGCATACCCTTTAATTTAAGCTGAGGCTACTTTTAGCTTCTGTGTGTGTAATTTAAGACTGCATTTGCTTTTAAGTGAGTTGCAACATGTTCTTTTAACTGGGTAATGGATCAGGCTGCAGACTTTTCCACTGCTGAGATGTGGCTCTAAATAAAACTGGAAAAACTGCCCTATAGGGTCGGACCAGAATTTCGTTTAACTTAATATCCTGTCTCCAGCACCTGCCAGTAGCTGCCTGGTGAAAAAATATAAAAGCCACAGCAGAAAGAACTGAGTGATTCTCTCCTCTGTGAATTGTCCCAGCTCCTGGCAATCAGCAGCTTAGAAGCACTGCTGAAATTAGCTAACAAAGTCGGCACTGACACATAGATGTCAGATCCAGAGACCTCTTCCAAAGCTGTTCCCACATACACCATTTTTTAAGTAGCAAACAAACCCTTCCATCGCCATCACTGACTTGTGAGAAGGCGGAGTGAAAGTAGAATGGTGCTGATAATCCCATCATCAGCATTCAACAGGGACTCTTTTGTATGTATGTATGTGTGTATGTATAGAAGGAGATGAAAAAGCAGGCCAGCTAAATCTAAATGTTTGGATAGTAAGGGAGTATACCCATAATTTATGGGTAAAAATACCCATAAAATATACAGCAACTCATTTTATTATTACATGTTATTTGAATCTCTGTAGTTTTCAATATTCAGGAGCTTTGTAGCGATTTTTTTACAGTCAATGCATTTGACCCTCTTATTTCTTGCTATTTTGAGTGCTTGCAAGCATACTTATAACATAAGAACTTCTTACTCACTCTATTTAAATGTGGACTGAAGATACTGAAAGATACTTTTGCAATACAGGCAAAGCAATAAACACATGAGATCCCAGATTTGCTTAGAAATTCCTGTCTAAAGCCATTTTGATGTGCTCTCTCTGCTAGTAAAGTGTAAACAGCACTGTAAGAATCAATCCTACACATCCCTGTCACACCACTGTCTGAACAATCTTTGCTGTCCACAGCTCCTTAGAGAGGAGTTTCTCCCCTGTCTGCAATGACACACATAACAGCCAGCCCAGGGCTCCCCACACAGACACTAATGCACTGTAGCATCACTGTTATTTTTATTTACTTACAGAATGTGAAGCTTGATACACTACCAAACAAAACAGACATGGTCCTGCCCCAAGGAGCTTCTATGCTTTCAGGTCTACCCACTCTGGAGCCACAAAACAATTTGAGCCTCTAGAGCTCCCTTGAACTTTCAGTTTCTGCTTGAGAAGGTGACAAGTTCATCCAGAAATGTCTGTGCCAATTTGACACAGTATTACCCTACAACTGTCTGTCACTGTCCTTTTGCTGGCACAGGCTGATGGAACACTTCCCACTGAGTTCAACACAAAAGTCAGGTGTAAAACCCACCTTGGAAAACTGACCAGGCACAGCTGGGGAAGGTAAGGGATAGGCCTGACATAGGTTATTTAGTTCAACTGGTTTTCCACAAAAATATGTGACAAAGTATTGACATTAACCTGGGAGAAGATGTGTACTATCTTTTCCAAAACCAACCTGATTTGAGTCTTAGACAACTGTAAATTTCAGTAAATGGACTCCACACAGGCCACCAAAAAAACCAAAATTACTTTAAAAGTTAAGCTGACTTTTAGGAGAGAACTGGGGATTTTCTCTGATTGCTAAGGAGTAGTACAAATTAGGAGAACCTTAAGCTGGAGCAGATGTCAGCTGAAAGAGAAACGTGTCTCTATGCCCCCTCCACGTGGTGGGTGTGCACAAAGAAGGGGAGCTAGCAGTGGGGATCAGACCCAAAATATCTGAGTGCCCAAACTCCTCCCTCTCTCTCTGCCTTTGAAAGGAGGCACAGGGACCAGAAATAATCTCCAGCATAACTCTGGGAAAATGTGTGCTGTGGATGTCATGAAAGGAAGGTGTGAATCAAGAGCTGAGGGTGAGGAAGATGAAGTTCTCTTTTTATCCCCCATAAATCCACACCTGCCAGAGGAATTTGATCTGCAGACACAGCACAGGTGAAGGACCAAGCAGGTTGCAAAGCATACATCACAAAATTAATGCATTGCATAGTACATAAGTTTCATCACTTAGCACATGAACATTTCCACCTTTCAAGCAAGTAGTTAAACATAGAAAGAATTATAGCTCTTCTTTGGAAATTGTCCGGCTATAGGAAATTAAAAGTAGTGTCAGGTTTTAGAGTTTGGAAAGCAGAAGTTAAGAGACAGACCCCAGATAAATAAAGTCTGTATTTTGGTGAATAAAAGGGTGCTATACAGCAGCTCATACCTCCTCTCCTAATAATAAGTTTTCTCTTGTAGGTGTGCACTCTACAGCCATGAATAAGAGTCAAAATGGGGAGCAGTTTTTTGGATCATGACAGTGAAGACAAGGGAGTATGTGCCTCATAACTGGTCAGTTAGATTTCATTAAAATATTGCAGATAACCTTTGAGGATGAGGTCATGAAGGCCCCTAAAGACATCCATCTTTACAGGCTGCTGATGAGTTTTCTGAAGCTGCAGGACATTATTTATGCATGGCTATGCTGGTCAGACATAGGGCTTTAACAAAGTTTTGGTTAATGCATTAGGATGATCAAAGCATCAAGAGTACCCCCTTAATGAAAGTTTTTCCTCTTACATCAAATTCTTGTTGGGTATGAAATATCAGATGAAATATTATAGACAGCAAGGCCATACATACTATTAATAAATCCGGAGGTAATTTAATTTCCAAGAAATAAAGATAAAATCAGGATTTTTGCATTTTGTTGTTTCTTTGAAGACTTCTTAGCAGCAGTGATATTTTGGACACCAACTCCTCCTTTACTCGCACAGAACAGTGTGAACACTACTATCCTGTGTCTATGGCAATATAACCCCCTGGGCATTAAGGAGGGAGAGCCATCACTGAAAATAAGAAAATGGAGTTTATTCTCCACCACTGAGAAAAAAAAATGCCACTCTGTGACACAACATCACCCTGTCCATCATACAGTTACAGATACTTGTTCAGTCTGGTTTTAGCCCTCCATGTAGCTTACATTACCAACAAATCACGTATGCATCTTTTATGCTCACCATCTCCTCAAACCACTGGGAGCTGGATAGTCATAAAAACCCTACCTAGAGTGAGGGAGAAACACACGATGAATGCAGAGCATCATATTACGTAATTCTTGTCTCTTCCCCCCAAGTTTATGCTAGCAAGGTATGACACTGCTTTTTACATACAATTGCAACTTTTTTTTTCTGGTTATTCATGCTTTGGAGAATGCTGCTTTAGGCATTCAATAGCAATTATACTTGGTGAAAAGAACATACAAAACAAATTAGAGCAATATAGATTTTCCCCTCTGTTACTTTAATGTTTAGTTACCCTGTTAGATTTAAACTGAGTACATAATGTTTAAGAAATTACTTTCACTAAAACCCATTAACTGACAATTAGAAATAGCATTTTAATCCAAAGGAGTGCAGCAAAACATTACTGCAATTAATAGGTACGTTGGAGCAGTGAAAAATCCACTCTAAACCAAAGTGTATCCAAGGTGGCAGGTTGTTTATATCCAATACTTAAAAGCATCTTGAAAACTGAGGGCAAGAACCTTAACCAGTGAAAGCAATGGAGTCACTCCCATTTACATTCAGTGAGGGCTTGGCCCTGTGTCTTACGCCCATATTTCATTGCTTTGGCAAAACTCACTGCTTGCTGGTGACCAGGCAGAGGATGAGGAAGAGGTTTGGGGCACAGGATTTATGCAGCCAAGGGCCAGCTGAGTGACGATCAGGAGTCTCTGGCCCACGGCTTATGCTCATGATTACTCATATTCCTCGTCTTCTCATTTGCATCTCCTCCTGGCAAAGACAGCATCTTCTTCCTCCTGCTTATTTTTTCCTAGCCTCTTACTTTGGACAGCAGCAGGAGTGACAGTACCACATGTCTTCTGCAGAGGTGTGACACTTGAACCAGGACTTTCTGATGCAGGTGAGTTTGAGCAGGCTGCTCTGAGTGTAACCTTGTATCTGCTTGGGTTATTTCTTCATGGTAACATCTCTCTGTCCAGACACTGTTTCTTTAAACTCTTTTAAAGATGCAATCAGTCAAAATTTCTTTCCTTGTATAGCTGTCCCAAATCAACATTTCTCTAGTATTGCCCAGGGGACAAGTATTTCTTTTGCCAATAGCTGCAGATGATGCTTTGTTTGCAAGGACAGAAGTAAACATTTCCAGCAGTCATAGCTAAAGCTCATGTGCTTGACCAGTAGTTTAGTTTTTTATGATATGTGAAGAATGAGATGTGCTTTTCTCCTTCATCTCTGTTCTGAATATATGTATTAACTCCAGACAGCCACCAAGTACCACACAACCACTCACTTGCTTCCCCAGCAGCAGGACTGGGGAGAGAATTGGAAGGGTAAAAGGTAGAAAACTTGGGCTGAGATAAAGACAATTCAACAGGGAAAGCAAAGGCCATGGACACAAGCAAAGTAAAACAAGGCATTAATTTCCTGCTTCCCATGGACAGGCAGGTGTTCAGCCATCTCCGGAGGGCAGGGCTCCATCACATGTAATGGTTACTTGAGAAGACAAACACCATCATTTCAAATGTCCCCCTCTCCTTCTTCCCTTCACTTTATATTCTGAGCATGATGTAAGAGGTCTGAAATATCCCTTTTGTCAGTTTGGGTCACCTGTCCTGACTGTGTCTCTACCCAACCACCCAAGCACCCCCAGTCTCCTCACCAGCATGTCAGTATGAAAAGCAGAAAACACCTTGGCTCTGTGTAAGCCCTGTTCAGTAATAAAAATAATAAAATATCTATATTATTAACCCTGTGTTCAGCACAAATCCAGAACACAGCCCCATACTAGTCACAGTGAAGAAAATTAACTCTACCCCAGCCAAGGCCAGCATAATATGTAATCAGAAGTCAGCCCTACTGCTTATCTCACCCAACAGGACCAGCTTCTGTTGCACCTCGTACCTGCCCAACACTTACCTCCCTGCACCCAGCAGCATATACCTGGACAGCATGACATTGGTTGAAAGATTTTAGATTAGCTATACTTGTACAGTTTTTATAAATAGATTGTAAAAGATGATGAAGACACTTAGAACAATGGTCCTTATACACACAGGAGGCAGCCTACCTCTGCTAAAAGTTTATCTTTCCTCTAAAAATTGAGTCTCATCCTCTGAACAATTTCACCTTTCTACCATTAGCTATTTAATTTAAAGCATGGAACTTTATATAGCAACTAATCTCTGTGTGGCCTGGCAGAGCTAGTTGATTGTCACAGATAATTGGTTGATTTGGACAGCATTCAAGCTAGTGGCCTTCTATATCCAAGATAATCTCTCTTCAGAATATACTCTGCACTCTTCTAAAGGTAGCATAGAGAGACCATCATCATTAGCAATTTTGCTGAAGAGCAATATTTAATAACTGACTAACAGGCCATTGCTTGAATTGCCTACCTCTGTCATTTCAGCAGGGCTAAAATAGGAATTCCCTCTCAGTCTTCCAGAACATAAGAGGTTTGTAATCAATTATTTGTGTAAATCTGGGGGCATGTAGGTAGTCATGAATTGTCTGTTTCCAAATAAAGAAAATATTTAATTTGTGTCAGTAAGCCTCTTGTACAAACAAAAGGTTTTCCCTGGCTACATCTGCATGTGACAGAACTCCTTTCCGTGCAGATAGACCTGTGCCGACAGCAAATGGCTTATCCAACCTGCAGCACACGAGGCAGATACAGTAGCTGGGGGCAAACCGTGTATTTTCCTTTATTTACGCTCATGCTTTTCTCCAGAACAGATAATTCAAAACTTGATCTCTGTCCAAAAGACTGTTCAAACCATCTTTTTGTTCTGTTATTGAATGGCAGATAACAGAGAAGGGCTGAGTCCAGAGCAAGAGTTCCTGGTCACATTTGTGCACAGTGGTGACAACAGCAGCCGCAGCCTCATTATTCTTATGCTTCCTCATTCGAAGACATCTGGAAATACCTGCTGATGGTTACGGGTTTTGCCAGCATTTTGTGTAAAGTTGCAGCTTTATCCAGGGCAATAATTACAAGGACTTACTTTGTACAGTATGGGGATAAAAACAACCGTGGCAACTATGGGTATGAAGAATGCAGTTTTCTAGCACTGGAAAACATATTCAGCCACTATAAATCACAGAGTTCTTTGGGTTGGAATGGATGTCTGGAGATCATCTAGTCCAACCCCCCAAATCCGTAAACCTCCAATGAACTACTTTATATTACATCAGATGAAGTTCTGAAGTGCCAGCCTAGGGTCATTTAGGTAATTTTTTCAGAGTTTTGAAAGAAAATTTTACTGAGGTGTCTACTTTATATTGATATTATCTTGGCAATTTTATTGAGACCTGTTAAAAGGGAGAGTGAAGCAGCACCAGTCCTACCAGACTCTTCATATTGTCTGCAACTGCAAAACATGGTGGTGCATGATACGCAATGTCTAAGGAACACACTGGGTGGTTCAAATCATGTATTCCTTCAAAAATGCAGATGATCTCACATATTTTGGATTTTGGGAACAACCAGGCAAATCTGCCTCCAAACTGCAAGCCACGTCAGAGGCCAGCAAACAAAGACACAAGGAGGGAAAACATGCCAGCCCAAAGATCAGCAATTACTGTTTACATTCCCTCCAAGGCTCCAACCATTTAACATTTTCTGGGTTTTTAGTAGCAAAGGATCCTTAATCCTCAACTCCGAATCAGTCCAGACATCAACATGCTGTAAGTAAAATTCACATGGTTTGGTAAGTGTGGTAAGTGTGCTGTGTTCTTTTGGAACCATTCTCACAAATTATGGAAATAAGTATTTTAAATGCCCCAGCTCTGTGAACTCTGGATCTGCGAGTCAATAGTCCCTCACTTCATCTTTTCCATGCACCTAGTTAATTGATTTCAAAGAACAACACTGCCTCCATCTTGTGCCCTGTACTCATGATGTCTACCAAAGGGACAATAAAAACACATACTCAAAGTGCTCAGCAAAACAGGTTTCTTAAGAAGGTGGTTTAATCACTGCAAATTTTTACAGACCCAAAGGCACTACCTGACATTCAGCCAAATTGCAGTTAACTATTAAGCCATTCTTCAGCTTTACTGAGCTCATTTCAAACCAAGTTAAACAAGAAGTGACTGACAATAATACTAATTCCCACAGTATCAGTACTACTGCTCTTGTGCTGCATGAGGAAAGGTCTGGCACAGGTCCTGCTGGCATCATGCATCCACCTGCAGCTTCTATGACACAGACAGCTGACACAAAACTTCTCAAACACATAGACAATGCCAACAGGACCAAAACCAGGCTGCTCCCGAAATGAGAGGTACTTTACAGGTTACCAAGTGCTAAACAGAACAGAGGGGATTAAGTCTTGCTCTTCTATGTGTCACGTGACTACATTACCCTGGACTGTGAGGCTAGTTTCTTCAAATTTTTGAAAGTTTAAGAGTTTCAACTGCTAAATCAGAAATAGCCTCAGCTCAGATCCCTAACAATACTATCCTGACTGTCACCTAAAATGTGAAAAGTCCAGATTCGTGTCTGTTCAGAAGGCAGGAGCAAACAGGCACTCCATCTGCAAAGGGATGGAAATAGGAGAAACACAGACCTCTGTAGCCTGGGGAAATTGTCAGCTGAAAGAGAAATAGCCCAGACCTGAGATGTGTGCAGTAAATGAGAAGAGTGTTCTCAAGCAAGTTTCCTGCTAGGGTAGCAGGGACACAACTGAAGAAGCACGAAAGGCTATGAATGGCAGTACTAACAGAGGACTTGATTGCTGATAAGGGCTGGTCTTTTATGATCTATCTACAGCAAGTCACACAAAAATCTATATGAATTCAGCTTGTGTGATTATGAAGGTCAGCCCTCAGAGGGTACAAAGTGCTAATTAAATGTAAGTAATAACTTACTTAGTAATAACAGATGTCTTGACTTTTGTGAGTTGTCTATGCATCAAGAAGAATATCAGGGCATTCCAAATATACCCTGTCCATGCCCACCTGTCCTAAAAAGCACCTAGTTGTTCACCAGTTTCTTTAGAACGTGAACTCATCACCTTGACCTTGGCTTTATGCTACTTTTCCAGTAGTTACCATTTTTTTCACATCTTCTTTATTGCTACAGCTACATTTGCTAGTGTTTAGTCAAAGAGTTTATGTGTAGACCATAAACATAGTGCACCAAGAAGCAAGGCTCTTAAAATGCCACATTCATGTTCAAATAGGAACATGCTGAAAGGATTTCTATAATGTCTTAAATAGATAGCATAAATAATGCCAAATAGATACATGAAGTCTCGCTAAAAATGACAGTTCTCCCTAATTTCCAAAATCAAAACCACATTCTGAAGCAGAACCATTGAGGAAACAAAGGGGTTTAACCAGGAGAGTGCTAAAACCCATCCAGAGGTATAACAGTTAAGGTATCCTGCAGGGTATAATGGCAGTGGCAGCTGGATAGGAGTCTGGCCTTAAGCCATGAGCTGGCAGTGCAAGCATCCTGCTTGTTGGTGGGAACCTTCTAACTCTTTTCGATGTCACCTCCCAGAATTTTCTAACAGGCTTAAAAGGCACACATAATTGCAAGGTCTGGATTTCTTTTCTCCTTTCCAGCTATTTAATTCCTAGCTACTTGCTTCTCCCTTTGCCTCTTGGGGTCTCTCTTTCCGAGTTCTTCTCTCATCAGTGCGTGCACATAAAAATGTTTATACCAATCCACTCCTTCAGAACAAATGTCCCTCTGTAGCCAGGACGAGCCCTCCTTCTCCAGGTGCCAGCAGTTACTTTTCTGGGATGCAGAGAGGAACTGACAGGAGAGGAGCACATATGAGGAAAGAGCGTAGCTGTGAAGTTGCAAGTTCACCAACCACCACATGCCACAGATGTCAGAACACATCTCCCTCTACTTTCTCTGCTCTGCCAAAAATAAAGGCTAGGGGCAGAACTCAGGTCTTCAATCCATTTGATTGCCCTCTGCTGTGACTCAAGGACAAATGTTTGCCTTTAAAGCAGCAAGAAAAAAATCTACAAAGGGAGAAAGATCGTATACCTGTAAAATAACTTTATCACAAACAGGCAGATAAAGCTGGTTGTCACTTGAAAGTTTTAAACTGTCTGAAATGGACACATTCTGAAGTTTGTTTTCGTTCCAAATTCCAAATGGAAAACATTACAAGAAAAAGAACAATGATTATTTCAAGTTGTGATTATTAAATCACAACCATTCAATTTTATTAAAATTAAAATATCATGTCCTGATTTTGATCCTTTCAATTTCAACATTATTATGGAAACACCAAAAATTATGGAAACATAACAGGAAGCTGTAATACTAAAGGTGACTTGCTCTGTTATAAATGATACATCAAATTAAATCAGATAAATTTCACAAACCAATTAAGTGGTTGGGCCCAGTTAAGATCACTCACTATCTGGTGATAGCTTAGACCTTAGATGTTCTTTCATGACAAAAAAAGTAATAATTAACATTTTACACGTGAAAAATTTAGATTTTGGTAAAACTGGCCTTTCCAACACAAAAAAAAGTATTGGGGAAATTATGACTATTTTGAACATTCTTAAGGGTGTTTTAGTCATGGTGTTATCCTCTACAGGCATGACTGAAAGCCCTGGTGAATCAAGGGGCAGAGGGGGTGCTGGTCACCTGGTGATTGCATGGTTACCAAGGGTGCACAGCCCTGCTGAAAATCAGGTCATTCCAGTGATTAAACTCATTTACAATACTTCGAACACAAGAGTGGTTCTGAAAGGATCACAGCAATATTGACTAGAAAGTCAATGAGATGCTGGGGAAATTAAGGCTGCACACTTGATACACTTAGAAACGCCATTAGCTGGAAACTCAGCTAATCCTACAGAATGGGGGCATGGAGACAGTGTGAATTAGGAGCAAAAGAGGGCTTTCAACAAGGTGGGTGAATAACTCCAGCTGCCACTGGATTTTGCGTGGCACAGAAGCAGTCGGGCCATCAGCCTAATATTTGCAGTATAGTTTCTGTGGCTGGAACAAACCGTACAACTGGAGCACTCACTGTTTAAAAAGAAATGATTGGAAGAGCCATTGATTGGTCTCAGGTTTACTCAGCAGTGCTGTTCTTTTCTCCAGTCTGCTTCTACACATCATGGCAGATGTGTATCTGAAAAACAAATCCTAACAAAAAGAAACTTAGTAATACAGAAGCTGACACCACTTCTCTGTTTATTTTCTTTTTTTCTTCTTCTTCTTTCTTCCTTTTCCTCTTTCTTTTCTTTTTTCCTTTTTTTCTTTAATTTCCCATCCCCTTCATCCAAAAAAGAAATGGAAGTATTTTTTGGAAAAATCTATTTCATAGCTGTTGACTGTCTATCAAGAAAATTTTTAACTGATTGCACAAGATGTGTGGGATCTATGTTATCAACGGATCAGAAAAAAAACCCTGTAACCAAACAATAAAATAGTAATCCATTCCCCATCAGAAGAAGAACTTCCAATATGAAGAAAAATCCTTTCATTCATTTTAAATATGGCTCAGTGACAGAGGCCAAATGAAAGATACAGAGCTTACAGTCAATACCTCAGATCTAATTGCTGGTGTAACAATAAGGATACTGCCTTTATGCAATGACTGCACACACCTGGGATGATTTTTCTGTAGTACTTGTGTGTAAGGAATTTGGGCCAAGGTAGATCCCTGTCAATTTATTTGTAGGTCAGCTGTCAATATTTTGTCTTTGAAGCAGCTCCTCTCACCTTGTGTTTTTCCCAGCTTTTTCTCTTTCTTCTGCAGCACAATTACACATGGGTCAAGGCAGTCAACAGGCTGAGCCACTGTGATTTTTTCTGAGCTCCTCTGTTCTCAGGTTTTCTGACATTCCTAGCATGAATAGGTGCACTAAGATAATTACACTAATCCATCTAGCAAAACACCTAACTTATATATTTGAAGCTAATTAGATAAACTTCAAAATGGGTCATTTTTCAGCCCCTCAGCCTCCACCTGCTTATGAGCACTACCCCTGAGGGGACTCTTTCTCAATCAGGTAGACATTTCTGGGAATGAGATCTAATGAATCCCTTTACCTCCTGAACTGAAAACCTCTTTTCATTGAGACTTAAGCAAAGTGAGGACAAATTCGGGCATGATAGAAGTAGGAACTCTCCCAAGGCAATAGTACTGCTTCTTCCTACCTAGATTAGGTTTGACCCAACCTACTGACAAAAGGGCAAGAGCTTTTTGGGAGCAAGAGTGTAGTGGGATCCTTACTTCTCCAGTAAAGAAAGGCAAGGTAAGACTATACCATTTAGTTCCCCTTACTGACATTAGTATATGCTATATGCAGATAAGATCTCTCAAATGAATAATAAAGAGCCTTCTCTGGATCCTGGAGCTGGATTAAATTTCACTAGTAGTAAGGCCTTTTTTTCCCCCCAGATTTTTCAAAATGTTTAAGCCTGATGCTGTTACACTAATGTTTTGTGCTTTTATAAAGTGAAAATTTTTGTGGGTTTAAAACTGATGACAAATTATCTAAAAATAGATACTGTCTTTTTCCACTAATGACAGTTGATCACAGTATTTTAATCAATTTTTAACTGGAGTCACGTGCCCTTGACAAACGCCTAGTAAGAAACAATTCTGACCTACGAAGGCGTCTTGCCTAACTTACAGACCAGCAAAGGCAGCAGGGGAAACAGCAGCACTAACTTGCAGCAAGCTGAACAAAATGAAACACCAACTCAGTGACAAATGTAGGATTCAGTCAAAACATTTAAATGATTCAGAGTCATGCTTCTCCATTTACATCAGCAACATTACAACAAAGATTAATAGCACTGTAGACTTCCAGGCTTCTGACAAAGAAAAGAGTGCCTGAGTATAATATATTTTTGGGAAATAGTGGGGTAAAAAGACAGAATTGGGGGGGCAAAGGGAACAGACAAAAGGACAAAACAGGCACAAATATGAAGCATTATAGCAAATATAACTGGTGAAGTACACAGTCGCAAACCTGTGCCACTCTCCCCCCCTTAGGTTTTGTGGTCTCTGCCAATTTAAAAGGAAAGACAATGAAATCATCTTCTAAAAATGTTTCTATGTCAATGTGGTGCTAAGCACATTTCCAAAGCACAAAATGTAAGTCTAATCAGGAGCAATATTCCTTTATAAGTTAAGATGAGATATGTGATGTATCTGAGCTCAACAACCCTTGGCCAGAGCAGGATTGCTTTCTTTCTCCTTCCAGACCTTCCTACATCTCTGAAGGAGAAGGGAGAAGATGCTGCCTTTGAACAACACCACACCAGGCTCAGATATGCAGCCCTGCAATGTGGAGCTGTAAGGCTGCAGAGGTCCCAGCCTTGCTGCTGCTGCTGGGACTGCACAGGAACAGATTTGCTATAAAGTTGGGGATGTGGGGCAAAAAAAAGTCATTGAACCAGTAAAACTGACACAAGATTTTGTTTCCTCTCACTCCAGGAGAAAAGGGTACCACACACTGTCTGTGTGCAACCCACTGAGGCTCAACTGCTCCCAGGGAAAGAAATACAGGTGAGCTCCTGTATTGCTTCCCCCCATCTCTTTTCCTGTTCTGATGCTGTAATTTTAGAGGTTTAAGCAGATGAAAAAGGCTTTTCCACTGTAACACAAGGTCTTTTCTTCTATTGCCTATCACAAGTGTAATGACTTGTGATTTTCTGTTCCTTTTGCTTCCAGAATGAGCTCTAATGGAGCTCCCTAATGATAACAAACCATCACTGCAGTAATATTGATACCTGTTGTAATCACTGGCATTCTAGCTTTTCAATTTTCACTATTTGCCTTGGATCAAGTAGCTCTGTGCTAATGCAACAGAAGGTCACCAGATGAAGGGGCTGATAACAGAGAGGGACTGTTCTACTTAACATGCATGGAGGATTATGCTTTTCAGTCGTCCTCAAGCTAATCTTTCAAGTTGTCCTTTTTTGACTTTCTCAGTTTAATCAGTTTAATCTCATCTTCCTTCTTTTCTGATTACAAGGATTTTCTGTAGAAACCCTGCCTCCACAATAAGGACCACATGGCAATTTATTCTTATATTGATTTCAACATTTCTTTTCTACTACCAGGGCTCTGATGTAAGGGTGAAGGGTGAAAGCTAGAGGGGAAGCAAAGAGGGTCCCTCTAGTGCCTCCTGCCTAGCAAATCTCCACACTTTTATTATCTGGGAGTCTGAATACTCCTTTAATACACTTGAAGTCAGAAATGGCAGTCAGATTGGAAATACTCGGCTGTGATTAAAAGTTAGTGGCAACATCAAGAGTGATAATCGCAAGGCACACCAAATCTGGGGCACTGGTAATCAAAGTGTTTGAGGTACCTCTTCCAAGGGGCTCTTTCACAGTTGCCATCCCAACACAGCAGAACCGAGCACTTCTTGCCCCACAGGTGGGGAAACCAGATTCAAGGGCAGAGATTTAGGCAGTGGCCAGCCTGCATGGGTGTGTCTGTGCATCTATTTGCATATGCATTTGACTGCATGGGCAAACTTCTCCTGTCTATCTATTTCTTGTCCATCTCCCTAGGACAGGAGGAATTCCCATAATTATTGATTTTTTCCTGGCAGGAGAGATGAAGACTTCTTAGCACTGGACTGATATTTTACTTTTTTATGTCTGCAATATATAGTGAAAATAGAAAAAAGAAAACAAGAGGCAATATGCTTTTCCACACACTTCCTAACCCTTCAGCTAGAGGCTCAAGCAGCTATAGGCAATAGTCAGGCAGCCCCACTTCAATAATAAGCTGACCCTTTTCAAAAAGCAAGTAAGAGGTCTGAGAAACAATTGACATCTTGCCTTTACACCAAATAAATAACAGAGGAATTGACTTACCCTCCCACCATTTAGTTGCTGCTACTTTAGGCACTACCTCATCATCCCATCTCCATAGTCCCTCATTCCACAGACAACTGCAATGTTTTTCTGCAGACTCAGTTTCCTCAGACACACACACTTGTTGACCCGTGAGTAACACAACAGCAGTGAGATGAGATCTGATGAAATGGGTTGGTGTTTAGTCCTGTAGGACTGATCTAATTTTCCTACAAGTAATGAAGGATTTTGCTTTCTCTTCAGGGTTCCTGGAGATAATGATATACCATAGCCAGCGGAGGTGAACATCTGTTCTAAGAACTGTGATCTTACAGAGACCATTTGTCTATCTGATCTTCCTTTCTTGTTTTTCAGTGCACCCTATCCATTTCTCTGTTAATTAAATAGATGTGAAATCACTAAACCACTGGATCGAAGAAACAATTAAACAACTGAAATAAAAAAGTGGGAGGGAGGGGACTCTCTTCTTTATCCTCTCAGATGATTCTGCTTGGTAGAAATTGCCCTACTTTTTGAGCATGCACTTTCTTTTCCTTGTCACAGAAAGAAAACTTGGATTCATGAGGGCGTATCCACGTAGCGACAATATGGTAGAGTTAACCCAAGAGAACAATGCATCCCATTAATCTGCTCATGCTTAATTGGAAAGTACAATATGAAACTGGCATTTTAAAGGCAGACTGTAAATGTACTTGGATTGGTTGCTATTTAATTGATGCAACTGGCACATAAATATGTGTACCCTAAAAAACAGAGTGAGTGAAAGCAACCAGAAGTTATGAGTCACATTTTCCTTTTGAATATTACCCATACCAGTTATAGGCAAAAATAATAACCATTAAGATACAGCCATTGACCTCTGCACTTGCTATCTGAGGAGAAAATATCTTGTCTGCACTGCCCAGTGCCCTGCAGCAGCCGGGAGCTGGAAAGCCTGGGAGCCGTGGGATGTGCAGAGTCACTGCTTCAATCCCACATGCTTTCCTTGCTTCCTCCTTTGCCCACAAGTGTCTGGACAATTGCAAGCTCTGCTGAGAGCTCAGCAGGGACTGGGGGAAACCTCTGACCCATGCAGCACCCCTACTCCACCACTGTCCTTGTTCTGCCTCACATCAGGAAGAGCAGGAGGCCCAGCAGTGACCCAAGTGTTTCCCAGGAATAGCAGCAGGGAGTGAAGATGGAAAGTATGAAGGCTGATGCCACTGCACTGCAGAGAAGGACTGAAGCAGAGTCACAAGGAGGCTGTGGTCCCTAAAGACAAAAATATGGACTGGGGCTGTTTTCCAGAGCAGAGGGCAACCAACATGCTTTTGTTTCACCAGCTGTGTTCATCTTTAATCAATACTAGAGGTTCTGGGATGGCTTTGCAGGACATTGAAAATCACCATTTGATCATGCAGGGCACATCTTTCCTTACAGGCATGAGAAAAGGGGAGACTGCTAGAATCCAAGTCCTTTGGCAACCCAGTATTGTATGACTAAACTATCGCCTATATGAAATTACTTCCCACAAAACCATAAACTTCTTTGCTAAAAAGTGAAGTCCCGCACTGTTAAAAAGACTGTCACAAAAGAAAAGTGAAAAAAAGCTGAGCATTTTTTGCTTTTGTCCAACCTCATTTTCACCACTGCCACCAGCACTCCATATCATATGCACACAAAACTATAAACTTTAGTCTTCCAGAACCCTCCTTACTGAGCTTTTCCCTGTACGTATGACAGATTATTTCTTGAGCCTTCTGACTGAATTATGTTTCCCCTGCCAACACTATCCATTGTGTGGAGGCTGCAGTCATAATCTGTGAAATGAATAGTACTTGTTAAAGATCTTATAAATAATCTTATCACATGAATATAGCAGAAATTTGCCCAGCTGAGAAATACAGCTCGTGAGACAAAATTTTTGCAAAATAGTATCCCTCTGAAAAAGAGTTTCAGCAGTAGGAAAAAAAAAACAAACAAAAAAAAAAAAAAAAAAGAAGAGGAAATAAAGAAAAGGAAAATGACAGCCCTACAGTTCCCTGTGTATGAGCAATCCTGTTGGATGTTACAAGGCTGTAGCAATCTTCACTGTTCTACATCTGCAGCACATCTGGTCTGACCCTTATCTAGAAAAGACCAGAAGATCTCCTGATGTGTCTTGACTAGCATAAACTCAAAAGCAATGGAAGGGAGGATGGAGATGTGTGGTAACACAGGGATGCACCTTGTGTGCAACAGGCACACGGTAGATATATAGGTGATAGTCTGGAAGAGAGATGGGAGGAGATAATGAGATGGGGCAGACACAGCAGAAATTACCCATTTCTGTTGTTTCCAGACCATTACTGTCGTATCCTCAGTTGCCTGGCAGATGTCCTTTGTATCTGATTAATAAAAGTCGGAACAACATATTTTTCTGGCCAGGCTTATTTTTTTTGGTCAAGTGATAACTTCTCTACTGAGCTGAAAGGATCAGGAGAAGGTATCCATAATGCTACAGCAGCTAGAACCCGGAAGACCCTGACGAGAGAAGCCAGCACAGGGAGAGGCAAGAGCAGAGGGCTGTGCACAGAAAGCAGTACGGCAGTTTTGAAAGGAAAAAGAGAAGGAAACTTAAATTGCTGAGCATGAGCTAGTCCTTTCCAGAAAACTGGATTACAAATAATCCTGTCTGTAAAATTACTAGGGAAAATAAAAAATAAAACAGCCGATCTCAGTCCATCTCTCTCTTTTGAGGAGAAAAACAGCCTGCAACAGTTCTAAGACATGCATTTCTACTCACAAAAGGTCCTGATGTAACACCTGCACCAATGCCCAATCTGGATTTTCAAGTGAAATCTTTGTGGGTCATTTGTGCATTCACAGCATTGGCAAATAACGGTGATATCACATAACAGAAAACCATACACTTTTCCCTAGTTGCCCTAATTATATTCTGCTATTAAATGATTATCATGCAAATGCTGAAAGGGGAAGAACCTGTATAGTAATGGAATTCCTCTCTGTGCCTGTAATCTATTTATTGAGGTTTTTCCAATTATTTTTATATTAAAAAAAAAGAGTAAGAAATATGAGTAGAAAGAAACTACACAAAAAAAAGGCATTTGTGATTGGATTAGTGAATCCAGAACATAGTCATCAATAGATGTCTTTATTATTAATATAGAGTAGCAATTTTGGCTGAATGATTAGCCAAAGTTTCAAAGCCTTGCAGAGCTGTTTCTATTTGCGTAAGAAATCAGCAGTGTACATCAACTATACTCTTGGTATAATCTTAAAAAGTCTTATTTATCCCCCTCGAAAATCAGAGGAAAAATTTCACCTGAAGACTCATTTTCCTGAATGCAACAAAAGTGATAATATCAGCAAAGACTCTTATTCTCCTTCAGGAATTCCCAGATCTGCCACGCTACGTAGAGACCTCACCATCCAAGCCCTGGTGGCTGGAAGCTCCCTCTCCACGGCACAGAGCCAACAGTTCCTGTATTGTGTCCTCCTGCACACTCAACAGCAGGCTTCAGCCAGGAACCTCTCTGCTTGCACCAATGAGTTGCTTCTGCCATTGCCTAAGCTCTGACACACCATGGTTCTTCATGGCATTGGTCATGTACCAAGAGGGACCCAATAATTTCCAAGGAAGTCTGAAGAACATCGCAGGCTTAACCCTGTCTAAAGTTTGGTGAAGTGGGGAGGACCAGGGACCACTCAAAAAGACATCTTAGGAGGTTTTCAGCTTGAGCAAGATACAAAAGCTGCCAACAGTGGAGCTGATTCACTGTAGGCTTTGAGTAGGTATTACCAAGTCCTTCCCTTCTGGACAGAGAAGTTGCCACAGTTTGCTTGTCCCATGGCATGTCAGCCATGGCACTGGGTCAAGCATTTCACCCAGGATCTGGCTGGGAGTCTGTGTTTGTAGTAAATCTGCTACATTTTGCATTAAAATGTCCAGTGGGTGCTGCCCCTTTATTCTTTCAAGGATGCTTTTCCTCATGCTTTGCATTGCTTCAGTGACATCTCCCAGTGGATGATAATTTTTATTTCTAGTTACGTGGATAAGGCAAAAGATTTATACAGGCCCTGTCTCTTAACTTGCCTCTTTTCCTTTTTTTTTTTTCTTCTTCCTTCCTGAATATTACCACATCATATTGCTTTGGCGACAGTGTAACAATTGGGTGTGAACTTTTACTCTGGTTTGTCATTTCATTCCATATTAACTGTGTTGTAAAGACTTGTAGATTCCCTTTATTGAAAATCTTTAAAATCTGTGCTTAGTTAATGACTGAGGCAACCAAAACTCTGGTGCATGCTTTGATTCTTACTCAGCTTGAATATTTAAATGGGCTTAATGCATTTATTCTACCTAAATTGCAATTTCTCCAGTCATTTGCCCAGCCTGATTTTTTTGTTTATTTGTTTGCTGTTTGTTGTTGTTTTGTGTTTCACAGTCTCCTCATGACACTCTGTTACTTGGGTCACTACTATTTTATTATTCTTATTTTGTATATTCCATTTAAGATTTTGATACTGGTCTTGTTTTATTTAAACTATTTTATTATAGGGTTTGAGAAGGAGACTACTGAGCACAGAGTGGGGGGCTAATACTACAAGACCCTTGTCTCCTGAAATGATCTAAGGCTGCCACTTTTCATACTGTCTGGAGAGTTACCCAAAGATTTAAACTAAGAACAGAATGGAGAGCTAAGCCATTGCACAGGATTTGTCCCTTGCAACAAGATGTAACCTGACAGAGTGCATGGAATTGTAGCATAACACTTCAAACATGCCCAGAGATAACAGTAATTTTGCAGAGGTGCTACCAAGCACCTCTGATGAAAGCTGCAGAAATTGTACCGGAAGATTCTATTGCTGGTACAAATCTGGTGCATCTTTATTTCTGTTTCTGCTCTTCTTACAATGGCATTCCTTGTGATAGATGTAGTAAACCATATCCCCCCCATTACAACAGCAGTACTTTTTCATCACCTTTAATTATGTCAGATGCAGCATGAAGCTCAGCTCACCTCCATTTACCTGATGCATTACTGTCATTTTGAAGGGCAGATGTTCTTACATACCATGCTTCAAAAAGCTCAGCTCTTTTCTATTGCTTTACAGAGCCAGGCTCCAGTGAGAGGTACTGCTTGCATGTGACACAGCAACTGCATCTGCTCTCCACACCACCACACGCACAGATGCTTCCCTGAAACTGCTGCAGTTTGTCACCATTCTGCTCCAACACATCCTCTGTACATTGGTTTTACAGCTCTACTTGGGATTGCTATTGCAAGCTTCTGGAGTACTTATTTGATTTTTTGTAAGGGAAATGTTCACCGTGTACTGCTACCTGGAGACCAGCAATTCCAGTTCATAAGCTTTCAAACTTGTTTTCATCCTGTAACAGAGTGAAAAGCCACAGGCTTATATTTTGCAAAATTGTTGACTTGCAGAAGACCCCCAACTCTGGCTTAGAAAACTGCAGAATTTTATACCCTAGAGACAAGGAGTTTTGACCCTTAAAAGTGCTTTTCTTCACACCTTCCTTCAAATGTGCACCCCCAACAAAGCACTTATAAGAAAATGAAAAAGCGCATTTAATGAAAATACCAATAAGATCCAGCCAGCCCTCCTCACACACTTTATGATGTCTCCAGACCCCAGCCCTTCATGAGGCCCTTCAAAATATGTTTACCATACAGTGGTCATTTTAGACTCCTTGTTTTGCTTTCTACCTTGAGCAACTGGTCAAACAGGCAATAACAGAAAGCATGGAAGCGTCATAAATCTATAAGAGACCTTTACCTTTTAGAGCAGTTCCTACCTCCCCAGCCCAGGTGAAAGTGTGATGCAGGACACGCTGATTGCTCCAGTAACATCACAGCATCTCTCTGGTGACAGTAGCAGCAAGGTGTCAGCACAACATTCCTTGGTGGCTTCAGCAACCTCAGATGCAGTGAGGAAGATGACAATATCATCTCCAGTAATTTGCACATCTCCTGCCATAAGGGCCCTCTGGGGGTATGTGTGCAGCTCAAAGTCTGGCCTTTCACTTCTTCCTACAAGGGCAAAGGAAATATTTCTTTTCTCAGGTCTCTAAAGGAAGTTTACACCTTCATTTCTGAAACACCAAGAAAGGCAGCCTTTAAATAATACATTTCAAGAGTGTGTTTGTACAAGTGTCAGGAATGGATGAATTCATTTGAACCACAGAGCGGTTAGAAAAGTGGTTTTCAAAGAGCACACCTGAAGTCAGCTGTGAAACTGCTCTGCCTCTAAAAAAAAGGCCACTGAAGAGCATGAGAGATGCCTCAAGAAGGGAATCACCACCACCACCAACTCACGACCACGTGCTGAAGCTCAAGTATCCAGTGAGAAACAGCTCCCAACAGAGGGGCAACAGTGGCCTTATCCAAAAGGAGGCCCTTTTTTAAAAAAAAAAAACAAAAACAAACCAAGGAGAAAATAGCAGTTTGTTTAAAAGAAGCAAGATCACAGCAGTCCTTTGACCAATCATTGTCAAGTGATTAGGACAACTTGCTGAGAAAAGCTGTGAGTTTTGTAACAGAATTGTTATATTTCTCTTGTCAGTAATTACCCGAAGAAGACCACCCACAATATTTTTCTTTTTTACTTATTGCAAACAAAAGATACAGATTTTGTGAGTCTAGGCACAGACTGAGAAGAAAGAAGTGAGATTAGTGAAGCTGGTGTTAGATCTTGCTTTTAGAAGGGAAATTAAAAGACCTTCTCACATGACCATATGGCAGGAAACAAGATCCCTCACAACACATGCTCCCAGGCTAGAACCTGAAGCTTATGTTTCCATAAGTCCTTGGGACTTCACAGCCTGTTCAGGCATCAGAGAAGACAATTAAACAAGCAAACATTATTTTCCGTTGTTCTCAGTGGGAATTCTTGGTCCTCATCATTCGGAAATGACACCCTTAACATGCAGAGCATTTATACCCTGTGGGAGTTTTGTCCACTGACTGTGTCAACTCTAACTATAGTAGATGGAAAATTGAATGAGTTGTAACTGGTTTTATCAACTGGACAGAAGAAACAGACACATGAAAAAATCACAGATGATCTTAATTAGAAAATGTCATGTTCTATACACATTCTCACAGCATTCTGTGACTATGTGGACTTCTACAGGACTACATATATGTCTTCTAGACCCAAAGGGCAATAGAAGTATAATGTACTCAAATGTTTAAGGGTAATCCTATATATTAAAAAAATAGAAAAATTCCATTTCCTTTTAGAACACTCCTGGATATACTGAAGTGTCTGCAGCTTGAGCATAAAAATGCCAAAAAACCCAACCAGATCTGTTTCCTCCTTCCTGGAATTTAATCTGTTGCAACAGCGAACATTATCACTACAGAGAGAAAATTCAGCATCTGACATTAATTTGGAGTGAGGTTTGTCTATGATCCAAAAGAAATCCCACTTTACATGACCAAATGTCTTTCTGCTGAGGTTGAGGTTCTTAATACTCTGTTGAGGATTGCATTTTGCTTTGATTAAAGCAATTACATTAACTTCCTTATATCAGAAGACATAAAGAAGATATCAAATACCTTCCCATCTTCAACATTCACCTGATCTTTGTAGTATTGCAGATGACATTTCTTCAGGTAAAAACAAAAGAAGTTTTGGTCTTGGGAATCTTTAAATATGCACATAGCCTGGGAGATATGGAAGACAAAACTCAGTTTCATATTACTTGTAGTTGACTTCTGCTTCTGGCCATTATACACTTTGCTTAGATGAATACCACAAATTGTTTGTGCATGAAATGTCGTTAAAAGAGCAAGGTGTGAGAGTTATTAGAAATAACAGAACTAATTTTTAGCTAAATTATATTAAGGCAGAAAACTCATCCTTTAGCACCTGAAGAGCACACAGATGATTTTCACTAGCAATTCTGGAGGTATGACAATAGAATTTTGGGGTTTTGTTTTCTGCTTGCTACTTTCTCTGTCTGAAATGCTATTTATAATTTTAAAAAATCAGTATCTTTCATGTTTTCTTAAATGCCAAGCAAGATAAAGTCCTTAGATAGAGCCTTTATGACTATTGCTACCATTTGAGTACAGTTTTCTTCTGCACATTGAGATTTTTTAGGGCAGAACTATTTTCTCTTAATTCTGTTACAATTACTTTCCAATAATTTTTCTCAGCTAATAATAACTATGAACTTGGTTTAGTTTTGCAGCTTAAAAATTTTGAGTTTTCCTCATAACATTCTTTTTAGATCAGTCCCTTCCTACTTTCAGTCTGACTACCTAAAAATGATCCTTTCAAGATCAAAAGAGTGATTAGAAACCTGGGAATTTCACTATTCTTACCACAAATTTTTTTTCAGCACAATTTTAACATGGGAAAGTTCATTTTTCACTATTGTTTAGTGGCAGCTTTTTATACGGAGTACAAGGAATAACCAGAACTGCAAATCCATATAATAGAATAATTCAGTTGGCTTAAATTCCAGTGGGCATTGGTCAGAGTCCATCCCAAGAATATTTTTCCTGCATTTAAAATTATATTTAGAAAGAGTGAAAAAAATTCCAACAATTGAAAGGGGGGAATAAAAAGAGCCCAAACCTCTTAGACAGTAGCTATAGTAAGCATAAGAAAAACACAGGTTTACCAGAGATTTGGGTAATGCCAAACTCCAGTTATGTGACCACAAAACAAGAGCAGATCTCAGATCTCTTCTGTATCCAATGCAAAGCTTTACCTGTAACTAAAATATATTTTGGAGTGGAAGGGCTAGACATTGCTATGAGTTTTGACTTCTTTTTAATGGCAAAAAAGGACTGTGCATATGTGTGTGCATGTGCATGGTGTGCAGTTTCTTGTTCTTTCCACCTGAGAAAGAACTGGAAAGGTAGGTCTTCTTGGTCCTCTTTTCTTGAGGGAAATCACTAGCAGGCGTGAGAACCAAGTAGAAGCCACTCTTGCTTAATGCAGTGGAGATCAGGATTGGTTCGCTGTCTTTGTGAGAACAGAATCTGCAACGAGCATTTGAAAGCTATCAATACTAGAGAAGGCCTACGGAAATATTTCGCAGGTACATTTTCAGGGCCGAGAAATGAAATTGGTTTTAATAAAGCCAAGCAAAAAAGGCTTTAATAGGGCTTTAGCAATGCGTAAGACTCCAGTAGTCCTCTGCCCAAGGGTGTCTTTATCACTATGTGTAGTAGTACCTTGTCAACAGACTAGGTTTTAATTACATGAGCCATGGGCAAAACTAAGTCTGCTTTCTAATATCATTTTGATACAGCATTCCCCGTATCTCTAGGAAATTAAGATCCCTGCTATGCTTATCCTCTCTCAAGCATTAAACGGCAAGGGCCATTGCCAAAGACAAGAGTTATGCTCTGTATTGGTAGTGGAGGAAAAGCTGAATTCTGCCCATTTCAGTAAGTGACTTAAATGCCCTACACACCTCCAGTAGCACACAGAGATTAAAGTTACCACTCGTGCCATGGCAGTTAAAAGGCATTAACTCCAGCACATACCAAGCACTAGTTGCAAAAATACCTTCCTTTTAATTAGTGCAGCACTTAGTTCAGATTGCCAGTTCTTTCCTGGAGCACAAAACCTGCAATACCACAGCACCAGATGAATTTGCTGCTCCAGCTGCAGCGCTTGAGTCTGTTGTGAACTCTCTGCCTCCTAGTTCAGAGTTGCACCACCACAGCTGTCTGAAATGACCAGATGTAATTGGGTTCAGTGGAGTTCAAAGCTATACTCCAGCTTCCTCATATCAAAGTCCCTTGATGCAGTGGCAGATGAAGCACATTGAAATGCTGGGAGAGTGGGAGGGAAGTTAAAAGCAGACGATGTTCAGGTCTGACCTGTTAGATGCCAGGATGCAGCACACAACCAGCTTTTGGTTGAGTTTTCAAGAACCCATGTGTGTTCCCCTGGAGAAGACTTTATCTCCTCCTCTAATTGCTGCAAAACATATCTCATTTTTGCTAATGTACTTTGTCTATTCTATGGCTTGATACTTCTGAGACGCATTTACTTTTTTTTTTTAAATGTCAGGGTTTTCTCCTGAGATTGTTCATTCATTATATTTATTTTCCTGGACGTGATTTAACAAACCATCCCTGAAGAATTTGCAGCTATTAACTTTGTCGAACAGAAGCTCAAGTGAGAGTTAAAGGCAAATGGTCTAGAAGAAAGCAATGGGCCAAAGCACCTCCAGGGTATTCACCAGCCCCAAAACTCATTTCAATAACTCTTTCTCACAAGACATGGTATAAGAAAAAAAAAGAAAATTAAAGAAAATAGAAGTTGTGTTGTTGCTGGTATGAGATCATAAAGCACAAATAAAATCTAGATAAGCATAGCAAGGTTGGGGTTCTTTTTTCAAGATAGTCAAGTTACTCAGGTCTTCACCCTCATTTCTGGTTGATCCTTATGCACTGTCCATTTTTACCTCACATTCACTCCTGTAAGCTCCTGGCCAGCAAGAACAGCCACCCAGCTACACTATCATGGGATGGCCATTTGGCTCACACTGCTCTCAGTGTCAGCTCTTGGTTTGTGGAGACCAGGGCTAATGTTCACTAGCAACCTTATTCTATGAAGAAAACCTACCTTCTGCCACTAGTAAAACTAAGGAAGCTACAAGTGGCAGTGTGGCTAACTCACCTCATGCGGTCCTCAGAGAAGGATATGACGAGTATACCATATAATGTAACATAGTTGTATAATCTTGGTCATCCTCCAGGTTGTAATTGCAAGTTAATCCTGATGAACAGAACACGATGAAGGGTCTGAACGCAGAGGTCCATCTGGTTTTCTCCAAATACACCAACTGTACACAACCGAGAATGTATGTCCATTCATTCTGTGCACATAGTTCCAAACAGTATCATTTCATACAAAATATTGCTTCTTTCTACAAATGCTGCCTCACCAGAGACTGTGCCCTTTCTCAAAAACACTGATTAGATTTAATTATACACAGATAAAGAATGTAAATAAGTAATTGGTTTTGCTGCGTGTAAGTCACACATAAGTTTTTATGCAGATGTTCTATGTATCTGCTCCTGACAGAAGGAGACCCAGTCATTTGGTCATTTGTTTGGTTTTGAATATTTCAGCATTTAAAATAAAAATAAATAAAATGATCCCTTCAAATCAAAAGAACTTTGCAGTACACAGCAAAGTAAAGAATGTCAACTTGATATTTTTTTAATGTCACTTAATGTTATTTTCTGTTCTGTAAAGACACAAAGCACCATGCACTAGCATCCACCCAGTACCTAAAAACTTTGTACAAGCTGTAAAGACACATGTACAAAATATTTTGTCCAAACTTTTATAATATTACCTGTGGTCCTTGAGTTAGTCTGGATGTCTTAGTCCAGGATTCATTGCTCTATGTTAAATTGTTGAGTATGGACCTATATATATTTTTTATTTCAGAAATGCTTTTTTCAATATTTGATAAGAATGAAGACACCTGTTTTGACACTTGAAGACACCTGTTTTGACACTTTCAGCTGAATTTGAGAGAGTTTCATGCCGTTTATGTGGGTCAGAAGTATCTTTTCTGGTTATATGTGTCCTCTAGAATTTTAATAAGTATCCATAAAGAAATCTATTTGTGTCTGGCATGCAACTAGGAACACAGAGCCAAAGCCCACTGAAATTGTATGAAACATCTCCATTGATACCTATTAGTTTTGAATCAGGCCACCTACCAAGTGATGTTAGGATTCCCCCATACCATTACAAATGGGCCACTTCTATAGGTTTTTACCTACAGTAATTTTTTTTTTAATTTGTTCTCAGTCAGCCTGAAACAATTTGTCAGCAGTATAGCTGGAAAGAAATTAAGAGGACTGACCAACTGGAGTGCTGGGTGACTGGCATTGCCATCTTATCAAAGGTCCAAATACTTGTTCAAACCTCTCCTGCTCACATCCAGTGTCAAGCAGGTTATTCATTGCAGGTCTCCTGGGAGAATGTTTTAACCAGCCAAAAATGCAATAAAGTTATTTGTGTAGCTACTGGGTAAAAAATGAGGGAAAACATTATGTGGGAAAGGAAATGTTTCTTCTAAGACACAGTTATTTTTCCTTTTTTTTAAAATATATTTTGTTGAAGAAAAAGACTGCTTCAAGTTGAACTAAAACTTTTTTATATTGTCTGCTCTGCAGCCCAACCAAAAAAAAAATCTATTATTTCAACTGTGCTGCTTCTAACTTTTCTATTTCATTCAAACTAGGTTTACACAATTTGCTTTCTAAAGAGCGATGGCATCAGGATCTGTGGAACAGCCAGGGTCAAAATTTCACTATTTTTGAATACACCTACAATACATAGAGATTTGCATAATAGGCCCTAATGCCTCCTTCAGAATCATTATGGTCTATTGAGTAAATAATGTGTCTATTGAAAATGGTTGAAATACCCATTTAGTTGATAGACCCTATTGACTCCTAATAAAAAGCTATTAGAGTTGAATAAATATTATGCATTTTAAAACTTGCCTAAATATATTCCATTTCCAAGTATTTTCATATTTACACAATCTACTGTAAAGAAAATGTTGTATCTGCTCACAGACGGCTCCAAGAGAAAGCTTAGACGGTTTCCCTTTTCATAGGGTTTTTTCTTAGCTTTTCAAGATGCTAAGATAGGTTGCATTTGAGTGTTTGTTTTGTTTTTGATGAGACTGAGATGGGGGAACAAAATCAGAACAAGAAAGAAAATTAAACTACATGAGTTGGTACTTAAATAAAATTAAGATTTATGCTTTCAATGAGTTAGCACAGGATTTAGCCATGCTCTCTTGGGTTTATCTGTGGGATTGAACAATACATTTTTACAGACAATTGTTTAAATATGCAAATACATTGAAAAGAATGTGCATAGTTAGACAATGTGTAAAATGTACATTTTCATTTACTCAGTCTTAAATGTTTTCTTGAGAGCTGAAAGAATCTCTCAAGTTAAAGCATACTTTGATAATTATCCATACATACATTTTTTATTTCTTTTTGCCAATCTACAGCAAATCTGAAACAACTGTAAATAGCTGTAACTGTTTAGCATAAACATTTCAGACTCCAGATGTGCCTTATATTGCTTTGTGTCCCATCTCAGAGTTTCAGATCTTGTGTTCTGGATTGCACATCCTGCTACTCCATTTGCTGTCATGTGGACATAAAAAATAGCCAGGACACAAATCTGGTACAGAAGTGTCTCATGTGCTTAGCTCAAGTGAAAGCAGGGCAGTGAAGTGGCTGCTGCTGTTCTGCTCAAAGAAAGTTCAACTGCTTGTAATGAGGAAGAACAGGTACAGACAGTGACAGAAATGATCATTTTAGACATTTTCACACAAGCTCCAGCAATCACAGACTCTTATTTGCTGTTCTCTTGTTGCTTTCAAATGGCTCACATATTTATGTACATTTCTGGATCTCATCAGCCGCTAGAAGACCACCAGGAAAACTTGCCAGCAGTCTGCACAGAGGTCAAAGCAGAAGACTGTACTTCGTGGCCCATAAGAGCCATGCAGGAGTCCAACACGACTGTATGTGAGACCTGCATGTAGACCTGTGGCACTTGTTCCCAAAAGTCACACTCAGTCACTCACAGGTCTTACCATGCAGTCATTAACTGTGTCTACTCTGCTAAACCTCTTCATAAGCTCAGTCTTCCAAAAGGTTGCCTTGACTGTATAACGCTGTGACAGTGTTATGCAAATTGTTTTCTCAGTTTATTTAATTTGATGTTGGCAAGAATAGAGGGTTAATGGCCTTGGCACGAACATATCTTGCTGCTATTTTCCACACAGTTCCTTGAATATCTGAACACTAGAAAGCCTTCTTCAGTCTCACAATGGAAAACAAACACAGAGAGGTCTAATCTAGCTTTTAGCACTATCCCATTGTGGACGAAAAATGTTGAAATCTCCAAACTGTAGCTGATTTGTCCTGTTCAGGACACATCTCATTCAGTTGTTTAATTTCTCTCTTGCCTCTGCTGTCTACAACTGTCTTTTACGTTTTATCCATCCTGCGTATGTTGCAGAAAGCATGGTCAACAGGCCACCCCCTTTTCCTTTCACTCCTTCCTCCAGACTCCTCACCTCCAGGCTCCTCACCAGGTCCTTGAGCACCAACCTATATGCAGGGGACAGAGGCCTTCCAGAGCATTGTCTTGTGAAGAAACCATGATGCACCAATGATTTCTATATTCCTACATCCTATTTGGTATTATTCTCCCCTCTGTGTCTGAGGGGTACTGAAGATGTTATTGAGAAAGATCCTTAAGGAACTGGAAAATTCTCCACAGATACCCCTCAGTACTGGAGGTGCAGCATGGCCCCACCTTCACCTCCAAATCTCTTGTCTCATGATAGCCACCTTTCCCTGACCCTCAGAAAGACAAAGACAAGTGCATCCTGTGTCCTGCTAGAGGCAGTGTTTCTCAGCCAGGGCACCCAAGGCTGTCCTTTCTGATATTTCTAACTGACTGGTGAAAAGCACAAGTTAGATAACTGAATGAGAAATAACATGTTAGAAGACAGAATAATTATACTGTCATAATTTTTTTTCATTGTGGGGTATTGATATATATGTTCTCAGTGGTTTGCATAAGTCACTTCATTTCTGTCTTTCATTGTCCCTGAATAAACTTGAAGGCACCATCTGACCACTACTTCTGGGTGCCTATCATATGACTAAAGGTTGATGATACTTTCAGTTCAAGCTTCTGTTTCTCTCCTCCCTTTCCTTTCTACCCAACAAAATATTTTAGACACTCCACACTTTCTATACCTCTGGCTCCCATGCAGCATTTGCAATAGTAGAAGCACTGGAAAGCATAGAAGCCAAAAAATGTTAATAGGGCAAACAGAATGTAATTGCTTATGTGTGCTGGTTATATCCTGAAACAAATTGTTTCTTAATGCTGAGGTCAGACAGGGTTTAATTAGGAGAAATACAATTGGTGTAAAATTTTGAAGCAGGCTGCTTGTTTGGTGTCATGCCAAGTCAACATCAAGCCTTTCCAAATGGAAATTTTCATTAGAGGCCATTGGCAGCCTGGTTAGGCTGAGTTTCAACTCTTTCGAGTCTCCTGGTAACATGAACCTGAAACTCAGCATATCTGCTTCCTAGTAACAGGCTGTCCCTGTCGCAACTGTTCTGCCACATGCACACAGCTTCTACATATGTAGTAACACGTGGCTACTTTCTTCTGGTCTCAAGATGTCCAGATCTGCATGCAGATAGGACTTATCTTCAGCTTTAAGACTGTGCATAAATGACACTTTATTTTCATATAGTTTTCATATCAGAAATAGAGAAAGAAACCTTTGAACCTCAGCAGAGGAAGGGAAATTTCTAAGCTTTTTTTGTTGAGTTGTGACTTGGTTTTTGGTTTTTTGTACCATCTATGCAAAGATCTCAGGGATTCTTACTAATGCTTGAAGCACTGATTCTGCTCTTTACATTGATTAACACAGCCCCAGTGCTTGTGCTGCCAAGGTTAAGGTTTTATCAGCGTTTCCTTTATAGACCCTGCTGTTCAAGAGAAAAATGTTTAACTTGAATGAGAAAATTCGCCTCAGGGTGTATTTTTTTTTTCCTTTTACCTAATTTTGTGAGCTAAGCTGATGCTTATAAAACTAAGGGATGGGCATTCTGGCTTATAGCAATTAGGCATCAAAGGCTTAGCACACCTCAGTCACAATTTGTCTTTTCTTCTTATTCCCATCCTGACATGGAGAACACTGGTGACAACAAAGGAAGAGTGACCTGATGCATGCCACACCTTGTGGGCTTTAAAGTTGAGCTACCAGGCAATATTTACTCCAGAAAGTGCTGTCAGCAAAAGGTAGGAGCGGTAGAGGATTTGTGGCTACTGTGAAAGCAGGCTGGGATAGCAGGTGAGCTGGCAGAGAACAGCTTGTGAGCCAAACTGCCACTGCAAATAAGAAACACCAGGTTATAGGAGAGAGAAATTGCTGGGAAGAAAGAGGCAGAGACACAAGTAGATAATCATTGCACAGCAATTTTTTAAAGTAAACAGAAGCATTTTCATTTCAATATCTCTCTGCCCTGGTTCAGACTATACCTGAATCAGCACTTACAGAATCACCTCTTCCCTGAAGGTGACATTTTTGTTTGGTTGGTTTTTTTAACCAATTGTGAGTCCCTTATTTTCTCTCCCCCTTCTGCTCTCAGTATCTTTTGAGCGAGCAGCATATTGTGCACCCTTTTCTCTCTCTCTCTTACCTGAGGGCCAGCTGAGGTGCACTGCTGCCTCTGTCCTCCTTCACCCCTAAACTAATCTTACTTTATTTTCTGTTGTATGAATCGTTATCCCTGGCCCGCTGTATCTGCCTGGCTGCTGCTCATTTGCACAGTTCATAGCAGCAATGAGAGTTAGCTGTACTTATTGTGGGTAGGTGTGTGCAGAAAATAGAAAAAAAATTGTATTGCTGTTCTTCATCTGTGCCCACATGCTCCAGTTAGCAGGAGCAAAAAAGGGCCATTCAGATTTATCAGAAAAGAACAAAAATATGGGACTATACACATGCATGATCTTCCACACAGAAGTGCTTTGAAATATTTGTGCTGTGAAATTTATCAAAAAATTTTTCTTAGAGATTTAGCCAGATTTTGTGAGGTTTAGGAAGGAAAGTAAACTTTCATATAGAATGATAAGATGACTTTTTGAGGGGGATGAGGGGGCAATGAGCAAAGGATTTTACATGACTACATGGAGATTTCACATGTTTCTGTCTTTTCTTCACTTCTACAATGTCAATTTAGGGCATGTTTCATGATGCCAACTGACTATAAGATTTTTCCAAAGTTTTGGCACTGAAATCTCATACTGGCACAGATTTTACAGCTTCAAATTCCTGACTGGAAGGGCACAGCCAGGTTAAAATTGAGGTGTGAATAATGGCCTGGGCTTTGGCAGCCCAGAGCTGCTGTGTGGCCCCAAGAAAACCACTACACGTGTCAACTCAAACATCTACTTTCACAAACACCCTGATAACTCACCTGCTTCCCATTCCCATATGAGTCCATCCCCCTTTGACCCTTCTGGGGCTACCTGGCTACCTGGTTTCCCCATGGCTGAGGGAAGGCGGCATCATTTTTTTCCTCCCTCAAAGAAATGAACAAACAGCAAGGTAGAAGAGGGCAGCATCTTGACTACTTTTGCTTTAGATTTTGTCAATTTGGAGTTTTGAATTTCTCACTTTATTAAACACATTTTCATGCATGTGTGACTACAAATGAATGCATTGGGTTCTGGTACTGACACTGCAGCAGAGGATCAGGTGGTGAGGTGGGGGTTGAAGGAGTAAATATAGTTCCTCCCGTGTGATCATCTCTCCTCTGTTTACAAAGCCTTCAGCCTTTTCCTGAATTACCCCGTGGGTAGCTTAGTAACAGATACGATGGCCCATTCTTTAGCACACTTTAAAAAACCCTAGGAAATATACTGCCATTCTAGAACGAAACAAACAAAACTAATGAGCCGAAGGTGTTGTCATGGAAGTGTTACTTACGAGCATGGAAGCGGCAGCTGCCCTTCACTGAGCTCCGCTGAACAGGCAGAGCACAGAGCAGGGCTCTGTCACGTACAGCCGGGAGGCTGCGGGCTCCGCAAACGCTGTTTGTACAGATGACGAGTCCCCTGCCGCTGCGGGTGATCAGTGCACCAGGGTCAGGAACATTAACACGCTCACGGACACACTGGATCATCACTTGTAGTGGCCATTGCCATGCAGAAGGCACATTAAGGGGAAGCTTGGGTAACACTGAGCTTCTCCATTTGCATGCAGCACAGGAAAGCAAGAAGTGCGCAGCTCCTGTTTAAAGGCAGCTACTGCTGCTTCACTGGGAGCTTTGGCCTTTTCAGTGGGGAACCCAGGAGACAGGCTGTCAAAACAGAAGTCTCTTGTTCAAACTACCAAGCTTAGAAAGGGGGATAATGAAAATAAATAAATAAGTAAGTTTAGAAAGGCTCAGATCAGTCAAACCAGAGAGAGTTGTTTCTTGGTTGATTTTTTTTTTCCTGAAGTTATCTGGTTATTTTGAGTTGGTTGAATACAGAAGCAAGAAGTGTGGAGTTCACTTGAGGTCTTGAAGATAAATTTATAGTTCAGTTTTGCAAACAGCCAAACAAATAAAAGTTGACTTACGCAGTGGAGGTTTTATATTTCCTCATTGTACTTCCCCCACTTTGTACAAATCTTCCCAGAAATCTCTGTAGTAACTCCTACTAACTGCTGTGATGCCTACTGTGCAGGGCAGAATTGATCAACTGCAGAGAATCCTTCCAATTCCATCTCTTTTTTTTTCAGTCATGTCAAATTCCTTCTCTTTTGTAATCCCCCTTATTTCCTTAGGAGCTGAAAGAAGATTTAATTGTTAAATTTGCATATTCATTCAGCAAATAAACTCTCCAGTCTCGTGTAGACCTTTAGTCATTGCAGGCTTCATTTTAGTTATAAATCACTCCCCTATGATCAGTCATCATGGCATTTCATACCCAGGAAGCTGATGCAGAGAAATAATTGAGGGACTGTCCATGTGGGGGCTTTTGCTTTTAGGGTTACTCTTTTATAATGTAGCTTGTTGCAAGTTCATTTTTAGAATGAAGCTTTGCAAGTAGATTGTTTGCCTTTTCTCCACATGGAGAAACATATTTCACATATCCATGTGAAAAAATAGTCCTGCTGTAAGAGGCTTCTCTCTGGTAGATCACTTGTAGCAATTCTGGATGTGAGAAGTAGCCTAAATCCTATTTAGTGAAACAAAACACAGTAAATACAAAAGTACCATCATTGTTGCTGGATTAAAACAAAATTTTGATTTTAAAGATCATTTGCAAGTATGGGGATTTGCATGATTTCTGCAGGACATGGGAAAGGTGGAACATTTTTGGAATGAACAGAAAATTCCAAGTTTCTAAACACAGTCCACAATACCTCATGCTAACATCTAGAGACTTTTAAAATCATGGCACAAGCAGTTGAATTGCTAGGTTCAGCTGTCCGCAGGTGTGGTGGCACAGTTCAGTGGTACAGCTTTAGTATTTAGGATTTTGATGCTAAAACTGCCCACAATTCTCTTTGCATCTCTACTCTGCTTTATTGAATTTGTTTCCTGTGACAAAGCATCTTGACAATCTACAATCTCAGTAATGAAGAGGAAATTCTGCGTTTGTCAGAAAGAGGGAGTAACCTGTCTGAAGATGGGTGGAGCTGCTACCTTTGATGGTGGTAAACTGAACTTTTGAAAGTGTCCCTTCTCCATGAAAGTGAAGAGGTTGTGCAGCCTCCATTCTTTGAAGTTTTCAAGACCCAACCACATGAAGCCCTGAGCAGCCTGAGGTAAGTTAAGTTTGCAATGAGGTCTGACCTCATTGCAAACTTAACTTGGCTACTGAGGACTAATATACAAACCTTTCTTTAAACAGCTTATTCAGGTTTCAGCAGTGCATTAAAAAGCATGTATTTCACTTCAGGAGGAAGCTGAATGCTTCAGATCCAGACCATATTTGGAAGAAGTCAGCCAAAGAGACTAGACTCCTGATAACATCCACAGATCTGCTTACTGAGAAATAAGCACAAGAATTCAGAAAAGTAACATAGCCCCTTCTATTAGCTTTGCTTAAAGCTCCAAGCACAGCCAAGCTTACCATGATAGGATTTGCATTGTTCCTCTACCCACCCACCAAGACTGGGCTGCATCTGCCTCTAAGCACTCACCATGTCTGTCCCCTCCTTTAGTTCTGACAAAGCCTGAATTAAACAGTCAAATGCCTCTTCTTTATCACAGATCTGTGCTGATCTCTGCTGAAAAGAGTCAAATAAAGTATATCCCACAGAAGACACTGGCTGACCTTCCCTTTTGAAGTGAAGATTATTATCCGCGTAAATTGTTTGCAGCAAATGATGTATTGCATGGATGGAGTCTATGCTTGCTTCTAGTAAAGTATACCATCAAATATCTGAATGAATTAATTATTTTTCAATGAGACACAAACCCCATGTGTGTCACCAACATTGTGTGGGTGCCTGGGTGCAAAACCTGCAAGGGCTTTTCTTCCCAGGGAGAAGTACACTCTCAGCACAGAGTTTCTATAAACAATCTCTGAGCTGCGTTCTGTTCAAGGACATTGTTCCTCTGGCCTGTCTGTGGGAGGAAAGTCTGGTCTTGGTTATCAGTTCTCACTTTGTAGTATCACACGGACAGGGGAGAGAGAGAGAAGGATTCTGCCACAGGCAGAGTCAGAGCATTCTAAGATTCTTGTACATGGCAGCAAGAAGAAAGCATCTGAGCTCTGTACATGGGCACAATATAGCCCAAGCCTTTGAACTTTGGAGTCATTGTTAATAAAATCATATTTAAGCCTTCTGATATATGGAGTCAAAGAATTCCGTTTCATCGTGTCGGGCCATTCGCAATACATGTGTCACCGCCAAAATGTGTTTTCCAAGTGTTAAATCCAGCTCTCACAGAAGTTGCTAGATATGTCTGACTCAGGTGGCATGGTTCATTTCCAGTTCCAAGGCTATCAGCCATTTTTGCCAGGAATACTTGGACATACCTATTTCAGGCTGTTTAAGAAAAATACGTGCTTGTTGTTCTGAAATTTAAGCTTCATGAACATCTGTGCCTTTAACTGATAAAGGAAATGTTGCAGAAGTAGGTCTGAAGAAGTAAAACTGCAGCTTAAAATCCACAAAGTGTTGTAGGAAAGTCCTCCTAAGGGAAAACATCTCAAATGTTCTTTGACGCTCCCCCTCAAAATCTACATGATGCTGCTGCTTGTGAGGTGGTGCATGCTCTATTTCATTCTTGTAAAATTACTGTCTTAAGGCAGCTCTGCTATAGTGAAGTGATGCTGGGTAGTATCTGCCTGGTATCTCTGCTACTGCTGGTTCTGTTTTCAGAGAGCCTACAGAAGTACAATTGACCTGAGTAATTAAAAGTAATCTCTGATACACATTGAGATAGTTGTGGGAATCTTGCATACTTAGTTTTGAACTGTGACAACTTCCCCAGACTTACCTTTCCTCCAGCCTTACACCTGCACACTTTTTTGTTGTTGCTGTTGGCGTAGGAGTTCTGTATTGACCTATTAAACCCTCTCACTGTGTATCTTCTACTTCCAGTGGCAAAGAAAACAGCTGCTTTCTCAATGTCAACAGTTTGCACCAAGTTTATCATACTGAACTGTATAATTGCACTTTTGCATTCAATAGTCAGGACATATATGAGTCCCTCCTATCTGTAAGGCAAGCCATTTCTTAGGAGTTATGAAATCAAATGGGAGATTTAATCGACAAATGATTGGTTGTGTCAAATTCTTGTTCCCAAGGAAGAAAAAAAAAAAGGGTAGTTTTCCTTGTGATATGAGTGTACATGAGCTTAACAAGGCAATTGTGAATGAGAGCAACCTACCAGAATTTCCTCCCACTGGGGCAGTGTTCTTGGGACTATGAGGAAATTTAACTTCTTTGGATTTCTGAGTAATCACTTGCATGCACCATGACTTACAAATAGGTGGGATCTTGCAAGTACTACAATTCAGAATTCCACATCTTTGTCTCATAAAAGTCACATTAAATTATCAGCCTAGTGCTTTCCTAGCATATTGTCTCACTGATCTTGCAAGAGGCATGCTGGTGTTGGGGGAACAGTTATCTAGGTGATAATCAGTGCTGAGATGTCAGAGAAGCACAAAGAAATCTGAGAGCTATATAAACATTCAGCTGAAATTCCTTTACGCAGACAATTTTCCCTCCACTATTCTTCTGAACTCCAAAAGAAGCATAAGCCCTGACTCAGGCAATGCGGAGTGTTTGCTCTGGCACCCAAGCCAGCAGATGTGACTACTTGGCATCCTTTCCCGAGACTTGAACCTCATGGTATGTCTATGCCAAATGTATCCACATTATGCAAGAGTAATGGAAATTCGCCAGGCAGAGCAATGCTATGTTTTCCTAGATAAATGTTGCTCAGTTTAATTGTGAGGAACTGACTGATAAATGCCTCAGTGATTACCTTGTTTGCCTAACTGTCTTCATTCTGTGAAATCCAGCACTTTTACTGGCACAGATAACATATGAAAAACATGAGGGAACAAGTGTGTTAGAGCAGCAAAAGAGGCCAAGCAAATCTCCTGGTGAAAGGTGAAGCACCCCCCCAAAAAAAGGGTTTCTTTCCTCCTTGGAAGATAAGCCGACTGCACAGAAAGACCACTAAGAATAGTTTCCCATTTGACATGGTTCAAGTGACTCAAGCTGCCTGGTCACAGTGAGTTGTTCATTTCAGTTTTTTCTTTTCTCCAAATCCAGGCAAAGCTCACCATGGAAAAATGCTGGGATGATGGTCATTTGCCTTTGGCAGCGCCTGAAAGGTGAGACAGAAATGTAACAATTTGTGCTACACAATATCTGCAGAATATAAGGAAGGAGAAAATGGAAAGAAATGTGCATAGGATTAGCCAACTGAAAGACATGCATTAAAATAAAATGTTATCTGGATTATCATCACCTTGCCCTTCATTTGAACCAACTACTATTTGCCTACAGCCATTGTACCACAGCAAGTCTTTTTGTTTCATATTTGCACATTTCTCATAAAAATACAGTCCTATAGTTTCTGCCTGTGGTCTCTGACCACACTCCCAAAAATGTAAGTGTGATTTGTTACCTTTAACAGACAAAGGCACTTGCCACAATCTCACTCAATAGTATTCAACATGTTCCTGATACACACAAACAGGGCAGCCCAGACCAAGCAAAGAGTCAGGGATATGGGCAGGTAGCTACAATTCAGCTCTGAAGTTGAGGAAGGTTGTAAATACCCCATAGGGTCTGTTTGAGGTGTAACAAATCTATTGTCACCCAACCACAGCCTGATAAAATGCCCGGTGCATGCAAGGCCTTTTGTTGCAAGATCCTTCATTCTACAGGGGGGAATGCTATTGAAATTGGAAGAACACCTAAAGTAGCAGCAGGAGATTGCTGCTACACTATTAGTGCAATTGATTGCTTCAGCAAATAGCCAGAAGTAGCCACTTACCTCCCAAGTTACTTCCACTGCAGTAATCAAGTTCTTGTTAACAAATTTCAACCATGAAGGAAATCCAAAGGAAACTGCCTTCTAACCCTGGACTTCACAGTCAGAACAACTGAGGAAGACACAGTGAATCACAGGGCTCCTGCTACTTATTATCCAGAGGCCAAGGGAAAATGGAACCACTCTCACAGCACTTTGAAAGGTTGTTTACAAACTGTTGGCCTAGAAGGAAAATCCTGGAAACCATTCACTGTAGATGTCTTACCTAACCAGTGGTCTGACATGCAACAAGCCATATTTATCCTGCAGGGATAGGAGCAAGGTGCTAATGTTTTCCAAAGCCCCACATGAAGAAGAGTTACTGCACAGTAATGGCTGAGTGGATAGTTCACAGTGAATAACTTACTCAATTACAAAGTCCTTTTTTTATCTGCAGACATTGTTGTGAGTTTCTCAGTTATTCATTTGAAATTATTGCCTGAGTTATTTGTTGTCCACAGCAATTCATTGCATGGCTAGTCAAAAGAATGCTAGAACTCAGAATACCAGACAGAGAGCAGATATTTCTTTTCCTTGATTAGCAAAATGAGGCATTTTGTATCAAGTTTCTGCTTCAATATTTAGACTTTTGAAACAGAAAATAGCCTTGCAAAAACACTGTGTGATATTTACTTAAATGCTACTGTTTCAATAGCTGGTAGTAAATTCATTCAATAGACTAGTTTTGAAACTCAGCAGAAAAAACGTGAATAATCAAACAAACTACTTAAATCATTTAAACACAGCATTATCTGACGGTTAAATAATGTTTACCTACTTGCAAACACAGTTGTCAGTTGCCTGCAGCAGACTTTACAGGACATACCTTCAAATTCACAGTAAGAGAGTGGTTTACAGATACAAGCTAAAACTAATTCTAATACTTCTTTCATACAAATTAAAAAAAAAAAAANAAAAAAAAAAGGAAGGAATTTTGAACAGAACAACTTCAATTACCTTACTCATTTTGATTTAGGAAACACAGAACCCCAGCTACACACACAAATCAGAAATGGTGAAATATAGGATGCCTTGACCACACTCATCAGGAACAAAAGATCAGTGCTCCCAGCTTCCATGATGGACTGAGTTGCTTATTTACCCCTTACAAATGTTCCCCAGGGGAAAAAAAAATCAGTTTTGTCAGGCTACTAAGAATCCTGTCAGCATGTAAAAACTAAAAAATCTTATGCATAATAAAACAATATTGAAAATCCATGTAGGGACTTTGGCTATTCTATGTTGTTCAATGGTTCAGTTGGTGTACTAAAATGTATTTTAAGATGGTATTTTCGTTACATTCAATCTCTACTTGACACTTATAAGCAATTTAAGAGAATTAAAGTATTTCATATACTAGTTGTTATTCTTCCTGCTGAAGGGATAAACACATTCTACAGAAGGGAAATTATAGATATGCAAGTTACATGGGGTGACAGGTATATGGAGCTAGGCAACATTCATGTTTCTTTTGCTAATGGATTGGGTTACAAACCTCTTCCTTGGTAAGAAGCGTAGGGTAGATACACACAGTCTTTGCTATTTTACTGTAGTCCAACAGGATGCTTTGTAAGTTATTCTTACCAAGCGTCAAAATGAGTCTAAGTGACAGATTATGTATTTGCTTACCTACATTTAACACTGGCATTTCTCCATTCACTCACACTAGGGTAAATAAACTGAGACTCTGGCTCCGTATTCCCCCTTGTTTGATCTCACTCTAGATCAGTGATGCCAAACCACCAGCACTGGCAAACAGAGATCTGGGCTGGCACCAATGACAATGAGCAAACAACACTTTCAAAACATGTTTGATGCCAGATAGCAAAGAGCACCCTCCCTACTTCAGGAGCTTGTTGCTAGAAAGGCTTTCAGCTCTGAAATCCACAAGTATCTCTTGCATGTGGCTGGAAAGGCCAACACGTCACTTTTTTTCTGCAGCCCCCAAAAATAAATCCGTTATAGGTATCCCAAACAGTGACACATAGGTGGTTTCTCCTGATCTAGTCAATGCAAAACTGTGTCTAAGAACAAGCAAACCTAGCTCAGTAAGGACACAAGAAGTACACCTACAACAGCTAAAAATTTCAGCTGGTACAACCATCATTTCAAACCTTTGAGCTTTTAATAGGCAGGCACCTGCAGGAGGACACAAGAAAACAAAAGCAGGATGCAGCCAAACAAAAGCACACCAAAGCTAGGCAGGGCAAGACTGAAAAAAGGAGAAAGAAAATGAAGGTATACGCTCTCACTAAGCTGCTGCCACCTGGCTATTGGTGGCACCTATTTGATCTATTTTTAGGTTTATTATTAGATTTATTACTAAGTTTAGATGGGATATTAGGGGGGAAATTTCTTCACTGAAGGGGTTGTCAAGCATTGGAACAAGCTGCCCAGGGAACTAGTGGAATTCCCATCCTGGAGGAATTGTAAAGACGTGAAGATGTGGCACTCGGGGACACGATCTAGTGGTGGACTTTGCAGTGCTGTGTTAATTGTTGGGACTTGNCAGCGCTCAGAGGCAGGACCGGGGCTGCACGGAGCGGGGCTGCTCGCTCGGCAGGGGCGGAGCGTCACTGCATCGGTCCCGTCCCGCCGCCGCAGTTGAGGCTGTGCGGGGAGGCGCCTCCTGTTGAACTTGATTCCCGGACTGACGGGAGTTTGGTGGACGGCATGTGACCGTCGCTTCCCTTGAGGAAGCTCCTATATCAAAGAGGTTTCTGTGTAGTAGCACAGCACCCACACCCGAATACCCTCTGCTATTTTGGCAGCTAGTGACTGGTTGGGAGCGGGGGTTACTGCTGGAAAAAAAACAGTTCTAAATGTGGATAATCTGAGCTGAGCCTTTCAAAGTTCACACCCCATGAAGCTGCAGAGCAGAGCCAGGCGGATGAGAGAGGGATGTTTCATAAGAATCAACTGGCTGTTGCAGAGCAAGACCGGGGAAAAGTGGTCCCCTCAAGACAAATGTCATTGCCAGACCATATTGGTAAAATTGCAAATTAGAAATACAACTGAAGACTGAGAATTTGCCAAAAAAAAAAAAAAAAAAAGGAATAANTTATAGGTATCCCAAACAGTGACACATAGGTGGTTTCTCCTGATCTAGTCAATGCAAAACTGTGTCTAAGAACAAGCAAACCTAGCTCAGTAAGGACACAAGAAGTACACCTACAACAGCTAAAAATTTCAGCTGGTACAACCATCATTTCAAACCTTTGAGCTTTTAATAGGCAGGCACCTGCAGGAGGACACAAGAAAACAAAAGCAGGATGCAGCCAAACAAAAGCACACCAAAGCTAGGCAGGGCAAGACTGAAAAAAGGAGAAAGAAAATGAAGGTATACGCTCTCACTAAGCTGCTGCCACCTGGCTATTGGTGGCACCTATTTGATCTATTTTTAGGTTTATTATTAGATTTATTACTAAGTTTAGATGGGATATTAGGGGGGAAATTTCTTCACTGAAGGGGTTGTCAAGCATTGGAACAAGCTGCCCAGGGAACTAGTGGAATTCCCATCCTGGAGGAATTGTAAAGACGTGAAGATGTGGCACTCGGGGACACGATCTAGTGGTGGACTTTGCAGTGCTGTGTTAATTGTTGGGACTTGATGATCTTAAAGGTCCTTCCCAACCTAAACGAGTTGGAATCCTACAAATCATAGAATTCCATCCCCTCTCCTGCCACGTGGCACTCCAGCCCGGCAGCATAAGAAGGCCGGGGCAGACCGTCCCGAGGCAGCGATTACACCTCCAGCGCCTGATGCACCTGTACCTATGCCTGATGCTCCTGGAGGGATCGGTCCAGTCTGGCTCCCCTGGGCTCTCACTGAGTGCTGCCACGGGCTGCTTTCCATCTCCGGGAACAGGGATGGCCAAGTCGTTTTCTCTTAAATTACAGCAGTCCCCACTCTCCACCCAAGGGGCTTCCAGAGGCTATGGGGGCCGAGAGTGACGGGCATTGGATTATCTGCAGGGCTAAAACACGACGTGGCTCTCCGGGCTGGGAGGTGCCGGCGTTCGCTCACCCCTGCTGGCACCCACACCCGAGCCCGCGGCAAGACCCGAATCTCTGCCCACACCCACACGGGCACAAGCGCCTCCAGCAGAGCCTGGCGCCCACGGCCTCCCCGCGGCGGCGCCGGCCCCGGCTGGGCCCCGCTGCCCGCTCCCCGCCCGGCCGCGCCGCGCCGCC
>VXAX01007709.1:141761-161969 GCA_013399835.1 Leptocoma aspasia
AAACAAAGAAAAACGGAAAATTTCAAAAAAAAAAAAAAAAAAAAGGCATAAAACAGATGCAAAACAACAACAAGATGCCAGAATAAAATGAATTTTAGGCCAGCGCTGGAACACACGCAATCCCTCGCCATTCAGGATGATTTAAATGGATGGAAAAGGGATTAAGGTCTAATCCAGCAGTTGCTCTGTTGGAATTAATCTCATAGGAGTCAGTCAGGATATGTATATTTAGGGAGGTGGAGAAAGAGAAGAAAGAAAGCAAGAAATTGCCAGATGAAGCGCTGAATATAATCTGAGGATACTTCAAATAGTTCCTTGCGCCACACTCATCTTAAAAGTTGATTATGTGATCCAAACCCTCACAGATATTTCAAGAAGAAAAGGTGACATTGCAAAATATGCTGTTCTTCTGCAATACTGAACCCAAGTCTCTCTGCCAGTTGTTGGCGCAGCAGAGGCAGTAGCCATTTCACTCACACTGGCTGGGGCCCTCTCCATCACTGCAGCGCTTTCCTTGGCTGTGATCTTGCTTTCAAATGCCACTGATTTTCTGGGACAGTCCCAACTGTGAGGAAACTGTCCCACTGAGTCTTGAGTTTCCTGAGAGCCTGAATGATTAAAGAGATTCTTCTTCCTTTTGAACTCAAATGTTTTCCAAAGCTGCCTTCTCTTCCCTGCACAACACTATCAATCTGAGGCAGGGCACTGAAATGTCTCCACCATCACTGCCAAAAACAGCCTTGCATATTTCCAAGCGGTTATGCAGCCTTTAGTAAATCACCTAAGTGTGAGCAAACTGTGCTTCAGGCAGTGCAGAAAAAGACAAATCCAAATGCTGGGGACAAGGAGTATCCAGGGAGGCTTGTGAAGACACACTGGAAGACAAAGTATTAAGTGCTAGCCCCAATCTCTAACACACATTATCAGCAGATTTCTTCTGCATGTGTGGGTGCCCTTTACATGTGCAGGTGGATGTGTCTGAGGCAGGAACCAGTTTGAAAAAAAAGCAATCTTACAACACCCATCCCAGCCATGCTTTAGTCCCAGAGCTATGGTACTCATTTTAGCAATTATGAACAGTGGTACTCATTTTAGACTATGAACAGTGCTGGGTTTATAGTTTTCTATAAACTTCAGCATCTCAAGAGGGACCAGCAGTTCCTTTCAGAACTGAGATCACTCTCGATGATATTGGAATATTTAAAAAAAAACACAGACCAGCATGGCATCAAAGAGACCTGAGTTTAATCCTTCTTTTCAAAAGTATCAAAAAGTAACACATTTAGCAAGTAAAAAAATACCTTTTGTGGTGTCCCACCCTTAAGGGGAAGGGAGAACCCAAAATTTGCAGATGTTCATGGTCAAAAAGGAGCAACAAAACTCATACGGTCTGCAAAAGAATCTTACAGAGCTTTATTAGTGAATTATAAACCTGGCATGGAAATTGGTGTAGATTAATCCCTTCTCACATAAGCTCATGGTGGTGGGTGCTTTTTATCTTTATCTTGGTAAAAAATGCTATAGACCTCAAACTCTAAGAGAAGGGAACCTTTTGAGAAGTCAGAGCATTCCTGATTACAGTACTTACCTGTTCGTTGGGAACTGAGGGAAGGGAGGGAATGGGATCACTCACGGGGAAAAAAAATTACAAAATGAGAGTAACTAGGACTATGAGCCATTCCTTCACACATCAAAAGCAAATCAAGAAATACATGTGCCTGCCTTTGTGGAAGTAAAAAAAGAATGCTGAATGGCAAAGCCATCTTGTCAAAGACTTTTAGCTCAGGTAAAATGAATGAAAAATTCCAATGGTCCCCAAAAGTAAATACTTAAACTGAGCTGGGTGTATGCAACTGAGCTGGGTGTATGCAACCCACCCACCAACAGTACAGTGAAGGTAGGTGTTGAGATCTTGGGATACATTCAAAACAGTACACTGGTGATGCCACTTTTCAGGAAACAAGGGTCATAGCTGGAATCCCAAACTTCCAGCGCCAGCCAAACACTAAGGCCTGGGTTTGCTCTTCAGTGCTGTTTTGAGCATAAAAAACCACCTACCTTCAAACATCACTGTCTGCATTCTCATTTTTCCAGGAAAATGTTGGCAATTATATTACCCTACCAATATAAATTGTGCATTTGTGTCTGTTTCTGTACAGCTTGTGCACTGGAAATGTGTTTTGGCTTTAGTTCAAATCCACTTCAGTGCCCCCAAAGAGATCTTCATTGTTCTAAAGGCTTGCTGAGATTGTTTCCAGTTTATACACAACTGTTTCTAAACCCTGAGACCTGTGCTTTTGGTTGTCTATCAGGAAAGAGTGGCAGAGATTAAAGAAGTGCATGCCTTTGGCTGCATACTTTAAAATAAAACAGCCGTGGTTTTCAGGAACCTCTTTTAAGGTGTAATAAATCCGACTTTCTAAATGCCCAAGGCTGTGTTTATCTAGAAGTATCTTGGGGGAGATTGCTATGTCTATTAATCTGTTTTCCTGTTTCCTTACCTCGGGGCTTAAAGGCTGCATAAACCAACCAACCAGCTAGAAGGCTGGTAAGTGTAAGGCAAAGTCTCCACAGACAAGTATCTCCCTCTGCTTTCTGTTCTTAAGCAACACTCCTGGTGCAGGGGAATCATTAGACATTCTTATAAAGCAGGAGCAGTAGATGAGGGTGATATAGTAGGGACAAACCACAATGACCTCTGTCTCAGAAGAAACCTCAAACCTCTTCAGGACCTTTAAAAGAGTTAACAAAACAGTGGATAAAGGACAACCAGTGTCTGTTTTTTTATTTAGACCTTCAAAAGGCTTTTGATAAAGTTCCTGAGAAGAGGCTATAAAGGAAACTTAGTAACCACAAGGTGAGAGGTAAAGTCCTGCATGGATAGGGAGAGAAAAAAGCCTGCAGCTGAGGGAATGGAAACAAAGAGGATGAACAAATGGTCTATCTCAGCATGGAAAGGACTTCCATGTAGGGTGCCCCCAAGATTAAAAATATGACATGTGCCTGGGATATTTATTAATGATTTGAAGGCCATGGTGAAGAGCAAAGGTGACAAAGTTTGTGTCATGAGAAATTGCAGAGGATGAAAAAATTAAGAGAACTGAGATAGTGAATGAAATTAAGCACACGCAGGAGAAGAACACTTTGTAGAGAGCACTACAAACAACTTATGTGTGGGAGTAGGTTTTGAATTTCTTTTAAACATCCCCAGATAAATCAGGCACCTGTACTGAAAGAAACTGATTTGTCAGCTCAAAGAAACTGATTCCTGACCATGCAGTGGTGGCTGAGAAAGCATCAGTTTTTTTGAAAAACTTATAAAAAGTTTTGTTGTTTTGTTTTTTTTTTTTTTAAGCCAATAAAGAAAAGACTACAGTCCTGTGATTTCATATTAGCACATGGCATGAACTGTTTTTGTCTTGGCCATCACATTCAGGTTCAGCCCACCCTGCTCAAAAGAGAAACAATGAAAGGAGATGCCATCTGAAGAAAAGGTCTGACAAGGCTGGGTTTCTTCTGCCTCTGCTCCTCATGCTTAGGTTCTCTGGGGGCTGAAAAATTAGAGGCTATATTGGTACAATATATATCAGATAAATTTAATAAATATCTCTCTTGTACCAAGAAGCTGAGTAGAATCTTTGTCTTTCCATGTTACCCTATAAAAGCTTTGGCACATATTTAAACTAGAGTTATGAAATATATTTTATTGCACTGTAATTTGGTTTATTGGGCTTTGAAAACTATCTTTATTAAGAATTGACACTTAAAAATCAATATTTATTTGGAGGTAACAGTTATCGCAGTTTAGAGCTTTTGCTCAGTTTCAGGTTTTTGGTCACTTTTAACATTAGGCAAAGAAGCTGAACTCTACGTTTGAGAAGGTAGGGTCCAGGGCCAAGAAGCATCCACAAGACTTACTCAGTAAAAATACGCACTACTAGAAGAAAATATATGTTTTTAACCTCTGGGATCCAGTTCTGAGGAGAAATATGAGAAAGGGAGATTTAAAATTACTTTTAGTTACTGTATTTAAAGGTAAAATTATAAGCTATGTGAAGCCTTATGTAGGACAGATAACAACCACATAGATAGGTATAGCATAACAACTGATAGAGAGGGAACAGGAGAAACTGAAGAATAAGGGCCATCTCAATTCACTTCAGCTATCTAAAAGCTTGGTATTGAAATGAAAAGCTTGGCATTGGTAGTGAAAGGAGAAAGACAAATCCATATCCAAGGGACCATTCTCTGGAGGTGCCTATGAATCCTGTTTCCTGTAAAATCCTCTCTATCTATTGATTCAGAGACATTTATAACATTCTCCGAAGCAGGGTATCTTTAAAAAGGTACCTGTGCTTATTCTGGCTGGGATGGAGTTAACTTTCTTCATAGCAATCCTGATGGTGCTGTGCTATGTGTTTGTGTCTAAAACAGTGTTCATAGCACACTAGTGTTTAAGCTCTTGCTGAATGGCGCCTGCACAGCATCAAAGATTTCTCTTTTTTCCACTCTGTCCCCACATCCTGGAGCAAATAGGTAAGAGGTGAGCAAGCAATTGGAAGGGGACACAGTCATGACAGCTGATCCAAACTGGCTAAAGGGATGCTACATTCCATATAGTGTAATGCTCAGCAATGAAAACAGGGATAAAGAAAGAACAATGAACTTTTTGGCTTCCAAAGTGTTCAGTGCTTGGAGACTGGTTGTTCTGCTTGTGGCTTTCGTTTTTTCTTTCCTTCACCAATTAAACAAGTTTTCTCACTTTTGTTTTTCCTCTTCTGTCCCCCATTCTGCTGTGGGGGCAAGAGTGAGTAAGCAGCTGTATGGGAGCTTGGCTGCTGGTCAGGATCAATCCACAACAATAGCAATTATCCTATGTTCCTAAATGAACTGTCTGCACATATGGAGGGTGAACTAAGACAAATGTAAATCTTGTAAAATGGGAATAAAATAACACCAAAAAAGATACTTTTGAGTAAATAATAGAGAAATGGGGGCTGGATTACCCTTATTGAGGGGAGATTTCTGCAGAGCACCTCAATGTATTTTTTGGACTCTAACAATCTCTGTCTCAAACGATGGTTTGCCTATCCATCCCGCATGCATAAAACAGATTCCTGTGCAAAGTTATGTCTATGAAGCAGTATTTAATGTGCTCCTGAACAATCCATCTGAGTCCTGTGCCTGTGGCAATATCACAGGAAATGCCAACACACAGCACATAAAATGTCAGCTCTCCACAAAGCAAGAAAAGAAATGCTATTCCTTTATACTATAATATGATGCCTCATGCAGTTTTCTTCTATGTTTATATTTGGTTTCCTGAAGTTTTTGAAGCAGGAGCATACACTAACCTGCTCCATAGGGCCATGACACTTAATGGGATCAGTGTAGTGAGAGAGACTAATATCTCAGCTTTGATCTGCCATGTGGCCATAAGTAAGCCACCCCATGCCTCTGTGCTTTGTTTTCCTTCACCTATCTGGATTGTTTGTTTGAATGTAATCCCTTTAGAGAGAAACTGTTTCAGGCTTTTTAGGCACAATGGCAGAGATGGCTGTCCTATGATGTATTAGGAAGTGCATGGTGGCTCCATGGCTAGAGGAATCTGACTGGATATACTGTTAGTTTCCATGGCAAACAACCAAAGTTTGCCTCCACAGATGCCCCTGGTTTTACTTTCTGCTATAGTATTGGATCAGGATTACCTTTCACACCATCACAGTCTTGTTACTACTGAATTTTTCACAAGCCCTCTAAGCCTCAGGAAAGGCAAGCTAGCAACCATGGGCATGCTAGGGAGCTCTCAGCCTCATCAGGTGTACTGCACAATTGTAGCCAGTAATGGGGATGACTGTCAAGCACACTTTCCATTTCTGCAGTGGGAGCTTCTGCAAAGTCTGGAGACAAAGAGGGAGGAGGGTCTAGGGACTGGCAAGCTGCTCTTTGCAGAAGTTTCTTAAATAAAAGTTAAAAATAACTTGTGTTGATTTCAGACCAAAAGTCCTGAGAGAAGAGGGAGGAGGAAGAGGATTCCAGCCCAGGGAGCAGCCAAGCAAAGCAGCGTGTCCCTGGCACAGGAGGAGTGGAGGACATGCCTTCTGCAGGGATTATGCAGAGCTGCTGGAAGTGAAGCCTGAAAACTGGCAGAACGGAAGCTTGGAAACCGAGCCCTGGGCTGAAGCGGGTAATTTACCTTATTTGAAATAAAAACAGCTTAAGTTGAAGCCAGCCGGAAATTCAGCTGACTTGAAGCTGCAAGCAAAATTAGCATAACACTCTGCAGGTTGAAACATGGGGGAAGCAGACTGAGGGATTGAGCCTTGACGTCTGGCAGTTTAAGGAAGCTGCTACAGCTTCTGCAGTGCGATTCAAAATTATCCCTTAAAGCTAAAATCGTTGCAAGACCAAGCTAGAAGACCATAATAGTGCCTGTTGGCCTTAACTGCAACAGGCAAAAAAAAGACAACTGCAGCAGAATCATCATTAAAAGGAATAAGACTATGACTAGCACCCCCAGATTGGCAGAGCATGGTAAGTACAACTGACAGACTGAAACATCTCGGCCAGGAGTCTGTCAGTGTAAATCAGTGTAGCTATGCCACTGACTTCCACAGTGAAGCCAGGCCAGTTCATTCTATTAAGAATCCAGATCTTGAATACAAGTAGGTATAGCCTCTGTCTTGCAAAGTGCTCTTTGCTGGGTGGGGGATTGGGGGAGGATGGGGTCACAATTCACCGTATCACACTGAAAGACCCAAGGTAGCTTTCGTAATTTAGCTCCAGCAATCTAATCCTAGAAGCCTTCTAATCATAGTGGTTGCCAGACAGGCTAACTCAGCCATGCGAGCTAATGTATCCTGCTACTGCTGTTAGACTTATTCTGGTCCCCAAGCTAATTCCTGTAGAGCTAGCTTGTAGAGTTAGCCTGTATAATTCAACACTACACTGCACTGGCAAACCCTTTAGGAGTGTGGCTGCGTATGTGTGCAAGCAAGAGAGCGCAGTTAAGTGATGCTGTACTCCCAGACTTGTGTATATCTGGGAATTTTATTTGCCCATGTACTGACGACCAAAGATCCAGTTCTTTTCCTGATGTTTACAAACCAGCCTCTATGTCACTAAGTGGCTTAATTTGAATGACATAGTGATTAATGTAGCCAGCTATAATAGGGCACCAATGCTTCTGCTTCTGTTTCCTCTGAACTTAATGGTAACTTAATGAACAACAATGGTAACCTCTTCTTCATATTTGAAAGCAGTGCTTTCTCAAATGTGGAGATTTTGGACCACTGTGCCAGGATGCAAAGCAATGTCATTGTGTGCAGAGTAAGACTGTTGTGTCTGAACACCATCATATTCTTACTGCAAGGTAATATTTTTGCAAGACCGGGAGTGCATTTTCTGGACTACAAATACCATAGGAGTCTTACTGAAAGCATTCCTTCAAAAGGGATCCACAATATGTATTTTCATATAGAATATGCAGAGGAGTTACTGTGTCATTAGCATGCCATTTACCACCATTTTATTGAGTTTTTCTGAGTTTTGTTACAATATCCCAGTCTCTCAGGATCTCTGCTGCTTTTAAAGGAGCAAGCAGCTGGGTGGAACATGTGATCAGAGAGTTCACCAGTGTTTGCAGTGAAGCATAAACATGAATGAGCCTGGACATGCTTGGAAGCCCAAGAAAGTATTAATAAAATTTCCTTAGTGTTTTTAATGAAGGTGTTTGTAGCAGTAAGATCCCAGAAGTCGTTTCCAACTTGAGGAATATGCACACACATAGCTGAAGATACAGCAAATGCACATTTTCTAAAGGAGGCATGTCTATGTGATTATCTTCTGCCTATAAAAAAACAGGTCTTAGCTGAAATTTTGAGATGAACCAACTTCTGTATATCATGAATTCCACACACGAAGGAGTAAAAAAATACACAGTTGGCTTTTTTTTTTAAATCTGTTTTTCCAGAAAGAAATACTGTTGCAGACATAAAACTTTTTTCCAGGCTTGCCCTGGGCACTCCTTGAAATCCGCTGTATGGACAATACATGGTCAAACCTCTGGCTGTCTCTGGGAGATATTCATCCTGTCTCTCCTTGGCAAGCTGGGTTTCCTGTCCAGCCCCACAGGATTTATTGCCTCATTGTGGAAAAAAATTGAGGCTAGTGACTGACCATATATGGGTATGAAAAAACCAAGATGAGCTAGAAGGGGAAAAAATTAAATGTAAATCATTATGAGGATAAGAGGAAAGGAGCAGCATGCAGAAACCTGCAAGAAATACAGGTGTTCTCTGACTTTCTTCCTCCACCCTTGTGGATTAGCAGGGCTGGAGAGCAGGGCCCATACTGGCACTGTGAACCATATTCACATCACCTGGGTGGGATTTCCAGCCATTGGAGAGCTCAAAGTAGATTCACAATGCAGCATCACCCTTAAAGAAAGCAGTGGAAGGAGGCTGAGAGGCTGAGGTCTTTCGGCCAGGTTGGTTTTTGCTTCCATTATTGCCTAGTAACATGTAACTCTTTATGAGGGCATAAAATTGCTCTTTACTAATGTTTTTCTCATTCAAAGGTCAGCAAAGCCACAGTGAAAGTTAAAGAGGAGTGCATGACTCAGAGGGGCTGCTGAAAGCAACCAGCCATTTTTGGCGAAGAGGGACTTAATCTGCTATCTCATAAGGGACAACCTGTGCCAGTTGTCACCACCACAGGCTGTGAGCACATGTGGCAGAGAGGGTGGCAGCTGGGGGTCTGCTTTTGCCACCATGCGGATTTACCCAGCTCATGCAAGGCTGGTAAAAGCCACAAGCCCTTCTTTATTCAAAATGGAGTAAAGGCCAAAAAATGACAGGCCAGAGTCAAAGCAAAGCAGGCCAAGGTAACTGAGTTCCATCAGGAGTGGAAAATGGCCTTGACTCATTCAAAAGAGTTAAAAACCCAAAGAGTGCTTTTTTCAGAGGTACCATTCCAGTTCTGACTCAAAGGCACAGGCAGCACAAAGCAGCATGGCTCCACAGATGGTTCACACCAAATCAGCTGCTGGCCAGTGTGTAAAAAAAACCCTTAAATTGTCAGTTAGTCTGTGCTTCATTATTTGCTTCTTACCCATTTCTACTGAATCTATACCAGCTCTGATAGGCAACAGTGCCATTGAGAATCTCCTGATTCAAATCCCTCCCTCCTCAGCAGAAAGCCAGTGGGAGGAAGGAAGAAAGAAACCCAACTCGACATTCTATTTTTCCCCCTTCAAATAAACCCTAAATTGCTTCTTTAATGCACTCGAGGTTTTGAGCAGGGTAGGAAGCTCTGATACAGAATGGGGCTACAATTTTGTTAAAGACGAGCTCTGCAGCAAGCCTGTGAACTCCAATGAATTTGTAACTCTGTTCCCCGTCAGAAACAGAACAATAGCCTCTCCTGTTTAATTGTGGATTGCAGCAAGTGGTTTCATGCTCAAACCCTCTTGTAATGTAGTCCTCTCCTTTTAATCATCAAAGGTGATCTCTGCCAAAGCAGCTGACAGTTGCATTTGATCAAGTGTAATAGGAACAGTCAGATCTTCCAGGATCCTTGTAGTTACCCATTTTCCATGTGTAATTCCAGTCTATTTCATACAAGTTTAATATGACAACTGTATTACAAAATTAGAGGGAGGATTTGGGGTGAGATGACTCACTGATTTTTTTTCTTTTTTATTAGAAAATATGATCTCAGAAACAAAAGCTATTTTCTATTCCCAGCCCTGCTACTGACCCCCTGTATGACCTTGAACAACCTTTGATGTCTAGATCCCTTCTTCCACTTTGCCTGTCATTGCAATTTAGGCACTGTGAGCTCAGTGGTGCAGTGACTGTCTGGTTTTGGGGTCCCAGCATAACAGCTATGACAGATAAGTGTGCACTTAGAGTTGGTGACATCTGGACTTTAACACCACTCACATACATTAGTAGCTGTATAAATATTTATATTTATCACAATATGTGTCTGTATATGTACACATGCAAATGTGCTCCATAGTGGTTTTAAGTTTGAGAATGAGTACTTTAGGGATAAGGAATCCCAATTTTAAAACCAAGAAAGAAAACCCAACCTCCATCCTTCAATACAACAGCACTTCAAATAGATTTGCCAGCAGAACTTCCTTTGGACTCTGCCCTGTGGCTTTCACAGTTCAATTTACATTGACCCTGGCAAAGCAAAGCAAAGCAAAATGTCTGTTCCTTGTGCCCACTGCTGTCTGGACCCACCGGTGATGCTCAGAGGTGTTCACTGCCCAGGTGTAGACCACATCCACTATGCAAAGATTCCATTTTTGGTGTATTGTACCACAGGTCAGGAGGAGCATCAAATCCTTCTCACTTGTGTCCGATGTCAGCATTTGGGAAGGTGGTTGGTGGTGGGTAGGGGAGGGGAGGACGGAAGACAGTCAAAATGAAAATGGTTTGGTTAATTAATTGCAAGCTCTGCTTGAAGGACCAGCACGTATATTTAATCAGTTGCCTAGTAACAAACGGTGTATGATGTGAATGCTATCAGCCCGCAGCGTGAGCAAGGGATGGACCCTTTCTGTTTTTATCAGCTGCCAGCATGCATACTCTGGGCGTTGCATGCCCTTGTGCTCAGAAGGGCTGCTCTGCCACCTCACAAAAGCTGCATGGTAGCAAGGGTCCCCCCCATTTTGGCTCTGCCATTCCTGTTCCTCCCCCAGACATCTCAGAGAGAAGACTGTCTCTTCTTACAGGGAGTGACCTTTTCAGTGGTGAATCAAATTACAAGAAAAATTATCCAGATCTCCCCTCCCCTCCACCCACCTTTTTTCTTTATGAAGTTATCTACACTCTGGGAATAGAGCGCAGGCATTGCTGCTGCTCACGTTCTGTTACTGACACCAGTGTCACCATTAACGGTATATATCTTCCATAAAAACCTGTGCAGAGAAAACCAGAAAATCATTGGCACTGGGACAGAGGCAGAATTAATAAGAAAGTGAGTTTGTTAGTTGTTGGGGGTGTCCTTTTTTTCCCAGTGACCTTAAAGAAAGAAGGGCAATGGATGGATAGATGCTGGATTGCAGCACATAAAACCAGCCCAAGACAAACTGTACAGTTCTGTTTCCTGTAGGTGAAAAAATAACTCACGACCTGACAGGCAACTGAACATTGAGTACTCCTTTGGTGCTAGTTTTAGGAGGGAATTTGACAACAAGAATTTGCTTGTAGTTTTCCACCACCCGTATGCCATTATGTTAGCAGGGTCTGATAATGCAAGGACACAAAAAATGCTGCTCATGCTGCCTGTCTGTATTGTGAAAGAGAAATAAAAAGAGAACATCCATAAAATAAAAGCTCCCATTTATGTTTTAACATGCCATGACAATGTTTGTGTGTCCTTATCAGGGCTTTCTCTCCTCCCTCCCCCCTCTCCATTTGTAAATCCCATTGGATAAAAGACTACATCTTCCATAAAGAATTCCCACCAGAAATCTTTATAAATCCTCCATCAGTGAAATACTCTGCTGTCATGCTGAGCAGAAGCTAATCTAATTAAGATGGGATCTGCTAAATTTAATAGCCTGCTATGAATTTTTACAGACATCTGGTAACTGGAAGGTTGGAACGACTCTGACACATCAAATACACATTGTCCAAATGACCAGTATCAGGCCGATTATTTTCCCTTTCTCGGTCACTTGTAGCTGATGTAGGATGCAATCACCCCCTCAGGATATACACATGTGACTCCAGCTGAAATTACTGGGGGTTAAGGTGCAAAATGTTGGAAAGCAGAACTGGGGCCCCAGTGCTTCCTCTAATGTTGTTTTTTTCCTGATTAATGAAGGATCAGGATATACTTGCTTTATATTTCATTGTTTGCAAACACTGTAAACTATATAGCAGGGGCTGGAGAATCTGTTAGCACACGTGTCTTTGGTATCTGCAAGTTGTGAACCCAAACCTGGCTGGCAGCTTTCCTCAGTCAAGGCCCTATATGACATCCCCTGGCTAAGCAGAGATATTTCCAGTGGGGAGCAGAGGACCTCCGTAATTTTAATCATCCCTTCCTGACCCAACAGTAAGCTGTTAGCAGGAGAAGGCAGGGGATGGAGGGTTGGGTGGTTGGGGCTTTTGTCCCTTAAGCTTCTAGTATGAAAAAGTTGAAACCTTTCAATGGTCCCCTGAAATGGTGACTTGAGCTGTTACAAGGCTGGTCCCATCCCATGGGCTGTTACTTTAAGAAAGGAGAACATTTACAGAAGTGCAGGTCTTTCTCCCTGTCTTCATGGGATGCAGTCTGAGAATGCCACATTAATGAGCTCCTGGCACTCTTGTGATTTACCAACTCATCAATAGGAAAGATCACAAACATCATTTCCACCTGGTAGATTCCATGGGGGTCCAGCTCTCTAAGGTCTTGCTCTGAGCTTCCTGTAATAAAACCACAAACACACACACATATATATAGTTTACATTCATAATTATGTAATTTTCAGACAGGGAATACATCACACAAAGCACAATGCCCAGTTTTTCAGAATGAAGAGTTTGCACTTTAAAACATATATTTCCGTATTTGCTGTCTTGGTAAAGAAACCATTTTTCTTAGACTCCCCTTCGCCCCAGTATAATAAATAGTTCAAGTAAATCCAGCAACACAGTGGGAATTGTGTCAACATGATGTGATGAGTTGGCACTTGAAATTTTAATCTCTTTACCATCCACCAGCCTTAAATCTGTGTAGTGTGACTTTTAAACACTTGCCAAAGAGCAAGAAAGTTACAATGCTGGCTTACAGATTATTTAGGTGCTGGCTTCATGAAATGGGAACAAACTCATGTGGTGCCAAGTGGAGAACACTGGGCTCCATGTAAATTAAAAAAACATCACTGAAGTAATATAAATGTTGATTTAGTTAAACTGGAGCATCTGTAGTTAGAAGAGACAGGAAATCCACCTGAAAGGATTGGGTTCACGACTGGTAAAGCCCTATACACACTGTGCAATGGCCAGTGCAAATCAGTGTCATGCCTGGGGTGCTGCACTGATTTACTCCTTTAAAAATTTTACCTGTCAGCTCCCTGCCTCCTTCACAGCAAGGTGGGCACTGCTGGACTGTCTGAGGAAAACAAGAGAACAGCAGATCTCCCTCCCCACCCACTGCCTGGTGTTGTGAGAGCTGGGGGACCTTGCAGTCACAAATTTGCTATGCCTTAGTCTCTCTTCATCCCATTGCACAGCACTGCTTCCTTCCAAATGTGGACCTCTGCACTCACAGAAGAACAACTCTACTCCACAGTTAGAACATTTCATATGTCCTTGGCAAGTCATGATCTTGACCTGCTATGGATTAACTATCTGAATGAACAGGAACAGATACAGTCTGCAGAAAGATGTCTGTGACTTCATTAGAGTGACACTGAATCAATTGTGTGGACCGGGTTAATGTTGCTTATTCTTTCTAGGCAAAATGCAGAATTAATTTATAGTGGTGTAATGTGATTCCAGAAATGAGGTATGCACCTTGCCTGTAATAGCTTTTGATTATCAATACCCAAGTTTGTTTTTCAGAAAAAAATGAGAATGTAAGAGAGAGAGTGAAGGTGTTCAAATGCTGTTCATTTTGTCAATGGTAAATAAAATGAAATTTTGAGTATTAACATGATGAAAGCTAAAAAGTATGTATAGTTATTATAGTTGGAGCTAATTTATACACATTCTAAAAGCATCTTAAAGGACCTGAATAATATGAGAAGCAAAAAAATCATGTCCATGGTGTGCAGTTTATTCTTTATCTCAAAATTTACAATAGATTATTACTATCTCCTTTTTCTGTGATATAACATACAGTGAGAGGTGTCTTACATTAAAAAAAATATTTTTNCTCCACTCAGCCCTTCACGAATCAAACCTGCTCCTTCATGGCCACCTAATTTAAAAGATAGATGTGCATGTTTCTGACAGTAGACATGTACCATTTTGCCGAGGCAGTGACACAATTCTTCACAGGTGCTTCCCAGAGTGACAGGAACTGAAAACAACAGCTAGTGGAGAGCAGAATTGAACACCCACATGTCCAGTGAGTGCCATAGACACCAATAACTGCCTTGTTTGTGTTATTTATCTGCTTTTGTGAAAATCAGTCTCGGTTTAAAAAAACAGTTATCAAGATGTAGTCACCTCCAGGACAAGTTCCTGACAGTGAGACACACAAAAGCGACATGTCTGGACTGCTTAGGAGCCCATCTCTTGTCAGGCACACCATCTTGTGTATCAAAGTATTGCTCGTGTCAATTCTGTTTTGCTTCTAGCTAACTCAGGTGGTTTCTCAGGCAGTTGGGTTTTTTTGAAGATTTTTCTCTGTAGCAGCCATATTTCCTGCAGCCAGTTTATAGAGACACTTTAGAGTCCAGTAGGATGTAATGCCATAGCAAGGTACATGGAAGCTCCTGTTGTCATGGCAGTGTCACAGTGCTCCAGGATTTCAAACCCTTCATACAACTTTACCTACTTGTCAATTTTGTGAGAACCTTGAATTGAAAATAGTGGTTCTTTATTTCAAAGCTAATCTGCTTAGAGGGCAAGTAACAGCCACTCAGGAGCTACTCCTGCCAGCCACAATCAGCCAAGCTCCTCATTCCTAACTCTCCCCAGCACAAGCCCTGCCTCCACTCTGGAATAGCTCAGGATAATCTATGCTAAACAAAGAGACAATATTTGCATGTGTGCTCCACTCTGAACTTCCACATGAAAAATGAGATCATGCTCTGGTCTTCACTGGTAAAGATTTATTGACCAAAAAAATGCAACCTAATAAGCATTGCTAATTTAATGACATAGTGACCAACTTCTTTGATAGGTGTAACTAGAAAATCTAACACATACAAAGTTTTATTTGTAAAACATCCAGGTAAGTCATATGCAAGAGAGAGCCTCTAGATGTGGTGCCTTCAAAAATTGTGTCTGGATGAAGTAAAATGTTCTTTCCACTGAGGCTGATTAGAAAAATCTCTTAAAATACACTGTTTTGACTAGCTACTAAAAATCATAATGGATTTTTTGATGTTAAATTCTGTTAGCATGCTTGTGCAGCAAGAGATGGAGAACAGTGATTTTTCCAGAAGATACACATCAAGGATATCAAATCTGCCACTGTAGCAATACCAACACAGTTATTTTCTCCAACCTGAGAGCTAGCATCTTGCATTTATCATGACACCACCCAAATGGGACAGTGCTGCCTAGTAGGGATCTCTCCTTCCACCCCACCAGTGGTTTAGAAAGCCAGGCAATGATTATAAGAAGGTTAAAAAATGTGTTTGAGAGCCACAGCTTCTTCTAACAGCTTGGAGACTTCTCTCACCACAGGGAGTAAGAGCTCGTTTCATCACCCTGGTGCCACTCCAGACTCGAGAATAAAATGATTTATCAAAATTATCCCTGCCTTCCTCATCCCAACTCACAGGACACATAGATCTGTAAGGGCAAAACCTGCCAAGCTCCACGCTGTGCATGAAAGCCTGGCTGCATACACTCTTGTTTAAATAGGCTGCCAGACCTATTTGTGGGCACATGTACCTCAGGGTAGTCCTGTACATCCCCCTGAAGCCTCTAATGATGGAGCACAGTTGCCATGAGCAGTGTTTGCCCCGAAGGACCGGAAAGCCCCACAGACACAGCTGTCTTGCTCCTGGGAGCAGCTGACATGGCTCTGCCCTGGGCAGAGTGAGCATGCCCTCAGTAGGTTGCAGTGGGACTTTGGCCCTAAATCAGTGTTTTCTTGACTTTATGAATAGCTTGACTTTATGAATAGCTGTATTCTCATGTCACTTCTCTGAGCCATTTTCTATCACAAGAGGAGTGGCTTCTCACAGCCGTTCACTAATGTGGACTTAGGGCAAGGTACAGTACAACTGTGGAAAGTCTGCAGGTGCCCATGGAAGAAGCAATCTCTAGTTGCTATTATAGAAGAATGGTGTCACTGAGTGACAGGCCAAGAGCTCTGGGCTCAAGACTAACCACAAATCTTGATAGAAGAAGTTAAATACAGACAGGCCAATGTGAAGAGCTCCAGCCAGAAATTGCACCTGTGCACTTGTTAGGGCAATGGTGTGCATTAAACAGTCACTTTCATCTCCACAGCTAGCAGATGTGTTGGCTGCAGTGTCCCCAGGTGGAGTCAAAACCCTTTGAAGTTCCTTTGTGTTGGAGAGCAGCTGCAGCAAAGCACAGCTTAAAGCCCAAGCCTACCTAAACTAGTCAGAGCTTATATCTGGTAATACCAGTTCCAGGTGGCCCCCAGTGGGGATTTCAGGTTTTCAGGTTTTGCCCTGCTCGCACAGCAAGAAAGATGGTGGAGCTGGCACTGGATACACATAACAGGTACAACACCATAACTAAGCCATCATAAACAATCCATGTTTAAAAACTCACTGAAGACTAAAAGATGTTGTAGGTTTTGCTGTAAAAGAGTTAAACATAGTGGCCAAGTCAAGTTAAAGATTCTGGGTCTGGCTTATCACTAGCTGGGGTTTCCTAAAACAGTAGTGAGTATATATGTTCATGTCCTGCATAAAACAGTCTTGGCATCACAGCAGTAAGGACAATTCCTGTGTTAGGAAGAGAGAATGAATCCAGGGTTAGTCAAGTCATGAAGGGGAGCCCAAGGGCAATCACAAAGAGCTAAATCCAAAGAAAGGAGATCCTGCTTCTTAGTGCAAAAATGTCCAAAATTAGGTCAGGAAGAGCCAGCCCCAGCCTAATATCAATTGCATCCCCTAATCTAGACTAACCTCTGAGTGTGTCCTTTCAAGTCACCCACTTTACTCTCTCCGGACTCAGGGTCTGGGTTTATAGCTGCTGTTTAGTACGTCAGATATAAAATGCAAATGCGTTGTAGGGCAGAATAAAGTTTGAAACTGTCTTGGTTTTGAGACAAATTAGGAGGAAATGATAAAAAAAAAGCAGACGATAGGGGATACAGTATCATACAGTCACCCCAAGACACTGACCCAGAAGGAGGAATAGAAAAATTGAGAACTCCTTGTATCTGTTTGATGAAAGGGAAAGGAATCAGTAATGCTGAACAGAGGCTTAGTAGATAAACACTGTGTTAAATAAGCATATCCATTCTTAGCCCCTAAGCTAGCAGAGCACAGAAGCACATGCAAAATCAGAAATGTTTGAGTAGTCCTGTTTATTTCAATGGAATTACTCCAATGCTTAAAGTTGTGCACATGTTTAGTTACTACTTGGTAACAGTTTGGAAAAGCAGACATTTTTTCATACCCTGTAAGTTGTCTATAACTTTAGCATCCAGGGATGTTCCAGGGGTAAGTATTAGTTTTGGGATCATTACAAATCAGAAATTGAATATTATTGAAAAGGTAAGGTGGGTCACCCATTGCAAGAAATAAAGGCACTGAGACTGTAATTCCTAAACTGTGCCGTCCTGACTCTTTGAATTTGCTTTACTTGATTAACATAAATAATCCTTTCTACCCATAATGTAAAAAATAGTTGCACCACGAATAATTTTGTTTGCATTTCTTTTAAATACTTCTGCCAATAACTAACAGCTAACTACAGTTAGCAGTTCTCCCCAGAAAGCAGGAAATGAGATCCACATTCTTGCCTAAAAGCCATTTTAGGTTATGGCAGTGTAGAAGTGCTGTCTGCAGTTTCAAGTGGGCACAACAATTCCTGTCCAAAGTCTTAGCAGCCCTTGCATGTCTAATCATCTGCTGGTTGACACACCTGTATGGCGTGCAGGACTTCTTGTTTCATGGCATGCCTGGTTCCTATACTGAAATAATGATAATTTTTAGCTGGTTGACATCTTGCAACTGAAAATTTACAAGATTTGTTGTAATCACTAAGACTTCTTTTATATTTATTTACAAAGCCTTTATAATCTAGGGTGGTGCAACGCAACAAAAAGCTGGCAAGTTGTAATGTCAGTTTAGTAGGGCCTGAATAGAAGCTTTGAACATCAGCACAAGAAAACTGGAAGTTTATAATGGGCTGCAAGCCAAAGTGTTTGATGAGTTCCCTAGCCACAATGCTTGAAAACTCCACGGCATACTGAGCACAAAGAGCCAAATCTCCTTTCCTCTTTGGAGGTTGCTCTCCAGGATTTACCCTGACACTTGCTGAACAGACTGCATGAAAGAGATGTCTTGTCTTGTTCTGCTGGTTATCATTCTTGCTTTTTTTTTCCCTCAGAACGATTTCAGCAAAGACCATAAGCTTGTGACAGAGTGAATTTGTGATCTTATCCAATCATCTGGGCTGTTTGCAAAACTTCAGTAGGTGGCAGCGTTTTGTTGATAAATGTTTTGTTATCCAAGTGATCTCATTTAGTGCAACTGTTGCAATATTAATAAACTGAACTTATGATTGCATTTGCCAGGACTGAAAATATTGCTATCCTATCTGGCATTTGCTCTTATCTGAACTGACAACAACATCTATTGTATTTATAAAAGCGGAAAGTCTCTGTGTTTGTATGTGTTAGGGGCAGAGGGGAAACAGAAAACAAGGGGAGAAACAAAGGCAGAGTAAGATTAAAACACTAAGGTTGTTGGGCATCTGATTTGTGATTGTAATAGATGAGGATTCTGGCAATTCTGTTAAATTGTCAGTGCTGGGGAATATGTGGCTCAAAAGAATGGTTAGTAAGTTATTCCTTCACCTCTAGCTCACCAGTTCGTATCAAGCCAATCTTGACAGCATCGTTACTACTTGGTAACAGTTTGGCAATCTACAGTCAATTCCTACTGGATAGAAAAGCATATCAGGAAAAAATTTCATCACAACTGCTATTTGAGAAGCCCAGATTATAAAAGACATCACGATACAGCCCAAAAAAAAGTCTAGTAAGGGTGAAGAGGGAAAGTGCTGCTTTAGTGTCCTGTTAGAAAAAAAAAACCACATTGAACTTAATTCATCAATACAGATCCTGTATGTATGTGTAAATATACATATATACATACACACATGCATATAATTACTAGGCCTTAATAGAAATAGATAATTATTTTTATAGTAAAGTTTCTATGTAATGTATCCTCACTTTTGCCTGTAATGAAAATAGTTTCCCTCATAGTCCAAAGTCCTACACACTGTTCTAAACAAGAACAGCTTGTGCAGAAGAGGACTGTCCTCACAGTCATCCAGCTAACATGCAGTTACTTGAGGTTAAAAAAGAAAAATTAAAGTCTCTGATTCAGTTGAACTCCCAGAAAAGAAGATAAAAGTCATTGGTTTTATTACAGGGCTTTCAGATTAAAACTGACTTAAATACACCAGGCTTTGGGCTAAATCCCACAACCATTAAGATCTATCATGAAAGTGCCATAGACTTAAACAGAAATTGGATTGGGCCTGCTAAAGAACACATTTGGACTAATACAAATCCTATATAAATTAGATATAATAAATAGAGAAAAGGTGCCAAAAGAGACTTTATGACCACGTTTGCATATATGGACATAATTTTTACTATTCAGGAAATTCTCTAAGATTGAGCAGTCAAGAAGGGAAAGACAGAATCAATGTTGCCAAATATCAATGTGATTTAGACCTTGCAGAGGAAATTGCATAGATTAAAAGGTCTTTCAGCCTTATGAATGAAAGAGAATTGGAAAGAAGAAAGAGGCAGCTATGCTATGATAATGGCATTGAGATCAAACGTCATTTAGGTATGGCTCACAGCCTACAATAAATACCTGCTCTCAACTTTCAATACAGAATCCAGTGTTGATCCTAGGGGCAAACATACAAATGACATGGGACTATGGTGTCAGAATAAAATTACACAAATAAAGCAGAAGCACGCTCTGCTGGCATTAATAGCAGATGGTTTTGACAGCTTTGCTTCCCACCATGAATTCATGGGAAGAGTCCAAGAAGTCCTTACTCATCCTAGACCACAATCATCAGACCTATTCCACAACTGACACTCAAAAAGTTTTTTAAATATATAAAGGTTTTAAATATTTGCACCAGGTCTGGAGTGATTGTGAATGGCAGCTCCTCTGGTTATAAAGGGAAAATAGAAACTGGACAACTGAGAGGACTGCAAGGAGTTTAATTGTCATGTTCAACAGATGCTAAGAATCTGAAATCAGACTGACTCATCCTTCCCATCTGTGAGGGGAGGGAAGGGAAGGGAAGGGAAGGGAAGGGAAGGGAAGGGAAGGGAAGG
>VXAX01007709.1:162014-186860 GCA_013399835.1 Leptocoma aspasia
GGGGTTGGGTGAGGTAAGGGAAGGGAAGGGAAGGGAAGGGAAGGGACACCACTGGAATAGGGATTCCCACCTACGTAAGAAGATGAAAATGTGTAGAACTGAATCATTGGGTCTTGAGATCACTGAAACCAAAGGTAAACTAGACTTACAGAGTGGTCAGAATCTCACCCCAAGCAGTTTACTGTAAGATGATTAATTTGTTCCTTGTAACAGGCACCTGAGAAAGGATGCCAGTGTGAACTCCTGTCTTAATACCAATCCAGATTGAGCCTGAGAAGATTGGAGACTTCTGAGAGACATCTGACAGCACCTAATCAAAGGAGGGTTGGAACTGTGCCTGAGATGTAGGCCTAAAAACGTACAGACACTCCATATCATGCCTTGGATAGATGTGGTGGTGCCAGCCTCCATCAGCCACTCACTACACTTCTCAACACCCATCTCTGTGATTTCACTTAAAGTCACTGCCACAGTCACTTAATTGCATTCTTCTCTGTCTTCAAATCTGACCTTAAAAATACTTTGCTTCAAATGAAGCTTAGCAGCCCTTTGACACTGTTCCCAGTGTCCATCATCAGGTAGAAGGTGGGAAGTGGGAGTGGAGGAAAGGTACCATTCACATCACTTAATTTTAAGCATCCAACTTCAATTCACCATGTTAGCAATCTGATTTCTCTGTTTAATCCATAAAGACAGACAGAATCCTTTGAGGGATGATTAGGAATTCTCTGAACTGCCCCCACAGGAGCCTGACATCAAGGTCTATCAATGCAGCTGTTATTAGCACGTTGGCAGATAGCACACAGTACAGCTAGCTCTCCTGAGTTAAATTCAGTGAAGGTGCCCCCATTAACCCTTTGTATCTCTCATCTGTCAGTATTTACTTGTACTTCAAGGATAAGCATTTTGGGAAAAGCAGTGTATTTTTTTTCCTGTATTTGCTTAGCATCCATCCCCCTTGGGTTGTTTACCCTGGAGAAAAGGAGGCTTCAGGAAGATCTTATTGCTCTCTTCAACGTACTACTCTCTTCGACAAAAGAGGTTGTTTCAAAATGGGTGGTGGCCTCTTCTCCCAAGTCACAAATGACAAGAGGAAGTGGCCTCAAGTTGTCACAGGGTGGGTTTAGAGTGGGTATTAGGAAAAGTTTCTTCATGGAATGGGTTGTCAACATTGGAACAGGCTGCCCAGCAGAATAAGTTGAGTCACCACCCCTGGAGGTATTTAAAAGACACGTGGATGTGTGTTTAGGAGCATGGTTTAGTGGTGGACTTGGGTTAATGGTTGGACTCAGTCTTGTAGGTCTATTCCAACCTCAATGATTCTATGATTCTATTGCACATTAGACCATGCCAAGAGGTGAGGAGGTGTGTGCCAACTACTTCCAACTATCTTCTTCACACCTAGCCCTGGGAGTGCACCTTCTCACAAGGCACAGGGGCATGTAAGTTCTCTGCCACCAGTAACAGTTTTTCTGTTACCCTGACTGCCCCTGAACCATCAGCATTGGGGTACCTTAGATGATAAGAAATAACAGTAAGCTAGGACAGAAGTAGTACTCTTCTAACTGTTGGTACAACTGTGTTTTGTGTCTGGGTTAACAAGATTCTGCCTTCTGCTGCTGTGGGACCCATAGTCTGTGAGGAAAGATGCTACGGCTGTAGTATTAACAGTAAAGGAATATATACAGGGAAAAACTGTGATCTAAGATAAGAAAGGACTTGATAGGTGCTGAGCCAGAATTAATGATGAAAAGCAAAGCTGCAGACGCATCAGCATAGAGTCAAGAAAGCTAAAAGATGTAGAAGTGAAACTCGAATCATAGTAATTTAAATATATGATGTAAGCATAGATTGTATTCAAAGGAATATAAAACCAGAAATTTCCAAAGTCATGAAGCAGCCCAGGGATGGAAGAGAAGTAATGATGTTAAAATGATGGAATATGCAATAAGAGGTTTGGATTCCCAATCTGCAAGGCATTTAGGTCTGTGATTGTTTCTGTTGAAATAAATGGAGAATTTTTTGTTCAAGTGTCTTGTTTCTATTGAAATTTCTTATCTTCATGATACAAGGATGAAGGTGATCAATTGAAGCTGAGGTTTAGTAAGTAGACTGTTAATCAGCCTAGTTCAAGAGTTCCTTATTGGACAAACTATATGTGCTGTGAAAAGTGTCTTCCTCATGAAGGCATTTGGATGACCACAGGTATTTATTTGCCTATATTAGCTGGAGAGTAACTATGCAGCATCAGCACTTTGAGATTGAAGCACTTTCTGTCTGCAATCTGTAGTATGTGAACACAGATGTTAGTGTGTACACAGGCTTTAGAGAAAAACATAATAGTTGGACAGGAAAACTTTGCCCTGAGTGAGGAAGGCCACAGTATCCACAGATGGCCACTAAAAAATGTCGCAACCAGGTTAGATGTCTTCAAGTTGAAGGAAACTGGGCTGCTTACTATGCCTTGGAGTAAAAATAAGGTATAGTCTGATTCAGGGCATTTGCTAACCACGTCTTTAATCACAGCTGGATGAGAATACCAGTACTTACTACATGCCACTTCTGCTGGAGTCTGAGCACAGGCCTCTGTCAACTGCCTTTCCTATGATCAACCTGAGAACCCTGGAGATTTCCCTGTCTTACTTGCACAAGAAGGAGAAGGTTGCCTCTGTTTTATTTCACTTGCAGCTGTAACAGTAAGCAGAGCATACAACAGGTGAGGCTGAGGCAGTGCCTAGCTACCTTGTTCAGTGTTCAAAGGCAGCCACTTGGAAGAAACCAACACATAGTTTAGAAATAGAGGACTAGACCTCAGCTACAGTACCACAGAATCAGATTAACTTCACACAAGCTGGACTTATCAACCTGCTGCAGCCGTGATGCCATTCTGAGTCTAGCCCATGAAGGTGTAAGTACCCAAGATACATTCTCTCTCTGCATCAGTGTATGCATACTGAAAAGATTTTACAAAACTTCAAAATAACAGAAGGACAAAGAATGCTCCATAGATAAGCAAAAAAGTAAGACTTTTCCACTTAGTCTTCATTCTGAGATGTTTTACCCAGGTCATGAAGGACTAAGCTAAAACTCATGCACATGTTAAGTATGCAATGCCCTAAGGTGTGTGTCGACAATACATGCCCGACTAATCTCTTGAAAAGTAATGGACGTTGAGGAAAGCTGTGTGGCTCAGAGAGAGAAATGCAAATGCAGATTGACCCTGTAATGAAAAACCTCCTTATTAAACTGTTTTATCTTGGAGCAGTCCTTTTCAGAACACATCCAAGCAGAGATAAAGGCATCTTACCATAGTCATTAAACTGTGCATGGTTTGATTCAATCAGACTCAGATCATTTGCATATGGATCAGTTTAATCTAGTTCTTCCTGTCTCACACCTATTGTTAATCATGCCTAGACTCCCTCCCTGCTTACTAATACCCATTCCCCCTCCTCCTCCATTCCTTTGATGCAAGTAGAAAAATGAATAGGCATAAGTATATCAACATCTTTCTGAGTGATCATCTGCCTTGTACGCTCAGAATGTCCCATGTTTTGCTGATTATGTCCTGGTCGGCATCCCATATGTTCTTGATAGTCCCTGTCTTTGCTGATTTAGGAAGACTGGGAAGACAGAGGAAGAATATTAACTCAGGCTGTAAGCCCCAGCTCAGGTTTACCTCTAGCCTCAAATTAAGTGGGATTTGTGTTCTCAACTTATTCAGCATCATTAGAAAGTATCTCTCCAAGTAGCACGTTAAACTTAACAAAGCAAATCCTTTTCTTTCAGGAGCTGAGTATTATTTCTGCTTTTTAGCCAACAGTGGTGATAACTGTTTTTACATAACCAACCTACAGTGATGGGGTAACCTGGGGTTTTTTTTGTACAAGTAGATATTTTTATGTATCAGAGGCAATATTGTTTGGGTCTTTTTATAGCAATGCTAGAGCTCTGTAAGACTTTCCCTCTGAATGGCTGAGTTTTTGCTGCTTTTTCAGAGAATAATTACAACCACAGGTTGAATGACTCTGCCCTAGATATATTGCCGCAAATCCCAAACCCTAGCTTTGTTTTTTATTGTAGGGTTTTCGTTTCATTGTTCAGGATATTCTGTCCAGCCACATCACAGTTATGGCCTTGGGGAGGTAATAGGCTTTATGATTGTGTGAGGAATGTGAGAGCAACAGACTGGGCAGTTTACACAAAATGTCGAGCATGGTGATTTTTCTACTCAAGGCTGTTGCTGTACAAACCTGTGGAGGAGATATTCATACACCCATATTAAAAACAGGACCTTTATTTTCAGGTTTTTTTGTTGCATTCTCTCTGTAGCTTTTATATAAATTCAGCTTCAGCTAGAATAATGTCCTCTAAAAAATGAAGGTCAGGCTCCCAAGAGGAGCTGCCTTTCAGCAGCATAGGGAGGGTTTTTGTCTGGTGTAAGGACAGTCACATAACCACAGTTGGACCCATCATTCATTCAGCCAACATCACACAAAGTGACCCCCATATTTCTTTTGTAGTGATGGTGAGCTGGGTGAATCCCCCCATCCAGGAAGGGATTTTGCCATAGACAGAAATTGTGTGTAAACAGTGCAGGTGCTGAGGGAGGGGATGGAGGACAGTATCCAGATTCAACGATCTCCAGTATAACTCCTCAGGGGTTATGTATGTATTGTGATTAAGACTAGTTTGTCCACAGTAATACATCCCTGACTGACCACAGTAATACATCCCCATTCTGTGCTGCAAGGGAATGTATGGGCCAGAGATCTCAGCAAAATGGGACAGCTGTAGACAGCTAATAGAGATGAACATACACATCTCATGCATTAATATTCAAATTAATTTCTGCTGATTATATTTCAGTTTAGGATGATGCATTATTTATATTAGAAGTCCTTTTATAGTATCTTGTCAGTAAGGAAGTCACAGCTCGTGAGGTGGAGAAGATGAGCTCTCCTTAGCAGTCTCTGTTGTGTCTTCATAGCATTTAGCACATGGGGCTGTGAGATTACTGAGCACCTGTAATTCCAGACAATACGAGACACAAGACTTAATCTCTGACAGCTTTTTCCACAGGACATGGAGAAATTCATTAACTCTGCCTGCTTTACTGGAAACAGGAAGGAATTGAAAATTCATACTAAAAATATTAACAGAATAATTTTAAACCCCAGGAAGGGGCGGAAAGGTTATATTTGGGTTTAGTTTCTGGAAAGGACTAAGGACCAGAACAGCAGGACTTTAGACAAATTTGATGCAGCTCTCCCTGTTAAAATTTTGTCCCTCAAACTACAACATCCTGACATTTTTTCCCTTGTCTGAAGCACAAGAAAAGTTCCTTTTACAGAATTTGAGGATTTCAGCTGGCTGAATGAAATCATTCACTGTCAGCAAGAATGTAAAGATGACTGTGGCTTCACTAAACCATTTTCTGCTGCTAAGGTGGCAGTTGTCATGACACATAAGTGAAAACAGCTTTGGAAAGCGTGCACTGAAAGAGGCTGATCTAAGGTTTAAGTACCTTTAGAACTATATTTGCTAATCTGGAGTAATTGATTTTTCTCAGTCTTCATGTTCCTTTTAATTTAATTTTTTTTCAGTGTGCAGTTTTTTAGAGAGGAGAGGTGAAGGGAGGAGATGAAGTGAACTTCCATCTCTGGCACCATGTTAACAAAGCAATATTCCTACACTAGCCTCCATCCCTGGAGCTAGTGGATTGCCTGGGAGCACTAGGATGCTGTCCCATTGTAAGGATGGTGTGGGACAGAAAAGTGATGTATAAGGGTGCCAGGGAGCTTCAAAGGTATTTGCTAAAAGGAAAGGAAGGACAAGAATGCAGCACCATGAGTTTGCTTCAGATGGGAGCAGACTCCCTTGTGCACCTTTCCCTTCTAGCTTGTCCCAAGCCTACTGTTTGATATACAGGGCTCCTTCTCTGTTTCCCAGACAGCTGAAGGTCCCATCCAGCTCCACGGAAGAGTATCAATTTTTTCATCCCATGTGCTGTCAGGACACTAACAACAGGCACAGCAGAGGGACTAGGCACTCTTTGTACTCCAGCATTGTGTCCAGGGTCACACCAGCTCCTGGGACTAGGCTGCTCCCAGGACACAGCCTGCTTGGGGTAAATGGCATCTCTGGGCAATTATTGCACAGGTTGAGCAGAACAAGACAGTTTAAAAAAACACAGCTGTTTAGCTAAATTGGACTGTAGTTTTACAGTTATATCAAAAGAAAATGTCTCTAGTACCCTTTCACACTCCAGCAAATTCATAGCTTTCCTTCAGAGAGTGCAGGATCATTTGATAAACTGCAGCTTGTGTACTGCAGACACAGGAGAGCAAGTAAGTGGAGTAGGAGCTGGGAAAAGTGAGGCAATATTAATATCACCTCTATATCTTGCAGCTGCCCTCTGCACATGAATAATAGCCATTAGCATGGAGTACTCACAATCACCTTTGCTTTTCTTAAAAAGCAAATGTTAAATTCATCGTTCACATGTGCAGGAAGAGAAAAACTAAGCATAAATATTCAGCTTGCAAATAAGCAGGGATTATATAAGAAAGTCTTGTGTTATTCTTTCCTCTTTTTTGGTTGTCTTTTTTTATTCCTGCTACATGTTCTGTGTTCCTAGAAAGTCTGAGAATTCATTCTTCTTAATGCACTTCCTGCTAGAACTAAAATATGTCAAGATTGGGGTTTTTTTCTGCCAGGGAAGTACCTTGAGACCACTACACCATAATAAGTCATGATATAAATGTTTACAGGCATGTGTCTTAAAAAATTCCATCACTCACAACAAACCCTGCAAGCCCAGTTTCCTCTCCAAAGAAAATTTACAAGCAAATTCAAGCAAACTAATTCTTTTTTGCATATGAATGCTCAGAGAAAACTTTATTTAATTTACTACAACTATAGTATAAAGTATGAAGAAAATCTCTTTCAATGTTATCTGCTATATATCAATTAACTAAGGGAGTCTGAATTTCATTACTGAATGGGCAGCCTTTGTAATCATTGTTCACTAAGTACAGATTAAATGGTTTGAAGATAATAATCATCCTTCCTACTTTTACCTTTACAGGGGTACCACTGTGCTTTGCATTTAACATGTCAGGCATAATACCTGCTATTCAAGGACAGCTATTTATTTAGTCTGTCTTAATTCTTAGGTCATTGCTGCTGTATCACAGCATTTTATAGAAGTATGGCTTAGCGATAAGGCTTTCCCTTTTTTTTCTTCTTTCTTCAGTATATAAGTGCTGGACGTTGGTTTTAGGGCAGACTCTCTGGGTTTAGTATAGGAAGAATATTTAGCACTATACTTGCCATTTGCCTCTGAGGCTTGCTCTCATCCCAGTTATGTTAGAAAATCAGTCCTGGAGATGAAGGGTTGTGACAGAGCAACCTGAGTTTCTCATAGCCAAGAGTCTTCCTGCTGGGGACAGGGCAGTGGAGAGAGCCCCACTGCACTGCAAAGAACAGGGGCCACCCAGAGCAGCCTGTTGGGGGGAGGTGGTCTGGACACAGGACAGCAGACTGCCATGTCACAGAATCACAGATTCAAAGAATTGCATAATGGCTGGGTTGGAAGAGACCACAGTGGGTCATCTGCTCCAACCTCCCTGCTTAAGCAGGGTCGTTCTAAAGCACATGGCACAGGATTGTGTCCAGACAGTTCTTGAGTATCTCCAGTGGGGAAGACTCCACAGCCTCTCTGGACAGACTGTTCCAGCGCTCAGTCACCCACACAGTAAAAAGTTCTTCCTCACATTCAGGTGGAACTTCTTTTGCATTATTTTCTTCCTGTTGCCTCTTGTCCTTTTGCGTGACACCAAGAGGAGCCTGGAAACATCCTCTTGACACCATTCTTTCATATTTACAGACATTGGTGAATTTTTTTCTCAGTTGTCTCTTCTCCAGGCTGAACAGGTCCAGTTCCCTCAGCCTTTCCTTGTCAGAGAGATGCTCCAGTCCCTTCATAATTTTCTTTATCCTCCACTGGACCCACTCCAGGAGGTCCATGTCCTGATATCCCAGAACTGGACACAGCTCTCCAGATGAGGTCTCACCAGGGCTGAGCAGAGGGGCAGGATCACCTCCCTTAATTTGCTGGCAATGTTCTTCCTAAAGCAACCCAGGATGTCATTGGCCTTCTTGGCCACCAGGACCCACTGCTGGCTCATGGACAGCTTGTTGTCCACCAGGACCTCCAGGTCCTTCTGTGCAGAGCTGCTTCCCATAAGGTCAGCCTCCAGGCTGTTCTGGTGCCTGGGGTTAATCTTCCCCAAGGTCAGGACCCTGCATTTGCCTTTGGTGAACTTCAGAATGTTCTTGTCTGCCCCCTCTCCACCCTGTCAAGGTCCTTCTGAAGGGCTGCACAGCCCTCTGGGCTATTGGCCACTCCTCCCAGCTTTGTGTCATCAGCAAACTTGATGAGCAGGTACTCTGTGGCTTCTCACAAGTCATTGATTAATAACTTAAATACTGTAGCCAGTACTGAACCTTGGGGGACACCTCTAGTGACAGGGCTCCAACTAGACCCCGTGCCAATGATTACAAAGTCCATCCCAATTGTGAAAATTGTGCAGCTACTTTTGCAGAAAAAATAGTTTGGCCACAGCTGGTATAATCAAATTCTATTAGTTTTTTCAAAAGGACATACCAGCTAATCAGCAAATTAGGAACGTAGCCAAGAACTCTGATCAAAGATGAGGGCAGTACCATTAAAGAAAAAAGGAAAGGGCCTTTTTCCTCATTGAGCCCATTTCTTGAAGTAATGGATGGGGACATTATGTAAAGCACTTCACAAACTGATCCTGAACATAGCAGCTTGGTTCTTCCTACAAAATGGTCTTTAAAAGTCCCATATAATACTAAAAAATACATGTTCTAACTGTGGTTTAGATTCCTATTCATGCAAAGCAGACACTATGTGTTTGATACCTTTCACATCCTTATCATAAATCACATCACATACTCATAGTAACTGTGCACAATTAACCTCTAGTGCACAGAGATTTTTCTTCCCATATCATTTGTAACCAAAATGCTCCTATGGAAAAATTTTTCTCTGTTACTTTGTTACTTACTTTTTTCTCTGTTACTTTTAAATGGCAGCCTGTTTCCTTCTGCCAGACCACCAAAGTCTTCAGCTTCTTCTATTCTATCTTCTAACCTTATCTGTGTTCACAACGTCCCTCAGGCTCATATCAGCAACAAAATACATTAGCACACCTTAACTTTTTGTCTCAAGATCATTATTGAAAATAAGACTGGTCCCCAAATCTCATTCTTCCTCCTTTCAAAAGTCATGGTCTATGGCACTTAAAAAAGGAGGACAGTTATGATGTCTTTGGTGAGGGAGGTTGGCCCATCCTACCTGTAAGCAGATATCATCTTCCAGGTCAATTAAATGAAAAGTCATGTTTTTGCACATAAATTCCAGCTATGAAATCTGTTCCTTGTGTCTCTCAGTGTCTTGGCATGCTGAAACCATGAAGAAAAGAGGAGACTGGCCACAGCACACCAGGCAAATCTTGTAAACCTCAGAGTGCCTTCTTGTTCCAGAGCTGTTAATGAATGTAATCATGCTTGTTCATGTGCATAAATGTGCTAGAGAAAAATAAGGGATGCACTCTGGACTACACAGGCTACTTTTCACTGGCCAGTGGATTCTAGTGTGTGTATCTGAGATTGCAGTGGATAAGGAACTGTTTTTCCTACTAGTGTCCACACTTTCTTCTCAAGCTTTTAGAAGACTAAGCTTTTTTTTGAAAATCGTAGATAGAGGTCCATGCCCTTGTGGAGCTTCAGGTTACTGCTTACCAATTGATATTTTGCAGATTATATGCACGTAACTGCACTATGCTGTAGGAACCTAATATAAGAGGGGAAGAACCGTGCTTTTTGTAGACTCAAGATTGATAATATGCACCCCCACTCAACCAACTTCAAAATACAGAGACATCCATTAACAAATTGATTTATAATCTAAAGGAATTATTTCAAATGATGAACATCAAGAGATTTTGTTTAACACAGACAATAAATACCACAGGCATGTTATGAGTTATTCAAGCCTTGGAAGCAGTATCTCACAGCTGCTGTCCCACCAGGAATACCTACATTCAATGAAACACCTAACACATGGCATATCTTAAAAAATATCCTGGGTTCACTATATAATAAAGTCTGATTTATTTTTTTTAATCCCCAGCCTTTCTTCTATAAATGCAGAAATGTGTCTCATATCAAATCAAGGGGTTTCTGTATGTCTGGGTGGGAGTATTTGTATAGTGGGTGTAAATAGCTCCCAATTTTTTCTGAAAAGCTGTCTCTTATTGAACTTTTCTGTGCACTTTTCTGTAATTCTATCCCAGCACAAGCCAGCCAAGGTCAGACAAGGTCAACTGTTGAAGGAACAGCCTTTAAGGTAAACTTGCCCAGTAGAGAAAGCAGCACTGGTAATTCCAGGTGTGATAGACCTTTTTTGACATGGTACTGATAGAGCAAGTGAATCAGGGCAGTGAGAAAAGTCAATGAACTTAGAGGACTCAGAATATTTGGAAAACAAGGGAGGTTTGATAACTTGTGGTAATAAAAATGCCCTGGGTGTGTAGAGGGGGCAGTGATGATTTAGTGTGAGCAATAACGTACTTCCTGCCCCATGATCCTAGCAGTGCTGCACAGCTCATAACCACTCATGAGTCACTACCTCCATTCTAGCACATTTGCTTTTCCAGTTAAGCTCCCAGGTCTGGCCTGAAACTGCTGTGTAGCAATGCAGACAACTATGAGCACAGTTGCCACATACCACATCTGTAGCTATGCCCCAGCAAAAGATAACATGGTCTCTGCATGTTCCCTCCAGCCTGTCAGCACTCAAATACCATTTATGCTGGTATGGGGTGAAAAGTAATAACAAAATGTGGGATGTTATGAGAAACACATTAGCCCTTTTATGTTGAAAGTCTAATACAGTATATATTTTAAATTATAAAACCATTCCATCATGTATATACAGTCTCTCTTTCTCTCTACTTCTGCTGCTGCTGCTGCTATTCAGTTTAGTCTAAACCATGAAAATCTGAAATCATATTCTTGTTTACNCCCTGGAGGTGAAACTACTCAGAGAACTTCAAGGTTATGAAATGCAAAAGCTTGGCTTTTATTTGTTTCACAGTCAGCGAAAGCAGTGCACAGGATGAAAACCTCTGTTGTGCAGCTCTGCTAACACATAAAGGAAGCTTTAATTGAGTTTAAAATGCAAGAGTATTTTTTACATAATTAGGAAAAACAAAAAACCCCACAACAATGTCGAAAAAATAGTGGTGGTTTTTACATAAATACAGTCGAAAGTTTAAAAAATAAAGCACTCAATGGCCAAAGCAGATTAAAAACATTCAGAGTGTTACTGCTATGTTTGATAGAAAAGCAAAACCAGCGGTGAAGAATTAAGTACTCACTGCAGAGAGGGAGAAACATTTGAAGTTATCAAAGAGAAAAGTCTTGATGTCAAAAAGAAAGAGGAATCTTGGTATAAAGGACGGTTAAAGCTTTTGCTGTTGAATGATCTGAATTTTGAAAAGTCACCCAAAAGAAGTAGAGAACAAACTAGGAAGTTCAAGAGCTAATAGCTGTACGAGAAATTAAAAATAGTAATAATAATGATAATAAAAAGGAATAATTGATAGGATCTGAGCCATAGATAGAAATTTTTTCAGGAGCTGAACTTAGAGATCTGAGATGTTTTGTGTTGAATTGCTTGTTAAGTCATTAGGACTCCCACTTTCCTTTATAAAGGAAACTTGTAGCAGTTAGCTGAGACGTTGCAGAAGAAACTAAAATAAAAACTAAGCTTTTCCCCTTTGCCTGGGTTGTGCCTGAAAAACAATACATATTTATGTGTGCAGAGTTGTCAACACGTTACACAGCACTTGTAAGTGCTATCCATATTCAGCGATATGGTTGCACAATTATAAAGCACACGTGCTTGCCTCTCTCTTGGAGATGTACAATAGGAAGCTGTTTGAAATACTGCCACAGCTATTGCACCCAAGTGCATTTTTATGCAGCCCTCTTTGTCAGCAATTTGTCCTTGTGCTCTAATAGTGACAACAATTAGGTGCACTGAGGTGTGCCAGAAGTTATACACCTCCAGACAAACTGGAGATGGAGTCAGAGCCCGTGGGGCCTGATCCTACCAAACACCTACAAGGTGACCTTGGCTTCTGTGGGGAGAGCTGGGGGCACTCAGCTCCCCCAGGGAAAAACATATAGGCACTTTCAATGCCCAAAGGCAATCCTGTTGCAGACTTATTACTGGTAATTGCCACCTTACACCCCAACTTCCCCAAGTGACAGTGCTTTTGGTCCCCCGGCATGAGCTGCCTCTGCTTTAGCTGCAGAAGCTGCTGGCAGCACAAACTGCCCCTGGGGAGCACAGCCTTCCTCCAGAGGCAGCTGCCAGGGACTCCCATGGCACAGGTAGTAAATGATAAAGACCTGTTTGGGGCAGATGTTCCAGCTGCTGCTCTTAAGCCTGGGTGCAGAACCTGAACTGCCCCAGACAGCTGAGTTTGGTTCTGGGCATAGTAAAAATCAAAGCACAAACTGCTGTGACAGTGAAACTTATGACAGGGATGATATAAAATGGCTGCCAGCAATTGCAGAGGATTGGACTGGAGCCAGGATACATTAAAGTATTTGTAGTAGCCCCAGAAAAAAAGTAAACTGAGTTCCAGAGGATGGAAAGGGGCCGTGTATTTATGTTTGTGTATGTTGTGGTATATGTGTGGGTTCATTTTTAGTGAAATCATGTACTTCCATCATTTCCTTGACTGCTTGATTTTGGGAGGATTTCCTGATAATTTGTGCCAAATGAAATTTCCTTTAGTTATCTCCCTTCTGTATCTTCTGATAACTTGCCCTGTTTTCTAGCTCCAGTCATGGCTGATGAAACTAGATTAAGCTTCCAAAATTACATTGCAGTGAATCAAAGCTAGAGAAAATAGCAAGGAAGAATTAAATGTTGTCCCTGTGCTGTTCTTCAGCCCAGCTGAATCCAAATCACTGAAAAAGCAGAGTTCTCAGAAAGCCATTCTTAGGCTGGGCGGGGGAAATGCCATCTTCCCAACAGGTAGTGGTTTTGGTCAGAGTGGAAAGAAGAAGTCTATTTTCAGGCAGTCTGTTTTCCTTACATTCCCAAACAGACGGAAGAGGGACTCTTTGAAAAGCACTGGAAAGTCTCTTGCGTGACTGCCAGCCCAGAAATGCTTGGGAGAGGAACCGCACTTGAGCCATTCTATGGGAAATACAGAAAAATGCCATGGAGGTGAAGAAAAGAGCTCATACTTCACCTAGTTAATTCTAACCAGATTTGGATTGTGTTTATGTCTAGCAAGGAAATTAGTTTCCTTACATTAAACCACTGGGCTGGTTGCTGATTCAGAAAACACTGACATGGCTAAACTTCACCATCCATATGGTCATACACAATGCCTTGTGGAAACATGCTAATGAGCTCTAGGGGAATTAATTCAATCACCAAAAGCAACATTCCCACCTTGAGACTATTCTCCTCAGAGCAGCCAGCCTTCCTGGCAAAAAAGGTTTTTTCCTTCTGCTGTTTGTTGCAGGCTCAGAGCCCGCCCAAGACATCCCTTTATCATTGCCTCAGGCTGCAACACAATCCTGAACTTCCTGTGTGGACTGCTGTAGGGAAATAAGTTTTTCTGTCCATGTTTTTACCCAACAAACTTCTAGACACAGGAGTGATCGGAAGATGTACTTCCACTGGAAAGCCATGGCATAACTTTGCCTTTAGGTTGCTGCTTGGTGGCAGCCCAGTCTGGTGTGACCATCAAACATCTGTATGCAGACAATCTGGAGCTTAAGGTTACTGAACTGGTGTTAACACCCATTGTCTGTGCTATTTTTGGATCCTGTCCATGTGGCTATTATTGGCTTAAGGATTTAGATTAAGCACTTTAAAATACCTTAGGGAAACAGTGGAGAGAGGTTAGCAGAGAAATCAATTGCTGAAGGGGATGTGAAATCTTTACTTCTGGTGGCTCTTAAGAACAGGCTGCATGAATGCCTTTCAAGGGTAGTTTAGGTGTAGTGGATTCAGTCTAGATGACCTCTTGAGATGCCACAGCAAGTAAGTCATCAGCAAACATTTCTTTGGAAGAACTGCAGCTGACTTGGGCTAAGCCAGCAAACTCAGTCAGCAATATGCTGGTTACATCTGTCAGTCTGAAAACTCTTCACAGCTACATGGAGAGGCTGTGAGGCATTCTTGCCTGCTCCTGGCAAGCCACCTCCCCTCAGGACACCAGCATGGGCATGAGGAAATGGCAGAGTCAAGGGCTCTGAGGGGGATTATCCCAATTTTGCTTCAGCTCCCTAGACAGCTTTGTCTGAGCAGAAAAGTTCCTCCACATGTTCTGAAAGGTTTTAAAATGGTCTTTCTCCCTCTGACAAAAGTTAACTGCTGTGCAGTGCTATCGTGTGAGGGATGTCTGAGGTGTCTCTGCTTATCTGGGCTGTCTTTGGTCTGTGGTTAAGTTTAGACAGGATGATGCTGAGCAACTATCTGAAGCTTTAAACTCCATTTTCTCTAAATTTTACACTCCTATCAGGAAATAAATCCCTCTTTGATTGGGGGTAGAATTGAAAAGCTGGCAGGTCACTGTCTTCATTGCTGTGTCTGCAGATACAAATTCACTCAGTTACTGCATAACTGTGAGTGACACAGAGGGCATCACAGGCCAGAGCCCAGTTCAAAAGTGAAAGAATCACATAACTCATGGTAAGAGTGACAATAGGCACGATCTCACTGCTGATATGCTCAGAGAAGATAGAGGGAACAGAGTGGCAAATACTTGCTTTATCTTGGCTGCAATACTGATAAGGCCTTCCTATAGCTCCTTTCCTACATAACTGCATCATTCACTTAATACTGACCTCTGTTTAGCTATCATCACTCTTTCTGCTTTTTCTAATGAAGGAAAACATTTTTGCTTTCATTATCTTGTGACCAACAGAGTTAACAAGCCCATTCCACTGCAGTAAATCCTCTTTCTGTTTTGTGGGGCATCTAGTACAGCTTTTGGCAGTGACAGCAACAGCAATGCTTCTCCATATGGCCAAGCCTTTCTTGCCACCTGTACTGTAGGAGCACATTTGTCTGACATAGCATCCTGGTGAGCTTTCAGCAAAAATACACTCACATCACACCGTGTCCAGGTTTGGTTTGGCTCACTAACAACCAGCTGTTTCCAAACAGTTTCTCTTCATCCAGAGCCAGACTGGACTTCATAAAAGTGCTCTTGGTAAAAGCAAATAAAAAAGGTTTAATAAAATGTTTTGTGCGTATCTCACGTACTCCTGATTAACTATCAGGTAAGAGGATCCTTAGAACCATTCAGTTACAGTTTCCTATTATCCCATGACAGAAGCTACAGATTGTTTGTGTGCATTTGTTGTTTTATTGAGTAGATTTGATGTATTTCTAGAAAAGAGCAGATAGCAAAGTCTTGATTTGAGCTTTCCTGAAATTCCAGTTTATTCACAACTGGGATTCTGATCCATACTTACCTCAAGGCTCTTCAATTATGAAATGCACTTAGATCAGTTGGGCACCTTAGCAATTGTTATTCACTAATCTCTTCTTTTCCGGTCCATTCCACTTCTTTCAATGTACAGAGTCAATTTCCACTCCAGTCCACTAACTTCAGAAGAGAAATAACACTCATGAACAAGCTCATAGCTGGTTCCAAATTGGGAGCAAAGTGGGACAATAGGATAACACTGAACTTGCATGGGATGGATGGCAGAAGAGAAGCTGACTGTGAAGAGGTAAATTCAGACAGCCACAGTTCTTTACAATAACATTCAGAAATTAAACTACATTTGTTTTAATGCACTTTTAAAAGAAATCAAGAGAAACATACAGTAGTGCACAAGGAATATGAGGAAAGGAGAGGGTTTCAGGACTGAATGTAGGTCAACAGGCCAAGGAAAATGAAGAAAAGGGTCTCAGTAGTGACCACTTACATACATAATTTTTTTCTTATGACAACACATCCTGGTGGATCACAGCACTTCAAAAGCTTGAAATGCCAGAAAGTTTTAGATATTTCCCATGACCTAGCCTACAGTGGATCTGAAACTGATGTTCCTCATGCCAATGCACCACAATGCAGTTTGGCAGTATGAAACACTATTACAAGTGAAAGCAGCAGTTGGTGAAGTATAACAGCTGCTTGAAGATTAACTCTTCTACATTAAAGAGATTGGTGAAGTTGGATAGTTTTATTGCTGTATCTCTTGCATCTTTTCAAATCCAGCAAGTCTGGTGGAAAATACGTGAGTTTGAAGAGTGCAATATGTCTCTATGAAATTAGAACCCATTTCTCCTCCAGGTTTTCCCTCCCTCAAATTTGTGCCGTGTTTTACCCCATCAGAAAAAAGGGGACAGTGATCATTATCCAGTTCCTTCCTGTCAGGCCAGATCTATGTCGATTGTAAATTTAGAGTTTTGTGGCAAGAAACTCATGTAAAATCCCTTAGACTCTTTCCCTCTGATTCAGACTCAAAACTAAAGAAGAATCAACTTATACAAAGAGAGCAAATTAAGAGATCTCCTACAGCACATAGATGGGTTGTGCATTTTTGGAGGAATGTTTGCAGGTATTTGGAGGGATTTATGCTTTCTGTTTGCTTATTTGAATATTAGCTTTAATATTTGACAGCTTTATGTTTTCTTATCATGACTTGGTCTCAAAGTAATCTCAGAAAGTCTCATATGCAGGAAGCACCTCAGAAAATTTCCCACTTGTATATGTTGTGACAAATATGTTATAAACTTCACTATGTGGGGACCTTAATCAGCAGAATTTTTGCATCTCTAAATTCCTCCTCATTTCTGATACAAATGAAATAGCTCTTCCCCTCAGTTAGCCTCTCAACACTTCTCACTCCCACCAAGCTTTTATTGTCATTCTTCTCTCTTCAGCATGATACTCATACTTAGCCCAGCTTGGTAGCATTTCTGTCGGATTGAGAAAAAAGTCTGACAGCATCTTTGGCTTTCCTAATTGAGCCAAAGAAACACAGCATGCCAGGTACTTCTCAGAGTAGAAGATTTTCTCTGCTTCCAGGATTAGACCACGCCAATCTCAGCAGCCACAAATTGTATCTGCAATTGGTATGTAAAAATCTATCATGGAAAGCTGCATGCTGAAGTAGTTTGTGTCTCCATGTGCCATATGTTTAAGTGAAAGAGTGTGACAATCACAGCAGCACACTGTCCAGAAGTCATAAGCAGTTAACAAAATGCAACATGATTGTTGGCAGGCCTGCTGGTCTGGGTCATGCAGCCAAAGCTGAATTTATAAAACACGGTAAACAGGATGGCAAGACAGGAAAGGCAGTTGGCGTGTGAAACCATGCAGCAGCCTGACAGGAATGCTCTGAAACTGCCTCCCAGTTTCATGGGTTTCATATTACCATTTCTTTCTGCCTGTCTGTCCCGGACAAGGACTTATCTACCTGTCCTTCCACAAGAGCATAGCTCTTGAAAAGTAAGTTTAGACATGGGTACTCCAAAGTTTTACTCAGGAGAGCAATCTCCCACATCTGAGGGTCACCAAGGACGTTGCAGGTAGACTTCTGTGTTAGAAGTAAGCTCAATTGTTTCACAATAGAGAGAAAATGGGGTTTACAGGCAAGCTGGAGCCACTTTCCAATTAGGAATGCTGGGCCACATTTTCGTGAGTGGCACATGGTGGCGCAGACATGTAGCTGCACAGTCCCCCCTCCTGTCCATGCTGTGTTGTCCCTGCAGAAGAGGGTCTGTCTTCTTACGCTGGGCAAAAAGTGCATTTGATGGGGCTCTGATCTCTGCCAAATTAAAAAAAAAAAAAAAAGGGAGTGGATTGGGTGTTTTATGCAGGAAGGAGGGAGTTGTTTGCACTCAGGCAGCAATTATACCCTGAAATCCAGAGGCTGACGGTTGCTGCTCCAGGGCAGCCGACTGCTTCCTGCAGCTGGCTGCTTAATACTGCAAAGGTGATGAAACCTGAAGGGAGCCACTGAATAGGTGGTAATTATGACTGACACAATGACGGCTTGTGCAGACATGTAACTGTGAAACAAAACACCGCAGTTAGCTAACAAGAGATCGGTATAAGTTTTTTCACCGGCACTGTGTCTCCTGTCTGACACTTTTGAAATTGGAGGAAAAAAAAGCATTGTGAGCTTCAGCATTCAGAGACAGAATAGGCCAGACGAGCTGAGGGTGGAAAGCCAACATCTGTCCCTTTCAGGATGATTATAGCAGATTCTGTTTTCATGTTGATTTCTGAAAACCTGTTTTTCTTCCTCGCAGTTTTTTCCTTCATAAACGTCTCTTTTGGGTTGTGTCCCTGTGATATGGTTGACTACACTACACCTCCATCTCTCTCAAGCACAGAAATCATTTGAAGAGTTTCAAATAACTATAACAGGACATTTGTGGATCCATGCTATCTTATTATTCTCTTCCCTTTTTTTTATGTAGGGGACAGAGAGGCTTTCTTGAGTTATAAAATCATGCTTTTATACAGATGGCTAAGGAAAGGATACTGGGACATCCTGTTCAATCAGCACATCTTTGAAACTTCCTAAAGTGTTAATGGGCAAAAAAATCTTTTCTCTGCCCAGTGAGAATATCTGAGATAAATCAGAAATCTTCTAGGTTTCTATAATAGTAGTTGTAGCTAGGAAACAGGAGAATAAGGACTCAAATTCCTTACTAACAGCATAAGCACTGATCTATACTCCTTCTTTCTTTCCCCCTCCTTGAAGTGGAACATGAAAACACCCTGGCAAAAGACCTGCTTTTAATCCCATATGAAACTAGTGTCCGAAGTTCACAGCTGAGATGGGAATTAGGCAGAGGAGGAACCTGTACCAGATGAGAGCCCTAAGAGCACAGATGCTAAGAATGGCAGACAAAATTATTTCTGCCACCACAGTGTGAAAAAGAGACAAAAACATACACTCTATTGTTGGAAATCTAATGCAGTGGGAGTTTTTTCAGAAGTCGCACAATTCCGCAAAATATGTCCATCTCAATTGATCTATACTTTTTAATGACAAACTTTTTTTCTGAAATTTTCCAGCTGTTTGCTGATTCTGCCAACAGTGAATTTTCTATCCATGGAAACTCAGTGGCATACTCTTCACTAATATACTCTTCTGGAATTATCCAGTTTATAGCCCGTTACATCTCCTTTTCATCTTTGGAGATTTTCTTATACAAGAAAGTGGAAAGTCTTTGCTTCACCCAGCAGCCATGCCGTTCCTTGGGAAGAATCTCCCAATCCCCCACACCCACCAGTCAGAATTCGAGCAAAAACACCCTGGCAAACACTGCAGCAAACACATAAAAATCATCCATTTTACTTATGGCCTTTGCAGAATGGTTTTATCTCTTCCTGTCCCACTCGTGAAATTTTTCCATTGTGTGTAAACAACTAACTGTACAGCTCAGTGACCATACCTTTTAATCTCTGCTTAAAGAGACTGTGATGCAAAGTTAGCATAATGTAGCTTACACAAAAGTGAATGGAAAATACTTCATTTTTATGCAACTACAGATTATTGTTCAATGGCTAGGGGTTTTGTCTATGCGGTTTGTCTCTTGTTCAGGAAACATACACATGTTCCAGATTTGGAGCTAATAAGTATAGGGATAAACTGTTTGAAGAAAAACTGCAATCCAATTTATATTTCTTCAATTATTTCACTGTGTTGAAGCAATATGATCCATCCACCTTTGTTTCTGGGGCCAGAGAGTGGCCTGTGGAAAGCAGCTGCTGTATAAATAAACATATAGATTTGTGTTTGTGTCCCTCCCCGGTGGCATATACCGGCTTTGGTTACCAGCCATTTATTTCTCCTACAATGCAAAACACTGAACACTGAGAATTAACTGAAAGCAGGTTTTCCTTTTCTGGATTTTAATAGAGAAAAAAAAAATAGTGTGCCTTTAGGGCTGCTTTCTAAATTCTACTTTGGATTCAATTCTTACCTAGATGTTGTTTAAATGCATTAGGCTGTCACTCCATCTACTCTAGCATACTGTCTTGGGCAGTGGCCAGTGTTTTCCCAGAGGAGCTTTACATGCCTGAAGGAGAAAGGGATGGTACAAAAATAGCAAGGTGTATGATCAGTAAGAGGAAAGGCACACAGCTAAAGTTATTTCCTCTTACTCACAGCTCTCCTTACATCACCTGGAGCGAACAATGTAATAGCAGGTGCATGTAGTGTACGACACACAGGCACTGGAAATGCAGTGCCATGGGATATGCCTGCATAAGTGATAGAACCAGGGAGTAAGCCTGCACATTTGAAAAGGCAGAAAAATCTGCTGTTCTAGATTGTCCTTCACCATGCCTAAGAGAGCCAAGGAACAGTGATATTAGGAGCTTTAACTCTGTTTCAGAGAATCCAAGTCTGAAGCCTAGTTTCTGTCATCTAGTGAAGGCTGATAGCCATGGTTACAGCATCAGTACTCATCACACATTCCACAGTGCAAATAACTAGAGATTTATAGAATAATTGAGGTGTGAAGGGCCCCCCCAGAGGCCTGTGCTTGTCTTCTGATCCAAGTAGGGCCAACTTCAAATGGTAGAGGTAACATGAAAAATTAGACAATCACTTGTGTCCTGTCTCATACAGTGAACACATCACCAGAAATCAACCTTACCATGCTTGGGGAGAGCTGAGAGGGTCAACCACGAGGACCACGGGTCTACAGTGATAGATACAATATATGATTAGACATAAAAGTATGAAACAGCTTCATGAGTTTAAATATCACTCACAGTGGCATTTCCAAATGGGAAGGACAGGAAACATGGCTGTCACAAAAGTTGTACAGAAAACATTAAAAACAGCAAAAGTGGATTTTCCTTCTTTTTTTTTTTTTTAAATTTCTATACATTTCAGATGAATTTTGATGGCATTATCGAATCTTCAATTATAATCACCTGGGCTTGAATTTTTCCCTCTTTTTTAATAAATATAAAACTAGATTGTTACATAACCCTAAAATTCCAGAGTATTGGGGGTTTATATGTATAATCTGCATAGATGAAGTGTCAGAGTTCACAAATTAATCACCAGAAGTTAGTGACATGTGAAAGTGGGCAGGGAATCCTAACAGGCCCCTAGGAGGGTGTCTAAGGAGACACTTTGTAGAAATCTGTGCTGACTTTCTATAAAAAGAGTGCAGCGTAGTTAATTTTAACCACATATTATGCCTAATTAACTCATTATGCAAATATGTACATAATAAGCCACTATCATCCAAGGGCCCAAAAATCCAACAGCCGTGTTCTGAAAGGTCACATCCTAAACCTTTAATACAGAGAGTGAGAGAAAGGGAAAAAGAGTCGGGAGAATTAAAAAAGCTCAAATAAAGGGCTTTATTTCTGGAAAGAACAACAGCAGGAGCTTTTCAAAACATAACCACTTACCTTTTTAAAGAAAATAAATATGTAGTCTGTTCTGACTCTACAGCTGTGCTTGTTCTGTCTCCTTTTCCCACGCCTACCCATCTCCTTTCATCTCTCTCCTCCAGTCCTCTCTTTCAATGTTTTCAGCATGCTTTTTTGTTCCACTTTCTGGGGCAGCTGAAGCCCTGAAGACCTTGAAAGAAGTATGACGGAGAGCTGCAGACCAAAGAGGGATCAGAGTTGCAGAAAGCAGAGGTGGGCTGCCAGAACATGGGGGTACAATAAGGATGGAAGGGGGGAGGGTGGTTTGGGGTTTCTACTTGGCAAGAACTTACCAAAAAGCAAGGCCTTACCAGGGGAAAAAAAAAAATCATTCTGACTTCTACTGCATTCATCCCAGCAAGAAAGTACTAGAGCATCAGTCAAGGGAATGCATTGGAAAATCATGTCCAGCAAACAAAAATTATTTCCTTAAATGAGCACACAAGCACATCTCCCACTCAATTTTAATGGGGAGGGTCACATTTTTTTTTTTTTACAGACACAGGGCACTGTGACCTCTGCTTTGTTTCCTTGGGGTTAAACTGCCAGCTAAAAACATCCAACCCTTTCTGCTTGTCATTTCTTCCTCTTGCTTTGAGGAATGAGAACCAGGGTGGTCAGCCCAGATGTGTTGCATCCAGAAGTTCTTAAGTGGGCACCAAACCTGCTACCAGCCTTATTTTGCTGCCATGGGCCTCAGTGAGCATCTCTTCAAGTCCTTTATTCCACAGCCCCCTCCAGCTTTGGCACTGTTCAGTGTTTTCTGTGCAATATTTCCAGTTACCTTACACATTTAGCCCCAAACCTCTCAAGTATGTAATATATGTTGAGTATCCTACTTACTCTGCAGTCTTACCAGAATAATGGTGATAATGTTTTATCTGCCCAAGGGAGCTTGTCTGGCATTATATGCCATCCAAACAAGATTTTGAATTGTATTTCCATTGGAGATGATACCATCACACTTTCAACCTACTTACAGATACAGGCCCAAGTCTTATCTGCCAGATCCATCTGCGATTCCTGCTCCTGTTTCTCTGTATATTTATGTTCATGTGCTCCCTCTGCATTCCTCAGAGCACAATAAATCCTGCCTGCCAACCCCTTAGTCACCTCTGCCTCAAAAGGGATTGCTTCAAGGTCAAACAGTTCCCTTGTAATGTACAGTTTAACCTGATTTGTGGAGGCAGAGCTTTGAAATTTTTAAAATAAGGCTAAGGTAAAGTAAAGCTTGCAAATGAAACTCTGACGGTAAGCTGGAGTATTTCCCTCTCCAAAGAGTTCGAGCAGAGGGCACTGTGCCATCTGAAGCCATAGGAGCTGGAATTATGTTATTTATTACACAGAAGATGTGCATCAAGTAGAAAAGAAAACAAATGCTGACAACAGAAAGTGATCGAACTCCCATCCATGAGCAGGAGAGAGACTAAGGGAAAAATTCTCTCCTAGTCTGTCTGGAAGTTCACACCAGTGAATACCAGCATTAAAGGAGTTTTCAAAATTTTCTTTGAAAAAGCTTAAAGGACAAATTTGGAGGGGAAACCCTAAAATTATCAATACAAGTAATTTCAGGGTATAAAAATGTTCAGTAATACTTGTCAGTTTTCACCTGTTTTTGGCTACCATGTAAGTGGTGCTCCACTGCTGAGAGGTTGGCTATTTTTTTGAGACAGTAGCAGTGGAGATCTGACACAAAATATTAATGTGGGGTTTTAAAATGTGGAGGTAAAAGACAAATGCGATCACATAGGTAGCGTATGCACATTGACCTTCTGTACTTCATTGCCAAGAGCAGATGCTTTATGCTTAAAATAACAGTGTGGTAAACATGTGAATTGTGGTAGCCCCTGTGGTAAAGAACTACTAATATGAAATCCTACAGCACTGATCAATAGAGATTTCAATAATACCACAGATTTTTAAAAATAGTATATTATTAAAATTGTTACAAAATCGAAATAGTCAAAACCCTTTGGCCTGACGTCCTAAAGCCTTGGGAATACCTTAAAAATATGCCTTTATTTAATTTTTTTTTTTNTGATAAATAACAGATTACACTATTTATAGAAAGCTGGTATTACAAGAATATCAGATTGTGCTATTACACCCCCCCATGCATACCAGTTTTCTGTGTGGAAATTTGATAACGACAAGAATTGTTGCTTTTAGAGATTTGGGAATAACAAAAAGACATGGACTTTTTGTGGTGTTGTTACCAAAAAGCAAACAAACAAAACTCCCCTACCCATCTATTTGATTTTTCTTTTTAATTAATATGGAACATAAGGATATTTCTTTAACAAGAAGCAGAATTTAAAGTCTAAGGAGAGACCATGGGAAGAAAAAAAAAAAGAAGCAAAACACAAGTGAAGATTGTACTAAACTCTTTTTTCTTTGCTGCTTTTTATTTTTTCCTTACAAACAAAAAACATTTGAAACTTTGCAGAAGTAAAAAAGAGACAAATCAAATATCCTGGTAATTTTCAAATTTTCAGGTTTGCTAGCCTTCCTCACACATTTCACAAAACCTATCACAGTATTTACCAATATGATAAAAAAAGCACCTAAAACTAAAACATTGCACTGTGTTAGGAAAACTGCCCAGAAGAGCTAGTATCGAAATATCATGTAAAATTCATGTGGTAAGAAAAATTCCATTCAAACTGAGTCACAGAGCCTCATGCTGTATTTGTAAAATTCTCAAACATGATATGAGAGCATTATTGCCTTCAGGCTTGTTATTTCATCCCCTGGACACACAGAGAAGCATATCATCCTTTCATAGGATTGATCAGCAAATATCCTCCAGAGCAGTTAGATAAGAAGGCATTCCCTTCTGCTAGCTGTAGGTTTTTGCTGTGTTGCATTTATTACTGTGGTGTGAAAATCTCCCACTGAGTGCAATACCTTTAAACACTTCTCTGGGTTTTTTTGTTGTTGTGAGGCATTTTGCCNTTTATTTAATTTTTTTTTTTTTATTCTGCTTACACTCCTTTTGAACTCTAAAAGAGTCTAATTTTCAGTTTTCCTCTGTACAATGAAAACCTTTGTTTTTTTAATAGAACCTGAAATTTTCATGTACTCACCTGACTCCCAGAGTCATTCTTTAAAAAACAAATAAATTTCCAAAGATCATGAGAAAGGGCATAAGCACACATCAGGAATAAGCTGAAAAGACTTCTTGAAAAGGCTTATATTCCAGCAAGTTCTATTTAGCACTGGCTAAATAGATTAAAAACTGCCAGTCAACTAAAAATCTAATAACAGATGCCCATACTGTATATAT
>VXAX01007709.1:190501-297546 GCA_013399835.1 Leptocoma aspasia
TTTTTCTTCCCCTTCCAACGTTTTTTTTTTTTTTTTTTTTTTTTTTTTTTGGCAGGTTGAAATTTGTGACCTCTGTCTCAGCACATGCGTTATAAAGCACGGAAAAGAGTATAATGAAGAGTAAGAATTAATAGATCCTAACACTGACAACATGCAGCACTTTTCATTTGTAGATTTTCTGTGATTTGCAAAGGCAGATGCATTTTATTATGCCCAGCTTCACAGATGGAGAATCTAAGGCACTGCACATATGTATATAACAAAATCTTCCACTCACTTCAAATCCACCTCATTTTTGCCCGGGGAGGTTAATGGTGTGAGAAAGGTGACAGCTCTGCTGTTGTGCAGAGCTCAGGGCAGAGGCAGCCGGGGTAGCTCTGAACAGGCAGCACCAGAGCCATGTCAACCTGCTGCTGCACCTGTGCTTGTTAGAAGCACCACTAATTAGCTTGACACAGCAACATGCTGCCATGCCTATATTGCTTCCCGGACCCAATTAGTATCTCTGCGAGGTACAGCACTAGACGATGTAGACACGCAGCCTGTTCAGAGCTGCTCTGATACCGCCAGCCAGGATCAGCATTCATGGCCAGACATGCCCAAGGTAGGCCATCAGTAAGGCCATGTGGATCCTAAGCCTCCCAACATTGGCTCGTGAGTTCAACTCATGGGATTATGAAGCTTTCTCCACCTCAAAGGCAGGATACAGCATATAGAAAAGTACTCCTCTTTTTTTTTTTTTAACTCAAACAATAATCATAATCTCTGCAAATATACCCCACAAGGCAATCTGTTTGCTGTGGATGGGTTTACACACTTCACTTCAGTCACTTAATTTATCCCAAATGTACTTTAGTAATCGGCAGTGAGCTGATATGGAAACATGTCAGTTGAACCCAGCAAGCATAAAATCCCCTTTTCCTGCCACCTTTTCATTAGGCAGTGAAAAAACAGGTTTCTATGTCTGTTTGGGAAAAGGATTCTGCGAGATGTACCTGGGTGAATCATACTCTCTGATAATGAACATTACATCAGCATTACCTGAACATGGATACTCACTGATTATGAGCTGGAGATGCTCTTGGGATTTTATCGATGGGGTTTGCCTACCCTCACTTCTTGCTTTTTATGTGGTGTCCCTGTAACAAATACTCTCATGACCAGTACTGATCCCAGCCTTCACAAGAACATGGGCTGCAGTCACTCTTACTTTTTCAGGAGTAAAGTCAGTAATTCTCCAGCTTGCAGATCCCTAAAGCTGGGTTTGTTTCAGGGCAGGCAACCCATACAGACTCCATGGCCACGTTATAGAAGTGAAATTTGCCAGGGCAGAGTCATGGAAATCCATTTGTTCTTTTTTTCTAACTACCCAGACACATGTGAGGGCCAGCTTTTGATTCCCCAAGCTGCTGGTCTTTACTACAGTCTAGAAGAGACTTGGAACAACCCAAGGATCACACTAGACAGAGGTGGCTGGGGGCTGTGTTGCACCCCAAATGGCAGTGGGGATTTCAGCTTCATTGTCCTCTGTGGTCTGCTTTCCCCTTCAGCTAGGAAATTCCATGGAGGAGAGGCCCTGTGTTACCCATGTGATGGAGGTCTCATGCAAAATCAGCTCCTGAGCTGCCCAGGAACTGTGGTTTTCACTTACCTCTCTTCATTACCTCTGCATTTAGGCTTCCAGAGTGAGCTGGTGTTCTGGGTGGCTGTTGTCTAAGGAACTATTTATGAAACATTTAAATAAAAATCTTAGAATCATAGAATGACTTGGGTTGGAAGGGACGTTAAAGATAATTTTGTTCCCAGATGTGAGCAAGAACAACTTCTACTAGAGGTCCATCCAACCTGGACTTGAATACTTCCAGACATGGGGCCATCCACAGCTTCTCCAGGCAACTTGTGCCGGTCCCTCACCACCCTCACAGTAAAGAACTTCTTCCTAATATCTAATTGGACATGTTTTCTTCTCGTTAAATTGTCTTTATGGGGAAAAAAAAAAACAAAAAAAACCAAAACAACAAGGACTTAAAAGAGACCCCAGTACTTATTCAGTGTTCTAGTCTTGCCAATGTTCATATGCAAATCAGTGAAATCAGTGGGGAAATGCACACATGGAAATAAGTACATCTGCAATATTGGCTAGGTCAGGCCACTCCAGGACTGAGAGACTGTATCCATTTTCTCATGACAAGTGTGGAATCTTATAAGCCATTTCTGATAGAGCTGTAAAAGTAAATAAATTTTCAAGTAATTAGATTGAAAATGCATTTCTCTATCATTTTCAGGCTAAAATTTACAAATGAACCCACACTAACATTGTGTTGTCAATTTGGCTTCTTAACATGTGTTTTTACTATTTACAAAAGCCTTTTCTCTTCACCTTTTAGAAATCTTCTCTTGATTCCATTTCCCTTTCTAATTACAATCCCATTTCCTTAGTAAGTCTTTGAAAAAGCTTCCCCCATGCCTCTAATCATCTCTCCAGTTATAATCTTCAAAATTATGTTCCGTTCAGTTTTCAGTTTGGCAGTGTCCAAAGACAGATCTCCACGTGGTTAACAACCTTTTATTTGCTGCCAGTTACGACTGAGGTTTTTGCTTCTTCTCTTTTGGGGCTTCACTGATGTGCTTGATGCTGTCTAAAACATCCTTCTTCAGCACACTTTTGTTAGGCAGGTGTTTGCTTTATTGCAGACTCCTGGGTTTTCATTTTTTGCTGGGTGCAAATTTATCCTGTATAGAATCCTATAATCCAGCCTTCTTTCTTTATTTCCTTCATATTTCTTCAAGGCAGAAAGAGTATTTTATTTTTGACTTGACGCAACTACAAGGAAATCCTTTTCAAGACTAAAATTTCTGCTGAAAATTAGGGTAGCAACACTAAAATTAGCTAAACTGCTCTGACTTAATCTGCAAAGGTCTCTGGTCCCATTAATATCATATGGAGGCACTCAACTTCCTTATGCATTTAAAAGGTGAGCTCCTGTGTAGCCACCCCTAGGATGTCATAGGATTGGTGCCAGGGCTATCTCCTGAGCAGTTCTCATTGCTGGATTGCTTTCTTCAAGCCCATGAATAGAACCAGGAGCCTCTGGCAGATCTCTACATCCTCCATGGTGGCAGGCTATCTACCAGGTAGGTGTGACACAAAACACATTGTGACTAATGAGTCCTACAGACCTTGCCTGTAGCTTTAGAGAGAAATGTTGGGCCACAATTGAAATAGGAAGGGGCAGAGCTTTTGGCAAATATCTAGGAACAGAATTTCTCCCTTTTTCCCACCTCATCAAGTTGTAATTTTAAGTAGTATTTCTTTGCCCAGAGAGTTTCTGTTACACCTGTTTCAGAGAAATAAATAAATAAATAAATAAAAAATATGGACAGAAAATTAACTGTCTCCTTTCTCCAGCCACTTAAAAACAAAATTCCAAGGTGACTTTTTTCCCTTACTTCCCCCAGGAAGGAAGGCAGACATTGCTGTGCCAGTTTCCTGGGAGTCACAGAATACATAGCAGGGTGCATACACTCCCTAAATGCCTCAGACCATAACATCTGTGGGGCAGTTCAACTCCTTGGCCGCTGGCCATGAAGTCAGAGCTCTGTCCAATTCCATCCTGTCACAGGTGGATTAACCTGCTTGGGTCCAGGGCAGGATAAATGTGCCTGCTGTTGTCATGTAACACTCATGCTTACACAGTGCCTAAAGCCCCGTCGGCAATATGCAGATGATCTTGTCCCAGGGGACAAAAGGCACTATCAAACATTTGCTATTTTATATGTATAAATACATTTGACAACTTTAGAACTGTGTGAGCAAGTAAGTGTCTGAAGTAGAGGGCAAATTCATAGCAATTTTCTCTCCTTGAGTATCTTCCCCTGGGAGGGAACTTTTTGAGAGGCTGTGTTCATTTTCCTGTGACTACAGAGAACAATAGAAACCAGAATGATCTTTACAGAGCCCCCGCCTCCTTTGTGGTGTTAGTTAGCATGCAAAGAGCTGCTCTGTGGACAGGATAAAGACATACATAAGGAGTCCAAGGAAGGCTCCTGCTTTGCTCTTCCAAAATTACTGTTTGGAGCAAGGTACAGCACAGTAGGCATGAAGATTCCAAATACAGCCCTTTCATGTATCTTTTAGCAGCAAGGACACAGATGTGCCTCTGCTCCCCTCCATCACTGGATTATGATTTCTAAAATTTTCTACTGAGGGCTGGAATATCTCCATCTTGAACTGTAGAAAAAAGTTGCAAAGTTTGTTTGTCACATTCAGAATAGAAGGGAATGGAGGTATGTGTTGCCACCTTCTCTTTATTTTGTAGTACTTTTGTATTTTAATTGGACACACAAATGAAGAGACAAGGAACCATTTTATGGGTACACTATTTGTCACAGTGAGAGTTGCTTTTCAGAGATCCCACCATTGGAGAAAAAAATATTGGTAATTTTTTAGTGTGAAGAATAGATATGTTCAGTTCCTTCTCTTGGAAAAAGACGTGAAAACTATCCCACTGTGATGAGGGGTCCACTTTGGTCAAAGCAGCATGACTTCAAGCACTAAGGGTTAATCTAGCATCTCATGTAGGTTTAATTATTTTTAACGGGTAGAATGTCATTAAAACACATGAATAAACTTAAAACTATGGCAGAAAGAAATAGAAATTAACTCATCCTTTGCAAAACAACAGCCTTGAAATTTACCCACCATTGTTTGTAGGTGCTATCAGGAAATACCACGTTGGGTGTCCTACTTCCATTTAATTATGCAAACCAGAAGAGTAATACAGTAATACAGGTACACAGACAGATATCTATATATGTATATGCACACACACACACTAAATGGCTCATTCACAAAGATCTGTGCACAACAGACCAGGATTTTTGTTGAGTTACTGAATGCTTCCTAGCACTGCTATGTCATCTCCATCGGAAAAGTTTGCTTAGCTCCAACATGCACCACATAACAAGTTCACTTATTTTTCCTTTCTCTGATTAGAAATTACAAATTGCACCCCAAGATGCAAATCAACTTAAAAAAAAATAAGTGCAATAACTATATGAAAAGCTGTGGCTACTCTTATTTGTCGTAATTTAAAGAAAAAGCAATGCTACTGAAAATTCTTCTTCTGTTTGTTTACCATGATATAGAGTGCTTTTCTATATTATCAATCAGGAATGAGTCAGGAAAGTGGCTTCTTTGTCTTCCCACATCTCTGTAAATCAGAAGCAATGCCAGTGAAACTGGGAGGTTAAAACCTGCCTGACAAAAGAGCAAAATCCATTGATTTGAAGGGAAAACACCAGTAACTGCAGACAATTCATGGCTAAAAGAGACAGTCACAGACACTGGGAAAATTCTGTGCTCTTTTCCACCCACAAAATGCAGACACTTTCCTTTCTGGGTTTATTTTCCCCCACTATTTTACCTAAGCTGTCACTTCTGTTAAACTGTTCATTGTGAAAGTTAAGCTGTCTCTAGAGATGCATCCAGAGTGCTGCCTTCTACAAGTTTCCCAAAGATAAAAAGAAAGCTATGGGTACAGATTACTAATGCCTTCCAACCTCACAACAGTTGCTCCAAAGCACAAAGGGCCACCTGACTTGCTTTTAGTCACGTCCTTGCCACTTTTCAAGGACCTGGAGTTTAACTTTGCTGGATTTAAGCCCAGCACAGATTGACAGTAAAATCCCCACAATTCCCCTCAAAATTTCCCCCAAAATTACCCTTTCTTGAAATATGTTCTGAGCTCTTTGTTCTACCCACCCCCTTCTTTCAGAGCATGGAGTCTGTTTCTGTAAATCTGCTCACTCCAGATTTCCTGATCACATATCAGCTGAAGTCCAGGGCAGCTTTTTCATCTTCTACCACCAAGATCACTGTGGTTATGATACCCTTCTGCCCAGCGTAAACCTGAAAAACTTAAAGTTTGTTTTTCCTACTATTAATAATCTCATTGCAAATTAACAGTCATCATTATATCAGTACATGCATAGCCATCCTGTCAGAGCTTACAATATGATTATAAGCTTTACTTATAACTCTTTTCTAAGACTACTAAAACAGATCTGTGTCTGCATCTTTCACTTTCTCTCTCAAGTTTATAGGCAGGTAAAAACCTCCATTCTTAATCAAAGAATGTTACACGCCAAACTCATCAAGGATAAATTACTTTCATTTTTTCTCATTTCCAAAAGAAGAAAAAAAAAAAAAAAAGACTACTTAAAGTACGATACATATATTTACAGTTACCAATCAGTATCTGAGCTGACGTCCTTTAGCTGATACTTCTTTGAGTCATTCCACAGTTTTTTACTCCTATGTTTCTGTTGTGTCCAATCCAATGATGTTGTCTGGCTCATGGGTTCCTTTTCGTGTGCTTTTAAGATTTGGTGTCCATCTCTTCCCACCAAGGGAAGAAGGAGAAGTGCCTGCCTCTTCTTTGTCCAACAGATCAGTGCTTCCTCATCAAAGAGAAGAGCAAATCCTCATAAAAGCAATCTTTTTTGGCATTACATATATTAACTTTAAATGCAGGCTAGCTGACTTGGTTTGCCAAGATTTTGATCCTGCCATTCGTTATTAAAGTACATTCTCTGTTTATTTTTTCACAGCAGTTAGACATCCCTCACTTTACCATTACTGACTACACTGTTGGATAGTCTTAATCTAAGTTTGCTGCTGAACGTGTTTCAGTATCCACAATACTGCTCTGGAATTAAATAATTCTTAAATGGGATATGAGTGGAACTTAGCAGATAGTGTAAGAGGTCTTCCCTCAATTCTATCAGACTCTGAATAACCTGAATGAGAAGTAATGTGTTTAGAACTCTCTTAGAAAATATTTAAATTATTATCTGACATAGCCATGGCATGTGTGCTATGGCAGACAATTACCAGCTTTGTACGTGAAATCACACATTCAACGAATTACTTCTGCAGCAACGTTATTTCTGGATACCAGGAATAATGATCTGAAAAGAATGTGAATTTTTTTTACAGCAGACATAAATAAATTTCTTTCAGCTGTGGAGCATGAATCTTAAGTTTCAAGAATTACGATCATTGCTGGTTCTTTTTAATTTACCAATGTCTCTGAAATTAACTGGGTTTTTTTTCATTCTTTGGCTATTTCACCAACACTGACCCATAGTTAATATTTATAAATGTAATATAAAACAGTTTGCATTTTCTGCATATACTGGTATCATGTATGCATTCTGTTTATCAGCAGTGGACTAATGCTCAGAAAATACACTCCATATTATAAAAAATCATCTTTCTAAATTGTTTAAGGACCAGTAAGTCTAGTTAGTGAGACTGATAGCTTGTATAACCTTCTGCAATGTTTGATCTAGTATTTTGGCTTTCTGCAGTGACAGGTCTCCACAGTGACTTCCTGTTTGAAGAGAAAAAAAAATTCCAAACAAATTTTTTCATGCAGACAAGACTCTGTTTCTGTACGAGTTCAGTTCTGTTGAAAGCTCTGGACAGAATGCCTGCTCTGTGTATGACTGCCCTGTATATTTGAGTTGTAAATCATATCATATTTGCAATCTAGGAGATCTGCCTGCAAAACCCTTTTCAGCCATTGTCACTAATGCCTTGTGATCAGTTCCTGCTAGCACTGGTACTTCATATTAAAAAATGGAGGTTTTTTGCATGCACAGACTACAAGACAGAGCCTCCGATTCCTTTTGTGCATGCTGACATGCTGTTCCAGTTAGGTATCCAGAAGCATATGCCATGGGTCTCCAGTGATCACCATTCCTTGTTAAAAGTGTTGCCCCAAGGCCTTGCTTAGAAGCATCAACTGCCAGCTTTGTTTGGTGCTTATTATCATACACTCTGAGGACAGGTTCCTTCTTTATCAACTGTTTGAGATTCAGGAAGTCCCTGTTGTGATTACCAGACCATGCCCATTATGCATTTTTACACACTAAAGACCTTCAGACAGCAGTTTAAATGGTTTAAAGCTGTTTGAATATAAAGTTCCCCCAAAAATTTGCCTTTTCTTTAGGTTTCTGTATGTTTTTTAATGTATGTATAAGGATGTATTAGTAATCAGACTTATTTGCATCCTCTTCCAAGCTTTTTTTTTCCCCTGCTACATTTTCCGAGATTGGTTATTTCTTTAACCTTGAACTCTTATTTTTGTCTTCTGCATTTCAAACTCCTAATTTGAATCCATTCCAGGAGCTTACCAGAGCCTCTGATTGCAACATTTTTCTATTATTTTTCTCCTGCATGGTTTCATGTCATTTATTATGTATTTGTGGGAAATATTAGAGTTTTTAAAAAGCATTTTCCAAATAACGTGGTAAACTGAGGCCTTCTAAATGGTGCATTAAGAGTGCACAAATGTGAGTTGTTTTTTTTTTTTTTTTTGAGGACACGGTCAGAAAACAGCTGAAATGTCCACTTGTCCCCAGAAACAATTTCCCTGCTAGGGATTCGTTTTTTTCCCCATTTTACATGCTTTTTACCTCAGACTACCAGCCACAGGGAAGCACTCATTTTTCCTTTGCATAATTATTGTGGAATAAATTAGTTTTGGAAACTCTGTTAGTTTTCATCTAACTTGGCCAGAGTAACTCTTCCAAGTTTTCATTTCAGGTCCAGAGAGAGATTTCTAGGAACATCTATGACAGGACAACTGATTCAGTTGTTCTTACTTTATGTATTTGTTGGCTTTCTTTGGAAACATTTAAAACATCTGGAAAACAATCTCCCTACTTATGAGTTGCTGTCCTTCCAAGGAATGTACTCCCTGAACCATCAGTAGGTCAGAGATGTTAGCAGCACGAGAGTTGGTGTTCCACTTGTGACAGCAGTTACAGAGTGTGTCTGCTAAAGTGCTGCTTATGAGAAGCTCACAGTGAAAAAGCACAATTTTCTCTTCCATGGAATAGAAGTTACACATGTGTACCTAATGAACATTTATTTTCAGTTTCTGTTTCCTTTCACATCATTTGCAATTATTTATATTATTTCTCCCAAACTCACCAGTAGAATTTTGTAGAGTATTTTTCTTGTTTTCATTTTTCTCCATATGTTGCTAATCTCTCAGAAGCCTCATGTTTCCTAGGGTTTATACTTCTTAAGCAGGTTGCTATTCCTAAATCAGCTGTGGATTTTGAAAGCTTTCCTGCTTTGCTCTACTGAACATATAGCAATCTTTTGCTCACCTATCTCTTCCACCTGCTAGCATGAATTAAATATATCTCTTTTTTTGATGATTTCCTTTTTGAGAGATTAAGCTGGTTTGGAGTTCTTAGTTCCATATTAGCCTTTTGCTACCTTTTCTCCTCCTTCTCCTTCTCTTCTTTCTCCTTCCATCTTTTGTTCTAAATTGAGATGATGATTAATGAAGGAGTCTGTGCAAGAACTTAAAAAATACAAGCAATTCATGTGGTAGGTGAGCAACCATTGTACAGAAAGGCTTGAAAATGAAAAAGAAAGAGCTCTGCATCTTTCTTTGGCTTCTAATCAATGAACAACAGATGTGACATTTCATCCTTGCATGCAGAAGCAACTTCAGGGTTTTCTCTTTTAACAAAATAGTTGCCTGGAGATTCTTTTGCACTGCTCTGAATTTCTGAGAAGACACAGCTAGCTGCAGCATTTTTTCTCTTCTGCTTATGAGTTTGCATTGTATGTGTCCTCTCCTTTTAGTGTTGGTGGTCCAGAGGAGTCTCTGTTTCAGAGAGGAACAGGCAAAAATGTTTCTCTCCTTTACTCAAAGCTAATGATATACATGTACATATTAACCTAATGAAAAATAATTTTAATATTGAAATAGTTAACTATTAATAGTTAAGCTTTTAACTGAAATATAACTCCAGAAGATGAAAGAGAAGTTTTTGTTGAGTCAAGGAACACCTTTATTAATAAATGGTGCTCTTTTTCAGGGCAAGGACCTTTTTTGATTGCCCCTCTATAGTGAAACATAACCTTATTGATTCGAATTTGTAAAACCCCCCTGTAACTACAACGACTCATGGGAGACCATGAAATCATTCCATGACCTTCTAAGTCTCTCAGAAGTATGAGGAACAGTAATTTCAAAATTGATAGTGCAATAATTCTAAACTACTGATCTGCAATATTTGGAATGAAAGACTGTGGGTGAAAATGGAGATACAAAAGGCTTTGGATCTTGGTAAACTACACAACAAATCTGCCAACTTTTGCTGCTGAATGATGAATTATTCTCCAACATGTGCCTGTCAGTTTCTTCTGGCTTTTGTTCCATCCCTCTGTTCTATGTGCTGCAGGTTGCTTTTACTTTTCATCTGAAGTATATGCTACTGGGCAGTAAACCATCAACTAAAAGTTTATACATTTGCTTTTTTATTTTGAAACTTCAGCTAGTCAAAAATGTTGGTTGAAAAATAATTTTCTCTAAAGAATGAGGTTTTGTCAGAAAATGTGGTTTTTGTGAGAAAATACAACTTCCTCTATTTTTCCTTTCATTTTTCAGTGGCAGAGTCTATGAGGAAAATGTTTCCGTTTACATTTCTTGTGTTTCATCAACTTTAAATTCAAATCATGCTTGTTTACTTTCAAATTTAATGCAAAATATTTTGAGCAAAATTTCTCAACCCATTTTATCTGAAAGGTAAGAGGTGTTGCAAGGATGGCAGTGGCACAGCAGGTTCAGTTCTGCTCAAGCTCTGCTCTCATTGAATGGCTGCTTTGGCTCCAGCTCTGTTGAATGGTGGCTCTAAAGGAGAACCCATGAGTTAGGGCAGGGGATGCTGCATGCCCAGGAGAGGGCTCTGGCTCTTACAAAGAGGCAGACAGCAACCCCCAGGCAGACAAAATCCCTGTGCCAACAGCAGAGCAGTAACTGTGCTCATAGCACAGAGATGCTGTGGGTGCTTTCCAGCACAGACAGGCCAGCACCCAGGGCATCACTGCGGGTACTGTGGGACCACAGCAGGTCTGCTGACATTGCTCTGGTTGGCTAAGTTGGTGTAACCAATGCAGGCAAAAGAGTAAATACTGTGAAACTGGATAATAACCTCTATTGGCAACATGCATTCATCCCTCCTTCTTCCAAGCAAAGCTAACATTCAGGTCTCCTTGTCTGTTCTGTTCCTACAACATGAGGTGACTAATTTACCATGAGGTATCCTTCCTCTGATATCCTTCTTTCTCCAATTTTACTAGGAGCCAGTCAATCTTACGGTATTTGATTATTCAACTGTCCAACTGCCCAACTGTTCAACTGTCTTAAAGCAGTGAGAAGATTCTTCTACTGCTGAACACACATTTACAGTCTCCATTTGGCCATCTTCTGCTCCTCTACCCTTAAGAGGCACAGCTTTCATTCATGCTAATGTGAGGCACACTTCAATGCTAATTAAAGAGAGCATTACCCAATGTCTGTATTTGACAGTACTAATCACATCCATCATGTGATGACAGAGCTATCAGTATCAGGAATCAGAGACTCTCTTTAGCATACCTTTTGCATCTTTTTTAGTGAAAAAAGGTTCTCTTCACTGATGGCTTCCAGGTCATGGGACACCCTCCAAGATCTCTGAAGAGGAGTCATCTCTTTGACTGCAGCTTTTAGAACTCACTGTTGTGGTTGTTAATAAGCACGTCGTATTTCTAACTGTACTTTAGAAACTAAACTGCAATGCAATGAAGTAATTGCTTTATTTGTTCTAATACTTGCCAGTCCTTTAAACAACTTTTATTATTTGGCACAGACTAGCAACAGTTACTGGCTAGATATATTTGCACCAATGTCTAGTTTCAGCCATTTACCAAACAGAGAAAACATGATTCAGACTGAGAAAATAAGGCTCTCTTTGGTGGCCTTATGAATTATTTTATTTTATAAATTTTCCACGAGTTTTTGCCATATAGAATCACATGGTTTGGCCATTTCAGCACAAAAATATCAGAAAGATGGATCAAGAGGAAAAACACAAAGGAAAAAACAACCTGGGCTTAGAGCACTGGGTCCTCCATGACTTCATCAGGATTTCTGGATGCTGGCAAAACACCAGTATGACACACAAAATACCAATAAGAGAAAGAAGTGATGCTCCTATGCAGCCCAAAGTCTTAGGCAGTCCAGAAGCTTAAACCCTCAAGCCATTTGGCTGCCTATCTACCCACCTTTCTGCAAGAAACATGAAAGAAGCTGTGTGACTCCAGCCAAAATGGACAAAAAGGCAGCATCAAACACATATTGAAATCTTACAACTTTGGGAAATCACAAAGTTTGGGAAAGAAAAGAGGTCATTTCCAACCTTCTGCTGTAGAGTATACGCAGAGCTTCCCCATTATTTGTCTTGCTTGGCAACAAGTTTTTTTGGTAGCACCCTGCAGTCAATCCCTTTGTACTGCTTCAGCCCAGCTACTGGAGCTGTCAAATCCTGCACAGTGCCAAGGGGTGGAAGTTAATATGGGATAGAAATGCAAGCAGTGTAAAGACTGGATGGGAGAGATTGCTTAAGACCATGGGAGGGAAGAAAGGAGACAAAGGACATTTAGAAGATGCTGGGAGGACCTAAAGCACTGATTGCAGTAACAGTGGCAGAAGGGGCACAGGAAGGACAAGCAGGGCTGTTGGAAAGAGAGAGTGAGCACGAGTTGTTGAGAACAAATCCACAAGGACCCTCACCTTGATTAGCACCACAGTCACGGAACCAATTGTTTTAATTTGATAAGGAAAGGAGGTGAGATAGGCAGCTACGTGCTTTGAAAGGATGGCTCAGGGACAGTTCCCCTGTCAAACAAATGTTCAGAAGATTACAGCTAGCTTCATTCAGCCTCAGTCAAAGCGAAAATGTAAGTCTGCCCCTGCTAGGACCAAGAGCATTTGGACTCTGAATGTCCTCTTCCCTGCTACTGACAGGCATTAAAACTCAAAAGCAAGAATCTCTGAAGGAATCCAGAAAACCATTCATGCCAAGGAAAAGACAATAGGTTGGCCAGAGGTGAAATACAAATACAAGAAAACTCTGGAGCTTCAGTTTCCTCCAAATCCATGTCATACCAGTACTGTCTGAAGTACTGGCACCCAGTACCTATGAGATGGCTTTTCATGAGTATTTGACTTTGTGTAAGGAATAAAAATTTCTTTGAAAAACTGTACTCCCAGGATGATAATTTCCATTTTCTTCCAACCCCAGGGCAAAGGCCCACCTGGTTCCCAGGAAAATTAGAAGGTATAGCGCACCAAGAAACATTTCCCCTATGCAGCAGGCTGACAGAACCAATAAGACAACCAATAAACAACTGCCAGAACTGAATTCAGAGCTCAAGGATGCCACATTGTCCTGACAACTCTGATTCACCTGCTACTGCACTGTAGCTTCTGCCTTCAGCCATCTGCCCTGCCTCTGTCTACAACATTTCTGTTGCCAGTGCATAGGTGGCTCCTGTGCTGACAAAGCAGTGTCTGGGGTGGAGCAGCACAGCTGGCATCTGTTTTGTTTTCTCTCTAAATACTGTGTACTATTGTGCAGGAGTTCAGCTGATGCTGCTGGAGCAGCTGAGCCATCCCTGCAAGAGGAATGGGACAGACATGCAGAGACAAAAACAGGTATGGTGTCCTGGGATGAATCATTTCACACATCTATTTTAAATCAAACTGTCATAACTATCATGGCATGTGATCAATTTGTCCTCCATTTACATCTCCAAATTTTCTCTCCAATACAGAGGCCTGAATTACCACTAAGCACTAGTTGCTTTAACATTGTTTTCCAGTGGTTTTGTAAAGTAGAAGTTTCACAGCTCAGCATAGCAGGATATCTGCAGGCAAAGTCCATCATAGTTATTTACACTGCAATCTTCAAGGGAACTGTAGAAAAAGGCATAACTTAAAGCCTCAGTAAAGATGTTTCCTTCCATCTTGACTCATCAGCTGACATATTCCATATGCTCTGTATTGCTCACTATTGATTTAACTAACAATAGAAAATATATTTAATGAATTATGATCCTGTGACAACAAATTAGCTAGACTAGTACGTATAAAGGTCTCTCTTTAAACTTTAATTAGTTTAACAATGATGTGCCTGCTGCCAGTGTTTGCATTTCAAGAAAACATGCAGCAGCCTAGAAGCCCAATGCTTTCTATTTAACATAGAAAGTGTCTCTCAGTCCAGGCTTATTTATAAAGCAATTTTCTAATAATGATCTGGATTCAGTGGAGTTCAATCAGGAATGGAGCTACCCTGGCATACATAAAATGAATATATTAAACCACCTATCAAGTACCTGACTGCACAAATAAACATAAAGAATGGGGGAAGGGAGAAGAGGAGAGGTGACTCTTGAATTAGATCTCTTTTTCCTGAAAACACTCTCCTCTCCCCACTCCTTGCCCTAAGCTGGAGAAGGTGTCAGCCTGCAGCAGTACAACACATGCTCATCCAGCCTTCCCTTGAGCATCCTGTGGGTTGTGCACTTTGCTGCTTCCATAGGTCTGAGTGCAAGAGGCACTGCTCATCACACAAGATCCCTGACGGTCTGTCTGCCCTCTCTGTGCTTCAGGGATTCCCCACACCACTTCCAGCTGCCTCCTCTCTCACCCCACACCTCTGTGTAGTGCCCCATCCCATAGCGCATGCATGCTTTCCCCCCACAGCACACTCCCTCCCTTGAGGACAAGGGGAGGAGGATGCACCACTGCCCTCTAGCACTCTCCCTATTGCCCTTACTCACCATTTCCACATGGCAGCTCCCCCCCTGCCCCAGACTCTGCTTGACATTGGCTTTTTCTCTCATTTTCCTATGCCACCCATCTCTATTTCCCTGCTCACATCCATGTGCTCCCACTCTCCATCTCCATCTTCCATTTCCATCCCAGGAGGACAAAGCCCAGATCCTGGGAAGCCCTGGGAAGCCAGGTCGTTGTTGTGAGAGTCCAGGACAAGCCAAAGCACCCTCCCTTTCTGGGCATGTCCTTCTGCCACAAGCAGGAGGTGGCTGGGCACTGCTGCAGAACAGCTGCTCTTTCTGGTGAAGTGACCTGTGGTCTCTCTCCCTGACATGCCTTTTAGGGAGCTTTCAAACAAGCATCTCTCCCTGCTACTGATGCCTGAGAAAACTTGTACCAAATAATTCTTGCAGAAGTTTAGCCCCTCACTTTTGTCTATGGCCTAAAAAGAGCCTTGCTGTCCCAACAAACACAGGCTGGGCCTTCAATACTTGCATTCAGTGACCTGAATCCAAGGCATTAAATATTGACTCGTTTAAATGGCTGAGGAGATGGTGGTTGGAAGGTCGTTGGGTCCAACCTCCTCTGAAATCAGGACTATTGCTACCATTAGATGAAGTATCTTCAAATTTCTGCTGTTAATTCAAAGTGAGAGGTTTGAAAGATTTCTGAAAGGCACATATGAAGTAAGAAGGTGGCACATTACCTGTCAAAAAACCAGGCTGTGTTCTCTGTCTGCTGCTGGGGTCAAAGACAGAAACATCCTTCCACATGCTTTCAGTGTCACCACAATCTTCTATGTATGTGTGAGGATCTTGGCACCTGGAAAGAGCCAGCAGAGTGCTTGCTGCACCCTGAAGAAGCTCATCAGAGCCAGTGGAAAATCAACAGCACTGTTCATGCACTTTACCTATGGTCCAGAATTGAACTTCTGCTTGAGAGCTCATTTCCCAAAATTAACAGCATCTTTAATTCTATTCTTAAAGCTATGCAGAAACAACACAGCAGAATATGAACCCATGAATGTCACAGAGAGTGGCTCCAATTTGTGGGCCACAGATCCATTTTTTGGACATAAAACCTACAAAAAGTCCTACACACCAAGTGTGGCAGAGAGTATAAGCAAAATTAAAAAGGAATTTACTGCTTAACACAGTAGAAGAAGGAGAGGCAAATGGTTGGAAAGGTGAATGAATGGGTGTATTTCAGCATTTTCAGGCCATTTTAGGTGCACTGCATCTCACCTAACCACTTGCCCCACCACTTCCAGTAGGAGGTTTCTCCCAGGGAAGGCAGCAGGGACACTGAGAGAGAAATGGAAGTGCAGACTCCTACTCTGAGGATGGTACCTAATCTAATTTTGGCCTGAATGGATCTCAGCCAAAATCTAGATGAATTCTCTAAGCCCTGGCAACTTAAAAATGCTACAGTAGGATATTTTATAGGTGCTTAGTGGCCCCAAAAAGCAGGAGAAAGCACTGTTTTGTTTGGTTTAGGTGGCTGAGAGTTTATATGAAGGCTGGGAGCTCAGTTTAAATGCTAATTGACTCATAAACAAGCCTGAGTTAAATAAAAGAATCAACTAGCATCAGCTGAGCTAGATCAGTTTAAAAATGCAGGCTTTTGTTAATCAGAGAGAGTTTGTATTGGGATAGGCCAGGCATTGCTCCAAAAGCAGCATCAGATTAAACCTCCTACTCGAAAAACACTCATTAAAAAGCAACTTCCATTGAAAAAGATCCTACTTGTCGCTACCAGCCATTGTTAGGCAGTGAAGCAGTGACAGATAGTTTTGAAGACTATTATGGGGAAATAAATATTTATTTAGCTGTCTAAAGTAATTAATCCCTGCTGTTTCCTTTTTATGTAAGCACATACAAGGCAAGACTGTCTTTGTACTTGAGTTTTAGGAGACAAGTCTGTGTAGAGGCTCCCATGGTTTTTGAAGGCAGTAACAAATTCATGCCTAATACTTTCTGTGCAACTCGAGAATGCCAACCATCAAGCAGCAATAATAGACTTTTCCTATCCTCATTCAGTGGCAGCAGGAAGGAGTTCTACTAAGGGGAAAGAACAGAGAGAAGAAAGGTGAGAAAGTAGAAACTGCGAGTGACACAGAAGGCTGCAAGAAGCTGGCCCACTTCTGGCGTAGGATTTGACAAAGGAAATCTCTTTCACAGGGTATCAATTTGAGAATCAAAAAAAAGGGGGGTGGAATGAAGGGAGATTAAGCTGTAAAAGCACAAGAAAAAGGATCAATAACCATCTTGGATGTATTTTCTGGGAAGCTGGCATGGATAGCACAAAGATGTTTCTTAGTGAATATGTTGGCACCCCTCCCACTGACAAGTTATACAGCCAAAGTGCAATTAGCACATTCAGAGGAACAATAATTACACAATACCAAACAGGCAGTCCATAGGCTGATTAAAGCATACAATAAAAATAGAGATATAGGCCACAGCTCAGCTCTTGTACAAGAACCTCTCTGCCCTAAGAATGACTTGAACAAGGTATACCTGTACTGTAGCATATGAGCTAGAGATGATAACTACATATGAGCTTGATAACATGCAGATTGTTTTTGCTTTTTAAATTTTAGCAGGTTAATGTCATCGCTACACGTTTAAAATCAGAAGCAATTTTTTTTAAAGTAGCTCAAGTGCTAAGTTCCATATTTCTTTTTCCCCAGAAGTATTTTATTGCAGAGTAAAATGACAGATGCAATTAGATAATGTTGAGCAGATTATAGTTTGAGAATGTTATGCTGTGTTACATATTCACAAGTGAACAATAGCAAGGGGAAAAAAGAAAGATGGGTATCTCACTACCTACTTTTAAAGTTGGACAAAGGACTGTGTCCTTTCTGGGTAGGAAAATATTACGGGGCTCTGTGAATTCAATTGTGTTATCTCTTCTCAGCTACATGAGGAAGGTTTTATGACTCAGCTTATCTTTACAAATCACTCTGGTATTACTAGAAAAATTTCAAAATGACCAAGAACTGGATTTGTGGCCATATGGCTCTTGAGCTCAGAATCCCTGAGCTTGTTTTCCACTGACACAATGGTTTTCTTGCAAGCCTACACACTTTACTTTGTTGACCTATGTCTCAACTTACCTATCAACAGAGAGATATATCCCTCAGACTGTGAACCAGCTACCTATCACCAAAAGTACAGTATGGGTTAGGAAAGACTACTCCATTAAACAGCCCTCCTGGAGACCTCCACCTTCCAGAATAATGAAATAAGGCAAGAGCTGGTCCTTATTCCTGGTCTATATTTCATCTAACTTTTGTTCTTAGAAAGAAGTTATCTAAATCTGAGTCACTCTAGCCTTTATACTCAACGGCAAGAAGGACTCAGCTTCACAGGGTGATTTGTTTTGCCTGTCTCAGACCACCTGCTACAATGATATGCTTCATCGAAAGGAAAAAAGCAACCTCTTATATCTTTTCATTGACTATGAATAAAGTAGCTCAGGATAACTTTCAGATCTGAACAGACATCACTTTGAGATACCTAAGAGAGTTGTAATAAGTCTGATTCTGTGGGAAGAGCACAGAGAAAACACATTATGCCTTTCCTCCCTATTTGTACCCACACAAGAGCCAGGCACAATCAGACTCTTTCTTTAAAAATTATTTTAGCCAGAAGTGCAGTTTTACCCAGTTTTATCCTGCCTGTAGTCTGAAAGATCATGCAAAGATAAAGGATCCCTTCCCATCCTCTGCAAAGGAGAGTGTGGGTTCCCCTCAAGCTCAATTTTTCTAGGCTCACAGAGACATCCTGTGTGATTAGGCAGGATGAGCAACCCTTTGCTTTCACCACCCCTAAAAACCCTGTAACTTCCCTTGCAAAGCATCCACTCTGACATCATATTGTGCCAGAACTGCCCTGGCAAGATGAAGTGGGATATTTGTGTTGACAGACTCATGTGAGAGCAGACCTGAGAACTCACTCCCTTGGAGATGGTTTTAATCTCATTCTTTCACAGTGACAGTGCTCTGATTACAGTCCCACAAGGCAGCAGAACACAAGGTCTGTGTCTCTACCAGCAATGCACAGCTAGACTCAAGGCCATGAAACTCACCTGTTCAGGGAACAAGTGGAGTGGGATTTGCTAACTAAATATGGCAGCACTCTACCCCTTCTTTGCACAAGTCAGTGATTTCTTTTACTCAGAGACTCATAAACCCAGCTTCTGAGTAACTGGACAAAAACATGAATATATTTGAATGATGTCTGTACCTTTAGGTTCACTCTTTCATTCCCAAAATAATAAGCATCATAAGTAACTTGTTCCCCACATTTGCTGCGGTCCCATTTCATTTTGTCTGTAAGCCCCTGTTATTTCCATTAGCTGACCAGTCACACACTCTGCCACCTGACTTAACATGACAGCCATTCAAACCTGTCCTGTTCTATGCAGTCACTGGATGTTGCTCTCTTATTAGTAAACAGATGTTATCAATACCCCATAACAGGCAGAGGGTGCAAGGCATCTCATTTAGAATAATTCAAATAAATCTTACAGAGATTGTAAGGGATGCTGTGAATATGCCCAATCTTGAATTCATTTCAGTGTGGGAATGGAATACTATGATAAGTCTAAAGAAATATTACCTTCTATAGTTGCAGTGGATTTTATTCCTTATGTAATAGAATTTAACTTTCAAATGTCAACCAAAAAGTATTTCATTGCCCTCCACAGATTTTACATAAACATTTTATAAGCTCCACTCCATGTGGAATCTGTAAGGGATGCATTTAGCCTCCAAGGAGAAAATTCAGTTCCATTTCATTCTGTACAGAAAACCTGTGGTAAGTCCCTTTTTCCTCTTTAAATTTCAGTGTCCCCAGCTGCAAAATGCCTAAAACATTACTTGCTTATTGTTTAATTTCATTCTCTAATTAATTTGATTAAGCTCCTCAAAAATAAGTAAAATTTATTCAGAATAACACAGCCTTTATTTTCATCAATTTTGACCCTTTCAGCAGGTAATCCTTGATAATGTAATCACAGGGTATAGAAGGTTTCATTTAATAATGAAAGACAAAAATTTTAAAAGAAAGACAGGAGGAAGCCACTGGAAGACTGGAGTGATAATAAAAGATGACTATAACCCAAAGCTGCATTACTTAGAGATTATTATTGATGTTGCAAGAGCTACCATATGCTTTGCAAGCTGTGACAGTCACCCTTGTAGTCACATGGATGAAATGATCAACTGCTTTTTGCATTCAAAGTGATAGGAACAAACTTGATCCAAGTAAGAAAAGCTGCTGAGTAACAAACAGCACAGGGGCATTGTGTGGATTAATTAGTTTGTGGGGGGAAGGTTGCTTGCTTTGGTTTGGTTTGGATCCTCTGTGGAAGGTTCATGCAGTAAGTGCAACATCTATTTACCAATGTATTGCTGAGGAAAAAGCTAAATGAGTTCAGGGAGTTGCCATTTAATTAATTCATGCAATCGTGCTCATGCATCATGTCACATGTTTGACACCATTAATGTCAATGATGCACTGCCATGGCCTTAGCACAAAAATGATGAGCCTGGTCTGAGTGGCAGACAGAACTAAAGTAAATTGCCCAGGGTTTCCCAGGGATATTTAGAGACTCAATGCCTATATAAAGGTATTGTGTTCCTATAGCCTGCTACAAACCATGTGCTGCATCTTCTGTACCCTGTATAATTCTGGGGATGAGGTGGCAAAACTGCTTCCAGATGGGATGTTTAATACCATCACAGTGGCCCTTCCTTGGCAATGGCATAACTACTTTAGGAGGCACCAGAGTGCATCAAGCCTTGGCACACCTGAATGCACCCTCGACAGACCCTGAAGCACGGATCGAAGGCTATGCCTCAGAAATCTCCCACCGACCTCATTTTGGATTCAGACCTGACAGGATTTTAATCCCCCCTGCAATCACGATGGCTCTGTTCTCAGCAGAAGTAATTCACTCTCATTATTGGTGGACCTTCAGCTTCACAGACCATAACAACATCAATCCTGTCAATGCACATGCAGAAAGTCCATGCTGGGGAATCTCTGCACAGACAGTAATTCCTTGTGCCCACTTGTCAGTCCTGGGAAAACATGAAGCAAATACTCTTTGCTATAGGACTTCTGATCCAGTTTCTCCTGTTTGATAGGAAAAATTACTTTGGGGTGGTCACAGAGAAGAGAGATGAAAAGTGATGGTATACACAGCTCCATGGGCTGACCACAGATGTTATAGCATGTGCAGCTGGACCTTGAAAACAATGGCAGACCAGAAGGACTCCTCTTTCCATCTGCATCACCAAGAGTAGGGGCTCAGGTAATTGGGTATTTCTCCACTAAATCTGATTTCATACTTGCAGTAGGAATGGGTCAATCCCATTCAAAAGAACACATCATATCTATTTTGGGAACATAAAGCACAGGAGACTTTATTTAACAGTGCAACACATACAGGCATGTCTTCTATTTACTCTTTTTTTGATTTATTTTCTCCAAGATGAGGTCACTGAAGCTGGAAAGAACTTTACAAATCATTTAATATTTCTCCATTTCTTATTAATCATTAAATAACAGTTGGCACTTCACATAAATAGACCTATGTGTCAACTGGAGTTGAAATGGGATTATATCAACACAGTAAAAATAGGGGAATATTTTTATAGCTTCTATCAATTTAGTCAGAGAAAGCAGCATCAGTGGTTTTATTTAATTTATACAAAGTTTTCCTATATGATTCCCATGCACCAGTGCTATTTTGCAGCACAAAAAAGTATTTTGACTCAAGTCTTAGTATTTTCATTGAACAACAAAAACTGTCATTGAATTTAGGGGGTTTGTTGACTCTTGAATCTAAGCTGAACTGGTGGACAAACTGTACATGAAAAAGTCCCTTTATACCACATTCATATTGAAACAACCAGCAAGGGAACTGATACAAAAAGCAGGCCAACTCTCTTTCTTAAAGTATAACTGCCCTTTTTTTGTCAAGTCTGATCCCATGTGGAAGCTTCATTTGAATGTGACCCGCAAAGCAAAAACGAAGAGTGAGCACAAACTCCTGCACTGAATATCTCCATGCTGTGAGGTGCAAGAAAACCCAGTACAGAAAATATATTAGTGTGTGGGTTTTTGGGGGAGTATCCTGACATAAAGCCTCTCAGCCCACTTCAGAGATCCAAGGATTCATCCTATGTCAGTTCCAGACTGACTGTCTCAGTTGTAATAAGAATTAGTGGCACCATCCTCTCAATGTTCACAGTGTCACGTGCTGGGATTTTTTTCAGTGATCTAAGCACAAAAGAAAATTTCATCAAGAAAAAGGAATTCATAGCTATTTTTAAAAATCTCTGATGAATGGCTTTTCTACTTTGTCTAATGCATGGTCTGTGGAGCCCTGGGAGACCAAGACACACATATGTGTGTGAGGGAGAAGTAAGGAAAGCAACTGTATACTACTGTCAGTATATTCAAATCCAGTATCCAAAGTCTTGACCAGGAAATGTACAGAAGCTTCTCAGTAGAAAAAGGTCATAAAAGCCTTGGTATAGCTCCTGCAGGTGCCAGTACTCAGTCAACAATGCAGAAGCTGTAGCAGAACTTTTCATATCAGAAGGGAGCAACTTTTCCAGCTCCTGGGGAAAAAAATGCAAGAAGAATCAAGTAGCAGATGCTGTAGGTAAAAGAGAAATGCATAGAAATTGACAGGTATTTTCTGTTCTAAGGAAGGTGAGAGTACTGGTAAGAAGCAAAAAAAAATCCCACTCATTTATAGCTTTGAGGCAATGTTTTAAAACATTTGGGGGAAGATTGGCAAAATTAAGTAATGAAGATTTAGCAATTAAAAATAATTCAAATAAATCTTTCACTATTCCCTCTTCATGGAGCACTGGTGAGGCTGCAGCTCAAATACTGTGTCCTGTTCTGGAGCCTTCACTTCAAGAACACTGAGATGCTGGAGCAAGTCCAGAGAAGGGCAATGAAGCTGGTGAAGGGTCTGGAGCAGAAGTCCTATCAAGAGCGGTTGAGGGAGCTGGGGGTTTAGCAGGTTTAGCCTGGAGAAGAGGAGGCTCAGAGATCTTACCCCTTCCTAGACCTGTGTGAAAGGAGGCTGTTGCCAGGTGGGGATCAGCCTCTTCTCCCAGGGAACCAGTGACGTGATGAGGGGACATAGCCCCAAACTGAGCCAGGGGACGTTCAGGCTGGACATTAGGAGGAATTTTTCATGGAAATTATTGTTAAACATTGGAATGGACTGCCCAAGGAGGTCACTGTCCCCAGAGGTGCTCAAGAAACTGGGTGTGACACTTACTGCCCTGGTCTGTTTCACAAGGTGGTGATTGGTCAAAGATTGGACTTGATGATCTTTGAGGTCTTTTCCAACCTAAATGATTCTGTATTTCTGTAATTTGATTGTTATTTGGGTCGATACTGTGTAAATGAACCCTACCATGCCACGCAGGGCTGTAGAGGAGACCACCTGCACAAGTGTGATGTGATGTGGGCAAGGGAAGGGATATATGTGTCCTTGGGAGCACTAAGGCAAAGGTTTATATGAAGGGTAGTTCCTCCTTTTTTTCCCCATTGAAACTTGGGTCTCCCATCCCCCACTCCAAAATCAGCGACCACAGTGCTACCTCCACCGAGCACGGCTGTGGCATTCCCACCCACGTGTCATTTGCTGACACTAATTGAAAACAGGGACCTTGACAAAATGGTCTACATTGGGAGAAAGAAAACATTAGTGTCATTGTGATGCTAATAGAGAATGCTATAGTTAGACTAGGAGGAGAGGGAAGGGGGGTTATATGCATGCACCTCCTTTGATTTATCCGTAGTGCTTCCATACATTTTTTATTTATGGAAAAGAAAAATGGTCTTTTTTTTTTCCAATTACCTTGATAATGCCAAAAAAGAAGAATCAGGCAAATGTTTCAGGCTTTCCACAGTTAAAAGAAAGCTGAATTTAAACTAAGGAAAAGTACAGGTTTTTATTTCAGCCTGTCCTTGAATCATTCTTTTAAAACACCAGCTCATTATAGTCAAAGGTCCTAATTTTAAGAATGTCTCCATGGGGGATTCATCACCTCTTTCGTATTCATTTCATGAATGGTCCAGACCTTCTTTTTGATCAGCCAGGGTCTTTTGGGAACAAACCTTGAGGTGAAGGTGGACATACATTGTTTTCCTGCTATCCTGTTCGATTCCAAGCTGTCATAGTATATAAGAAGAAATTTCTGTAACAAACTGCCTCAGATATCCATAGGGAATACACATATGTGATTAACCCAACTGGCCACTGGGTGTGACCATTGCACCACACAAAAGCATCTAAGACTTTTACAAAGACAGGTCTGGAAGTATTTGAGCTAGAAAAAAAACATAACATTCTGAGCTACGAGTAGTCAACAGTAATGCCAACTAACTTTCTGTGCTCAGTTTTCTTATGTTTTGCTGCACAACTTGGAGCCTCTCCCAAAAGTCAGACATAGACTGTTTAAAACAATAGCGTAAAAAAAAAAATAGTGAAAATCACATTAATGACATTACCAGAGTCCCTTTTCCTTCTCCAAAGGAAAACTAAGTCTCCTAAAGCTGCAGGTATCTTACTCTGTTCGCTGTAGACACATTAATAGAATAAGCACATTCACAGGCAGAATGGCTTAACTAGGCAAAATATTAGCTCTCAGTTACCTAGTCAGTAGCCAAAAAGGTAATATCCACTGAGAAGAGAAAAAATAAAATCTGCAATAAATTACTGATAATTATTTTTCTTCTAAACTGGTTTCTGTAAATATGAGACAAAATAATTTTGTCCAGAGTAATGCAGCCAGATTTGAAGCATTATATAGTTTGTGTCAGCCCATTTCAAAGCATTTCCCAATTTTATGTTATTTTATAGCATTTCTACTATTGAGAATTCCTCAAGTTTATCTTTTAGAGAAGATATACTCTTTATATTCTCATATATTCTCAGTTAGGTACACACACCAATTTGCAAAGTCTGGTTTCCTGACCACACTCATACTCAGTAGCGAAACGTTTGCATATTCCCTTGAGTCAGGTTGAAGTTCACTAGTATCAGACCCCGATCAAAGAGTCAGTGGTAGAATAACATCACCTTGATCTCTGAAAACCTGTCAGTCCTGAGATTGCTCATGCTTACATTGGTTACAACTACCTTGACAGGCAATAACTGAACAAAAAAAAAAAATCACCCAGAATGTAACTGTGCTTAGCCTTTCTTTCATCCTTGGGCTAATACCCAGTGTCCTGGTCAGTGGGTATCAGCCACAATGTGATGCCATAATGCTACAGGGCCAGTTTTACCAAAACATGATTTTTCCCATGTGGGAGGAAACAGAAGCTGTATTTGTGCAAAACATATAAAGCGAGGGTATGAATTCAGATCTGCCTTTCAGATCGTGTATGAATGGGAATTCCACTTCCCAGAAGCACAAAGTGCATCACTGACTTCTGAAGGGATATAACAATCACTGTGTGCTGGCTTTAAAGGGAAAAATACCAGTAAGGGAAGATAACCTGTTTCAGGCTTGCCTCTGTACCTTTATTTCCGATTTTTAAATGTATATTTTAATAAAAAATAAATCATAACTAATAGCAGTACTAGTAGTGATGATGATGATGATGGTGATTATGATGATAATAATAATAATGATAATATCATCTCAGTATCTAACAACTCCTGCTGGAAATGATCCATAGTTGTCAGACTCACTGCATTTTTACACTAAGTCAGACATCTGGCATCTTCCTGGATTTGCAATGAGCTGCCAATGTTTTAACAAGGGGAATTCAGCAAACACCACTTTGTCTATACATTAGTGCTAAACCTTAAACTGGGATTCTGTGAGTTAAGGGCTATGGGAAACTATTCATTTGACTCCCCATTTAAATAAAAATATTTTCTCATAACCTTGGCTAGGAAGGGGCAATTACTCTTGACAAATAAACAAAATGTTTTTGATGGAAAGCTCTACTTTCTATCTGAAAGCAAATCTCCACTGGCTATACTGCTAGCACAGCTCACAGTTCAACCACTGAGCAATTTGAATGTATAAGGAGAGAAGGTCTTTAGAAAATTCCTCATCCTTGGTGAAATGTGCTGCATTGAAAACAGGGTGGGAGGGGGAGAGGAAAGATCTCTCTGAAGTGTCTTTATGGTCTCAAGGGAGAATGTTCTTCATAAGACAGGAAGATTTAGCAGGAGTCAGAAAGAAGAGCAAGCATCCTCAGAAGCAGAGAAAACATCTACCCATCTTTCAGTTTGGCTGTAAGGGACTCCTGACAGCCCCACAGCTGTTTCTTCAAGCACCTCCTTACTGAAGAGCCTCTGTGTGTGTGTGTCTGTGTCTGTGTGTCTGTGTCTGTCTGTCTCTGTGCGTGTAAAATAAATTCAAGACTTTTTGTCACCACAGCAAACAAGCAAAAGAACCTCCATTTGTCAACCTGTGCCATTTTATGTACTGGGCTGAGCCCCAGTTTGGGCACCAGCTGCTCCCTTCACTACTGGCAGCACCACACAGCGTGGCCACACAACTATCCAGACACTGCAGCTTCACGGAATATAGTAAGAAGGTACTATGGACAGGACAAAACAACCCCTGTCATACACCTGATGTGACTGAGAGATAAAACTGGAACCCAAAGAGTGGCAACTGAGGTGCAGCCCCTTCTCTGGTGACTCCATCACCCTTTCCTTAACCATTCCATCACAAGGCTCTTTATGGACAGGGTGCAGAAGGCTTCTCTCCTAGTTTAGCAGTTTTTGAGTAAATTACATGCATGAATCCTGATAAATGGGCTTTGTATCTTTCCTATATATTCCTATATATATTCCTATTTTTTACCTCTTACTTAGTAGCTTATAAGAAAACTACAATAGGCTGGATTTTAACAGAAAATAAAAGATTGTGAGTCTCACTGCTAGCCCTCAGGAGGTGCTCAGAATCTCTATTTTCTTTACCTGTATGTTTCAATCATTTCAACTAACTCGTAGGCTACCAGGGTCAAGCGCTTGGAAAAAGGATGCAACAAGTTGTTCTCACTGTGTTTTCTCTCATCAGTTTCCATGGCACAATATAAAACAGGCATTTGGCAGGATTAATGTGCTAGTGATAAAGCAGTAGCCTAGAGACACAATGATTCTGTAGTTGTGCCATAGAAAATCAGAGTGTATTAAGAGATATCATCTACCAGAGACCTACTTTTGAGAATGGTTCAATATTAGAATGGCTGGTGCACAAGCAGTTCTTCTATCTTTGTGTTCGGTAAACTGATTCTATCTTGACAAATATATGCCCAAAATGGAGGGTAAAAAACCCAAGCAAACAAAAACCCAGCCAAAACAAACAAACAACACACACCACTTAAAAATCCAAACAAATCTCTAAAAATAAAACACCTCAAAAACCAAAAATCCCAAACAAACAAAAAAATCCCATCTCTCACATCCTGGTTCTTCCCATTCTTTTCACACCTGTTCCGTTTTGAATTGAGCTATCTTACTTCATATCCTTCACCAGGATGTGATGGATTTGGATGTTTAAGGCTGAGGGAAAGAGAATAATTTCAAAACAAACCTTTCAAAAAAATCTTTACTTTCCAAACGAGTATGCTTAATAATTTTGAATATTGCTGCTATTATGTTTGAATATTGCTCTACTGTGTTTCAGTACGTGCCCTAGCTTTGGAGAGATAAGCTTTTGTGTCACCAGACTTGAATCTTTGGAAGACATCATTCAAATGCAGAAGTTTCATATTTCATGCTGGAAATTCTGAAATATTCCTAGGAGTATTGCTATGTCAGGCCCTTGGAGCAAGAGTTTTTAACTCCAGGCAGAAAATTCTACATATCAACTCTATTTCATATTAGTACTTGGTATCACACATGAATTAACATTTCAATGCTTGAGAAGATATTGTCATCCCTATAAAAGGTTGGTGATACTAAGGCAAGTATGTTAGCCATGAGCTGAATAAACACACAAACCATTACAGTTATTTCCTCACAGAAAGAAAATGAGTTACCAAGTACAAACTAAATAGCATATAGAAATACTTCAGCCCTTTACTATCAGAAGAAAAAGGGGCAAACAACAGGCTGATTGAGTTCACTGATTTGGAATTAAGTTTTCTCACATAATTCTGTGAAGTTCTGTCAGTAGAGAATTTCACATCGATGGAAAAGTTTTATTCAACAGACAGAATTTATTCCTATTTCATTCATCTGCAAACACATAATTGCAGTCAGATGAAGTGGGATCAAGTCCAAGGATAATTTGAAGGAAACAAAACCTTCACTCTAAAAATCCTCTGTTTTCCTAAGAAGCTATTTCAACCCCTAATTTTTCTGACATCTGCACATAAGGGATGAGGGACAGTGGGAGATTAATGGAAAATGTTTTTCACCAGGTTTCCATCAATCTGAAAGTGAAAGAGTACATCTTGCTACGGTTTTGCCCCAGCCTCCAGCGAGCTGAACGCTGCGGTGTTTTAGGAGAACCATCTCCTGTAAAACACATAGAAAACAACAAAAGAATTATATTTGCAGTGGAGGTCCTTTATTATTTGTTGCTTTTGTTTTGTTTTGAAAAGAAAAAACAGAGGCATTATGAATACCCGAGGACTTGTACTCCACTTGGCAAAGCATTCATTTGTCCAGATGCCCCAGTTTGCAACCACTGCCGTCAGGCAGCTGATCAGATGTTTGTTTTCTTTTAACACGTGCTTTATTCCAAAGGTCTCTCCACAAGGTATAGTTTCAAAGATTGTGTTCCTTTCAAAATATTTTTGTATTTTCATCTTTCCTGTTAATTTGTTAGTGTTTTATAAATTTGCTTTGCCCACAATGTGTCTAAACTACTTTTGTTACTGTTCTCACATGGAATAACAATAAATGAATGCAATAGCCTAGCTGGGAACATGCCACTGACACATACAGTAGTTTTTACATTTCTCTGTATTGCTCTAATGTTTTATATGCATTTCCAGATATCACGTCACACTAAGCAGGTGTTTCAAGGGGCTGTCTACCATGATTCCCTGCTCTTTTATCCACGTGGTGTTTGTGAATCCAGCACTGTCTGTGAGCAATTTGAATGTGTACTAGCTTGCATTTATCAACTCTGAAATTTAGCTGTTCCTCTCTGATTACCCACATATTTGTAAGGGCTCTGAATCATTTCCCTTTAATGCAAACAGACATTAATGTCTGAAGCATCTCTCAATTTAATCACCTCACCATCATTTCAGGTCAATTGTTTCAAACAAGTTTCTAAGAAAAGTAAAAGACCTGAAAATTGTGTGTGCAAGTACTTTTTTTTTTTTTTTTTACCTCTTCACTAGCTCTTTTTACTTTCACCTTCACCTTTTTTTCAACTTTGCCCATTTAGGTTTAGAATGTTTCTCTTCTCTCCTTCAAAAGACTGAAGGAAAAGATCACAGAATAGGAAACATTTGTCTCTGTGTTAAATAAATTCAGCATATTTCAACAATTTAAAAATGTTTCAGCTTATTTGTCTGAGGTATTTGTTATAGTAGGGGCTACAAGCCCTGAAGGTGCTGACTATTTGGGGGTTTTTTTAATAAAAAACAGAAGTATGCTCGAATTTATATAAAAGAATGTCCAGTTACATTCTAATTTCTACTCACCTGTAATTGGTAAACTTCTGAAGACTCAGAGCAAAATCTTTCTCTATTACTACACTATTTCATAGTGATAAAATAAGCCATATAGCATGTTTTAGAACAGAATGAACAGAAGACTTGTAATCTAATTTATACTGTGGCCAACGCACCAAAACAACTCATAAGTCTTGAGGTATGTGATGGTTGGAAATATTGTCTACTGAACTTGACAAATTTCTTGTAATGATTTGTATTTACACCATCACCAGTTTTGGCAAAATGTAGTGTCTTTACAAAAAGAACAATGAAACAATTGCATCCAGAAGCCAGACATTATTCCCAGACTCTGAACAACTTAGACTTTATCTCAAAGTGCACATATCAGACTACATGACACTCAATTCATCTACAGCCCCACTGCCCTACTTGTTCAAATGCCATTATATTTTACTCCTAATTAAAATTGAGTTTGATTTACAATCATAATGATGATCATTTATACAGCATTTTTCAAGAAGGGATGGCAGATTACAGGATAAACTCAAAACTATTTATAGAAGAATTGTTTTACCAGTATGTAAGCCCACCAAAATGAAAGTTGATAGCCTTTGAACAACAGCTGGACAAATATTATCCAACATATACATTATCTTAATTAATTTTTGCCCTTTTTTCTCAGGTAATTTATTAGAGTAATTTTTCTTTTTTGTAGTAATCAACCAGCTGCATAGCTCTGCAAATACTGTTCCTGGAGTAAATCACTATGATGATTTTCATAGAAACATTTACTTGGCAAATATTTTTTTAGATAATTGAGGAGCTCAGCTTTAAAAATCATGCAATAGCATTGCATAGTCGTTTTAGACAAGCATAAAAAATACCTTTAAGTGAAATTATAGGAAGAATTTTACACAGCAGGAAGTAATTAGCCAAATGGAAATATGGCTATAATGGTGAGATTAAGACTTTTAACTGGTGAAAAGGTGTTCACAATCTTTAATTGTTAGATACGCTCTAAGATCTTGCCTTAGATCTCATAAAAAGAATCTTTAGCAGGTCTATCTGTACTTCTGAGGAAAGTCTCTCTTTTGAAAAGATTTGGCTCGCACAAGACTTTAGCTGAACAAATCCCATTAACAGCAACGAGAGTCACTCTGCTAAATCCCCCATGCCCCCGAATGGAAACAACTGTGTCAGTAAAGTGCAAGTTTGTACACTTCTGAACATGCATAGACATGGGATAGAAGGGAAACAGCTTCTTTTGCCAGGGATGCATGATCTTAAAGTATCATGCACCCTCCCAGTGGGAAGGGAAGAGGGGGAAAAGAAGGGAAAGGAAAGGAAAAGGGAAAGGGACAAAACAGAGAAGCAAGGAGGGAAGGTGCAAACACAGGAAAAGTAAAATTATAACAACACAAAGGCCACTACCAATTCATTCTCAAATACACCTGCATTTTGTTTTCCAAAGGAATTCTCCAGGCTGCCTAGCCTCATCCTTTTTCTTTTGAAGTTCTTTCTGGAATTGACTCTTATCTAAGCTGTTCACGCATCCCTATTGAAATACTCAAAAATGGAGCAAGGTGTGAAGAGGAACAGAGGATTAAGCAAGGCTGCAGAAGATACCCATTTATTCATCTTTCAAAGGCAGTAGAAAAGGAGTCGAGCACATCTTTATTCTTCTGTGAGAGGATGCTATTGTTCATCTCGTTCTAATTATGAAATTTGAACTTAAAAGGAAGAAAGAGAACACCCCTGTGACAGTGCACAGTACATATTTCTGGAAATCATTCTTATAGAGATATATGTCAACCCTATGTATCCAAGAATGACCCAACAGTCACAAAGCAACACACAAAAGTATTTGATACAATCTACAAAGCTGCACTTCTTGATCTATTTTTGTTCCAGACAGATTAGAGAACTGCGTAGCAGAAGAAGAAAACACAGCTAATCTTTCATGGCTGCTAGACAGTGCTGCAGAAATGTAATTGCAGAACCAGAAATTCCATGAAAAGAATGCCATGCCATTTACCACAATACAAAATTAATCCAATTATTCCTTAATCACACTAAAGGGAATACTCCTCAAGCACAGATAAAAAGAACAATGTAAGAATTTGGTCTCTACTAAAAATCCATACAATTTGTAGAGTGGATCTTTTCTTAAAAAATAAAAAATATGTTCCAAAAACACTGAAATTTTTCCACTCTGACAAGCCACCAGTCTGCTACTATGGCCATCTCGCCCTTCTATCTCTATCCAAAACCCCCATACTTTTAGAAAATGCAGGCATTCCTATTAGTCTGAAATCTAAAAGATGGAGAAAGACGGGCCAATGTTGTCTGAACATCTTGAGTACATCTGAGTTCATTGTTTTCCAAAGCTCTCTTCTGCAACTCTTTTATTCAGGTATGTCACACTTTCATCACTAGGTGACAGTGCTTGAAATGAGGAGAAATACAAAGGGGCTGAGGATGTTAGCTCAGAATAATATACTTTTCTTCTGTCTATTAACTGAATGAGACATTGAGAGTTTTTCAAGTCTTAACTGTAGATGTTTGGATTGGAAACAATGACATCTATAGATTTTTAAAGCCATGAGGTAAAGTTTTCATTAGCTATTGCACACCCAGCTATATCTCAGGACAACATCCTTGTCTGCTCAGGCATTTCCAAAGTTTCCACAGATGCTAGATAGGTGGGAATTTTTTCTTTTTTCTTTCTCTTCCCGCCTCCACACCCAAATCAGACTGGACTAAAGACTATAAAACCAGCTAGGCTACATAATCAGGCTATAGATGTTACTATTTGTAGTTGAATGAAAATTAGTTTCTTATTTCTGTTCACCAATTTCTAGCAGATTCTCAGACACATACCACTGTACAGGATTAGATATGTCTTGTGTCTGCACCAGTCTGCAACCCTTTTTATTTTCTCCTTCATTATGTCATGTCCATGAAATGTGAGATTCACAGAGGTGTATCTCGCTTCTCTCTGGGTCTGGGTACCTTGCACTTGTGAGCATGCCAACCCTCTTTTCCACAAGAATCCAGTCCATATTAACAGGGAAGAAAACAACACTGGCTTTTGGTTTCATACAGTCAAAGCCTCCGCAGAGGAAACCTTCTTCAATGACTCTTCACCTGAAAGTTAATAACATTCATGACCTTCCACTGATCATGTATGCCGTGAGAGGAACAGTGGGTAATAAACACATCATTTCTTTACTGTCTCTGATTTTGAATATTCTCCTTCAGAAAACCTGAACTTCAAGCCTATTCCATCAACCTTAGTTCGGATTCAATTCGTCTTCTACTGGTTTAATGGTTTAATGTGATCCATATATTCTTCCCTAATCATCTTCTGCAGACCCATTGAATCAGCACTTTGTTTATCAGCTGGCTGGAGAAAACATTTTTACTTCCACGGAATAAAATAAGTTTGTTTGTTTTTCAAAAACAAGAGGCTCTATAATACCAGCTTTAGACAAAAGGTGCCTGGTAGAGTTGGAGTCATCTTACACCAGGACTAATTTACATGTCATTGTTAAAATAAAGAAAACAGCACTGTAAAAGAGAAAAGAGACATTCTAATTCACTCAGTAGAGTCCAAATGTGTAAGGTTTCATCTACCTGTAGGTAGAGAGCAGTGCAACATAACTGGCTCCCTTCTATGATCTGTGGGTGAAAAATTTTGCATTTTAATTGCTGCCCAGCCCTTCTCACTTGTGTTTGTACAGGACTGTAGCAGCCAATCCTGGTCTTCTAAATGACTGCCCTGCATAGGATATGTTTCTACGTCTGGGTATTTTCAGGCCTTCAGGTCTCAAAAGAACTACTAACACAATGAGCACCTTAGCCGAAGTACAGAGTATTTGGTTTATCTCAGGCCAACACTGAGCCGTAGCTGTGCAGGAAAAGTACTTGATCCTTACTGTCCTATTAAAATAATCATAAGGTACTGATGTTTGGTAGCTCCTGTATGTGTTAATAAAGACTATTTTTGTTCTTACAGATTTGACCTACCCCAGAAGAACCATGGTATTTTCTGAAGTTCAAATTCCATTTTACTCTGGAGAAGAGAAAGGGAAGGAAGATAAAAGGACATGGTTTGTTAACAGAGATGGCTCATCTGTAGTAGGTATCACTGGAGTTTCACTTACACCCCTGCCCATGCAGTACAGCTGACCTCATATCAAAATCTCCTACCTTATTTACATTCCAAATCATCCTTTCTTTAAAATTCTCACAAAAAGCTAATATAAAACAGCTAAATGAGCTCTATGACACCAACATAACCCTTTGTCTTCTGGAGGAATAATATAATATAGTAAATATAATTGTAAGTAATTATTATCCCACATACAGCCTGAATTAAAAAAATAATTCTTGAACACAAAATTTGATTGAAAATTGAAACAATTTTAAAGCATGAGGTATATTTAATTGCCTGGAATGTGATAGTACCAAAGGCCCTACCTGAGACAGGGATCTTGTGATCTAGAACAACACGATAGGAGAGAGTTGCCTCAGTTTACAGTCCAGCTGAACAGGGTAGGAGCAATTGAAAAGGGGAACAGATTAAATTATTTGGCCCTGCTCAATAGTTCAGCTCCCTTGGTTCCTCTTTCAGCTGTTACTTCTTGGCCTCCAATTGCCTTTGCACTGTGAGAAGACACAGACTGTCAGCATGGATACATCCATACAAGCAGCTCTGTGTGATCAGGTCAGTCATGTACGTTATGTGAGTGAATGTGTATACACTTAAAGTTCTGAAACATGCACATACAATCCCAAAAATACTTGCTTGAACTACAGAGGAATTCAGCATTTCTCTTAATGTGGTAGTCTAGTCAAATATCTTAAAAGGCAAAGGCATTAAAACTAAATTGAAGACAATATTATCAAAATAATACACAAACACAGAACTTTGTGGGGAGTTTTCAAGGTCTAGAAAACTGGACATCAACATAGAAAATTTCCAAATTTCAACCCTTAGTTCCTATTCAAGGAATGGTATCCTATTCAAGGAATGGTATCCTATTCCATTTCTAGACAGCTAAATCTTTTCATTCTCAAATGTCATTAGCACTAAATTCTAAAAGCAAGCATGTCCCAGAATGATATTAATAAAGCAATACAACAGTAACTGGCCCACACAGCAGCTGGACGAGATAGCATCTCTATACATTTTTAAACAATACAATGTAATACTGTATTAACACATCTACTTGCATAAGTATATGCAGAGATACAAGACAATAACAATGCTTGACACTAATCCTGAGGAAATCAGCATGGAAAATAACTTGCCTTCTAGAGGCTAGAAAGAGCCCTCAATGGTGATAGCAAAATATTATTACATATCTATGATAAAAGATTTCTACCTCTTTGTCTGACATTATTCTCATTGACTTGCTAAGTAATGCTTACCAGTATGCTACCAACATCAATATTAAGGTGTTGTTAAATATTCTACATTATTTATAGTATGGAAATATGAATAGCTTTTCAGTCTTGAATCCACTAAGTTCTATAGTCTCCTCAAAGTATTTACATTGCCATTCAGAAGTGATACTCCACCCTCCAGCTTGCTACTACCTCCCCACCCTGTATTTACCAGAGAGAGCTCTCCCTCAGCTCTGTCCTGAGGGACACTGGCTTTGGAGCCAAGCTCACAGGTATTGGTGCCTCCATCAGACCATCCTCTCGTGGGAGGCCCTGATTTTCAGACACTTCTTTACTGTTCTTCAGAAGAAACGGACATGGATCTGCCTTGCAAACACATGCAGGTGTCTCGTGAGCCTGCAACATCTTTTGATGGATTAAGTAGCCACAGTGTGGGAATTAGGAAAGAGAGCTACACAACTTTCTTGCTAGTAGAAGAACAGTACCTTTCATTCCACTATGGTAGCCCAGTCAAATCAACCATGCATAGGATTTTTTCCTAATACATATCTATATCCACTGAACTTATAAATCTCTGTCTTGTCCAATGAAGACTTCTGAGATGCCAAACATAGCTGCTGGCTCAAAATATCTCACAATATTCTGATATTTCGGACATTTGGTAACAAGATGACCAAATCCTCTAGATGTAAAAGTGAAAATAATTTACAGCAGCTCCTGTCCTGCCCTCCCTCCAAGACCCAGCTTCTCCCTAACCCCATAAAACCCTCTCCTGCTTAGTCATCTCCCCCCTACCCTTCCTCTGAAACGTGAGACTTGCAAAACTTATCAGTGGCCATAATTAGTTTAATGCTTGAACTTTTAAATAAAAATTTTCAAGGCAGTAAATAAATGTAATAGAAATAAGTCAAAACCCTGAAATAGCAAAAGCTCATCTGGTTTTCAGATTTAAGGTATCAGGCCTTCCTTCATCACATGTTTCAGGAGCACCAGGGAAACACCACTCACACCCACATTAATAAAAACTGGGAACATAAACAAAATTAATTTCTCACAATCTCCAAGCACTTTAGCTCTTGGTTCAAGGTTTTGTTTGTTTGCTTGTTTAAATTGTGAGAAAAATCAGAGTAAAAGGTGTTGGGTTTGAGGGTTTTGGGATTTCTATTTCAGAATTCCCTGTTGAAAATAATATCTCCTTTCTAACCAATCCTGCCTGCCAACTAGGTGTGCCACCAATTCAATGGCAAATTTGTGTCAGAACATCTTGTTGAAATTTTGGCAGCACACTGCTACATGTGAGCATTCACAAAACACCAGGATTTTCCAGGCTTCCTGCCAAATGAATGCTTCAGAGAATGTATGTATATACTGTATTCCTACAGTCTTCAAAGGCTTAGCTTTGAATTACCTGAATTGTTTTGAGTTTGAGACATCATTAGGTTATATTAAATTACAAAATATGTAAAAATAAGAGCCTGTGGTTGCTTGAACTAGCAACTCTGTCACTTTTACCTTTGTGACTTTATCTATGATGACATTTGCTTTTCTGTGCTCTTCTATTTAACAATTCTTCCAGGAGCTGCTTTTCTTTTTTTCTCAGACTTGATTTTCAGCTCCATTGTTTTGCATTTTACTTGGCTGCATAAAAGGTGCATACATCCCTTGCACTCTTTGTGAATGGGATTTTTCCCAAACATTATTTATCTTAAATCTTCACAGCACTTTTTAAAGGCTTTTTTTATCTTCCTTCTTTTTTAACCCAATCTATTTGCTACCACCCAAGGATGTCATCTCAGTCTCTTCCTCCTCTCCTTTCCATTTTTATCCCTCTCCCTCCATTGCCTACATTTCCCCATTTATATTATCACCACCCTTTTCTAACACCATCTTTTTAGAGTATCACATCAATTTTTACCTCCAGGAAGTTGAACTACAACTAGCAATAAATTGATTTGAATACTTTTTGACTAGGAGCTGAGCCTACACAAGTATCCTGAAATGTTATCAAGCTCAAAACAGTGTCAAACCAGAATGGTTTCTGTTGCCGCAGAATCCAAACTGAAACTGAATCAAAAGATGCACTGGTTTAATTGCCTGCCCACACACCCATCCACAGTGCTCCCCACCCTCACTCCCCACTCTCACACACCATCCCTGCTATTAGTTTTTGCCATTCTGTCATACCCCATCCCGTATCTGTTGCTCTTCTCTCTCATCACCTCCAGCCACTGCTGTACCTGGAGTGCATTTCTTCTTTATCTCCAAAATTTTAGTCTGTCTAGATCATGATTCTCACACAAACAAGAATTTCTCCAAGTGTAATGCTGCTTTGCCAACAGCCTCTCCTACTTCACTCCTTGTGGAGATCTTATTTGATTCCACTTCTAGCTGCTCCTCTTTTCCCACTCTTCCTCCTTTGAATGGGGCTGCCAATGAGTTATTTTTGCTTCTCTTCCTCTGTTTCTACACCTACATCAGCCTACCCTCTTTGCTTAAGATTCCCCAAGCTCTGGTCTTGTTCTCTATCATTGTCAGGTCTCTTTCAACATCATCCACCAGTGCTTCAGAAATTCACCCTGTCACCAACTTTTTCTGGGACTTCCAAATCTTCTTAAGTCCGTGAGGAAAATTGTCAGCTGTGACATTTCTCTGAGATCTTCTCTTTTACTCAGACAGGACATTAACTCTTGCTGGGTATTATATAGCTATATCTTGTCTTCTTTCCCTTAACATTAAAACAAGAGAGCAGATTTGTGATCTGAACTATCTGTGCCAGCAGAAACTCTGGGCTGCTTGGGTGGTACCTTCTGTCTGTGCACACAGCAGTCCTCCCAGTTTTTTCACCAGTAAGTCCTATAAATGCCTTCCTTTCCCTTTTCTTTCAGTATTTCCAAAAAGTGTATCTTCTTTTTCTTTAGCCCTCACATATAGCATTTTCTTCACCCATATCTATCCAGACTGATGTTTTAAAGGTCATCTCTTTCATTTTGAGGAGAAGGTTCTTCTTGGGTTATTTCCAGGCCTTCTACAATCTATGCATACCCTGGACCAAGAGTAAGCCTCTTAAAATGCTCCCACCCATGAAATCTTCCACTGGGCAGCTTGCAAAGTTCTCATAATAAATTTTCAAACACATTTACCTTTTGTCTTTCACTCTCCCAGATGCTCAGGATCCACTGCCTGTAAATTTCTATGAACAATTCATTGTATCCCTTCAGCTTTATCTTTAAAGCCCTCCATTTTTGGGTTGCCTACAAAAGACTTGACAACAGTTAGACCTCTGCTATGCTGAGGTCACTGCCTATGATGCTGACTAATATTTTCTGTGTTTCCTGGTGTTCCTCCGTCTGCCTGTCTCCATCTGTTGTTTCCTTGCACATCCTGGGAAGCTGCTCGGGGGCGGGGCTGGCTCGCTGTTCCCTGCCGGCGCAGCTGCTGCATCCCGCGCTCCCTGGCCGGGCTTGTGCCCGCAGCATCTCCGCTCCCCCGGAGCACACGGGATAACCGGGCCCGTGCCTCACCGAGCATCTGCCTGCCCCTGGACCGCGAGTTTCGGCCAGGCTGCTCTCGGGATGGCTGCTGGCTTAAGTGATCCTTGCCCTCTGGTGCCTCATGTTCAAACGCTGCTCACCGTCACCGGTGGAAGTTATTTCATCGACCTCACTTAGTCAATATCACAAAACGCCAAACAATCTGGCTGAGTAAGGTTCCCTCTGTGGGATGCTTGCCCACAGCGTGTGTCTGTCCCAGGGCCAACCTTGCTAGTCCATCCATTTAATTCACTCAGAAAATCACATTGAGACAGTAGGACATAAAGAGATCCATTTGCCCATTGCACTAATCTAAGCCTTTTTATTTGCTGCAGCATAAGTAGGGACCACTGAAGAAAGATGATTTAGCATAAAAACCTGCCCAGCATGCTGATATAAGAACTATGAATAGATCAGTGTTAGAGGTGCAGGACAGGTCATGACAGTGTAATGGCTGTCAGAGAGGAAGCTGCTAACACCTCAGCTGAACTAAATTAATTCTCCCCAGGTCTCTTGCTGAAAACTAAAAGACAGAAACTAGAATTCTAGCAATAATGCAAATTTTTACCAGCTTGCCCCAGACTGGGTGGTACAGGAGGCTGGTAGCTTGGATGCAAGTGAGGAAAGCCCTAGGATGCAAGGCTAACAGTGAAAGAGGGCAGAAGCCCACAGCTGGTGCTCTTTCTTCAGGATGACAAAGGCTGACAAAGTTTGGACATCCTAAGATGAATTATCAGAAACCCAAACATGAGCATATTGTATTGCTCTCTTAGCTTCTGCTGCTTTAAATGAAGAGGAAAAATTATTTAATTTTTTTGAAAATTGGACTCCAGAAATCCTAGATATTTAAAGATGTGATGCAGAGGATCATTAAGCTGAAAGAAAGCATATCCTGGTCTATAAAAAAACTATAAAAATACAAGTAAACAAATAAGTATTTTCTGTAGGACCGATGAAACTCTACTCTTGTTTCCATTTAGCAACGTTCCATAGCTTTCATGTGTGCTCCCTGTGCTCAATATGCAACAGTACCACAGCCATACAGCTTCCTACCTCATGCCAACTGAGCCTGCATCTGTCTTGGTGGCATTTAAAACAATACTTTGGATTACCATCTCATATGGCAAACTCTTTAATTTATGGCTCACTAAATGCAGTCTCTTTAACCTTATAAAGCCAAGCGCTATTCTGTTCTCATTCAGATCCTCCTCAAATTCAATCCTTTGAGGCTCACACATCCAATGTGAAAAATTACAAGAGAGAGAAAATAAAAGGTCTAATAGAACCCCTTTCTCTGACTTTCTCATGGCATGTCAGAGAATCCAAAAAAATAAGATTCCACAGGTCCTTGAGATGACAGCAAATCCTTTGGCCCAATTCAGCTGTGTATTAAACTTTCTTCTCTGAAACTTCCCCTTTGCAGTGCTTAGCTCTGCTGATACAAAAAAAAAAAAAAGCTCTGTCTTCTTGTTGCAGCACTAGGGCATTTTTTTTTCATTTTTATAGAGGGCAGAGCATTTCTGCCCATGAAAATAGAGCTATCATCAGTAGATTCTGTAAGTATCTGTGTTTCACAACTGTTTTCTTTCCATTAGACTATTTTTAATTTCACAATGACTTTTCTCCAATATTAAGTAAAGCTCGGGTAGATATTAACACTTTTATCCCTTGAACATGTTTAGACAGGCTTTTAGTCCTTCATTCATATTATTTTCAACTGGTATACAAAAGTCTTCCAAATCTAGAAACATTTGAAAATGTAATTAATGCTGCTTGTCCTGACTTCTAAATAGAGAAGACAGATGCTAAATAAGACCTAGATAAAAGAGAACTCTTACTTTTCACTTATTTTGTATGTGATTCATAAATTTCTTAAATCTATAGTTCAAGAATTTCAAAATATTGAGGGGTTTAAAATATTTCCATTCTAAAACCTCTCACTATATCAATTTTACAAGACCACCTAGCTCATCTATATAGTCAAGACAATTCTAAATGTTTCCAGTTAGATGTCCCAAAACAGGGACATCCAAAACAAGTGACTACTTGTCATCAATGGTATATTTTTAGGACATTATGTCTTTAATTTATGTTAATGTAATTTCATGTCTTATTATTTAGACTTCATCAAAAGCTTCTGCTAAAGGGCAGGAGTTCTATCAATATAGTACAGAAGGTTTTTAAGGTGTTCTTCAAGGAACCATTCAGGTGCTAAGACAAAAAGAAAACAAATAAAAGAATGAGAAAAAATCTCCAGTTGAGCTCTTCCCTCTGGGTATCTCATACAGTTGAAAAAATAATTCCATGTGTAGCCCTGGGAGGAAAGTTTGTCCGGTGTGACCTAAGGAGCTGCAGGACACAGGCAAACGAATTTGCTACGTTGCTGAAGTACAGTCAGGATCAGGATGCAAAACTGAATTCCTGATCTTTGCATAGTTTAGTGTAGGATTTTTGAGTCTTTTCATCATACTTACGTTACATTATTTTAGAATCTACATTAGCCCAAAGTGTTTGCTAATATTCAGGATTTCTGAGGAAGGGCTATTGGTGAAAGTTTGTTTCATACAGATGCAAATGTGAGGTTGGACACAAAGTCCTCCTTCCCTCACACTGGACATGGTGAAGGACAACTTCAGCCTCAAGTTAAGGCTCACTGTGGGCAGAAGGGCCTCGAGGAGTACCCACTTGGGGCCACAGTCCCAGCGGTTGCCTTTCTGGATTCTTGGTTTTCTATTCCTTTTCACCTTATATCTCTTTCTTGGTGGGCAGAGAAACCTGAGCTCTTCACCCCAGTGAAACTGGGGAGAGGTCTGTGCTCCCAGAGTTCAGGGAAAACCCGTTCAAACACAAGGACTCAGTTCCTCTTCCAGTTTTTCCAGGGAGGTTGGTGATTTAAGCATCAGTTCTAATAGCACCTTCTGGCATTAAACAAAGAAATTCAAGTGCTCTTACACTTGGCCTGAAAGGAAAGTAGGCAGCACTTCATTGAGACACTGACCAGTGAGCAAACATACTCCCTGGCAGACCTCTAGCCTTCACTTACCCCAGAGCTGTTCCAAGAAGAGCAATGTCAGAGCTCAGATCCAGAGTTCAAACTGTATCTAATTATAATCAGGCAATATGATTGTGGAAAACTTCTTCCAACTACATTTGGAAAATGTGTGAGGTAGCCAAAGCATCTCTGAAAATCTTCAGAGAATCTTGGCTCAACAAGGGGGTCAAAAAGCAAAACATTGTATAACAGCTCACCATCTGTTCCACACTTTTAAATTCTGCCTCAGCACAGAGAGGGGAGTGACATAAAGAGGCAAGGATTTGAACTCAGCCTCAGAGTACACCAGCATTTTTTCGTGCTTGATTGTGTACTAAAACTGCCTGTAAAGTCAATAACTTCCTATGGCTTCACAGCAAAGCGGAAAGATTAAAAAAGAGTCATGGTCCTTTGAAGATGTGGAAGGCAGTAAGTGAGCAGGCTGAATCCTCTTCGGATTTGAAAGTCTACGCAGTGCTAACAGTTCTGCTTTAAGGTGTCAAAATTGCCTTAAATCTTTACCTTTGTTATATCCTGCTGATATAGACTTGTAATAGAATAGGCCTGACTATTCCAAACCATTCCGACAGCATCATTTTTCTGTCTGCATTTTTTGAAACACAACTGATTAGCACCTTTTTTTTTCATTATTATTTGTTTTGTTGTTTAATGCACAAACACTTTTAATTACTTTGACTAGAACAGCATGGCAATGTAATTTACAGCACAAAATTCCACTAGATTTTACTGTGGTTGGTAGCAACTCACAAACATGAAGTTTCAAACCAAATGCTTGGGCCTCTATCTCTTTGTTAGGCTATGAACTTCTCACTAAACTCAGTGCAAAGCCAGAAGTCTAGGAAAGACTTAGGAGCAGAAGTATTTTGCTGCTCTATGTTCAGAAAACCAGGGTAGTGTATTTTAAAGGAAAGAAGAAAAAACAGGAGGGAGGAGAAGGAGGCATAGCACGGGGTGCAACATGCCCCATACCACCTTTTGTGGCAGCATGGCCAAGGCTTGCACAGGAACCCAGTGCCCACCACACCAAAACTCCAGGTCAGGGAAGTGGTGTCCTGTCCCCAGCGCTGCAGCCCCTGGAACTCCCAGGAATGCTGAGGCTCTGCTGCAGCACAAGCAAACAGCCCAGGACAGGCTGAGAGTTGAGCAGAAAGCACCTCCTGAAATAGCTCCTCCCCTTCACCAGACTGGGTGCCAACCCTTTTCCTGGTTTGGTGCCAAGTCCAGCAGCTTAGTCAGGCTGTTGGAAAGGACTTCAAACAGCCTATTACTTCTTAGGGACAGCATCACCACCTTTCTCTTGTCTACTTCTTCATTAGAGTTTTTCACAGAGGTGGTGAGCAAGTTTTTTAAACTATAGTAATATAGCTGCTCTTTGTATTAAATAGAATGATCGCTACACACTCATTTGTTACTCCCCAATAACAAAATGCATGGCCCCTTTCAATAAAAGAGTTTGTCCCCATCACAGACATTCCTGGGCTCATCCTATGAATTTTTCAGCCTCCTACTATGGCACCATAAAGAGCTATTCTGGACTGCATAGACACATTCTTGGCATCAGGTATCTTCCTCAAGAAACCCCTGCTGTCTCGTGGGGATTGTCGAATTAGTTTGAGGTATAGCTTGAGTGTTGCCCCTGAGCAGACTCCCATAAGTTTCTATCACAGACTAAACTGTGCTTTAAGCTTCAGGCAGCTGACTTAATGGAGGGCAAGCGATGGTAGATTGAAGCTCAAGTGTAGCTGACCTTCCAGCTCATAAAGCAGCAAAGACCTGACTATCCTGTGCTAATACAAACACTCCTGCTGACAGCACATGACCAGAGCTGCTGGCATACAGCTGCAAAAGCAGGAGATGGCTTGGCTGGGGTGCTGACAGGGTCCCTGTCCCTGCCTGATCCTCGCCATCACACTGCACAGGCCTTTGAGCTGCACAGCAGTCAGTTTCTGAGCCACCACGGGTAAGGGTGCACTTGCCAGGCTAAATCATCATCACTTATAGCTTGCCTTAAAAGTTGAAGTTGTTAATTATCTGTATCAAGCTTTTTCTATCTCCTTGGGCTGAGCTTTGAGCTCAAATAACCTGAAATGGTACAGCTTCAGCTTGGCTACTTGGATTAGGACTGCAATGAAGGTGTTTAGCACAGACCAGAGAATGTAACATCTATCATATAAATGTAACACTTACCCCATAAACTTTTCCTTCTAACTTTTTCAAGGGTTACTTCAATAAATAAGACCTACACAACTCACCTTATCTCTTCAGCCTCCTGTCTGTCTATCAGTCTGTTTCCTTTCCTCAGTAACTTTTACTGTGTAACTTCAAACAAATTTCAAAATTGCTTAAGTGCCTTTAGTATTTTCAAGCAACTTAAGAAAGATTTTCTTGCAGTTCTAACCAAGGAAGAGACTGAAATAAAAGTTTCATTTTAAATAGAAATCAGCAGACCCAAGTGCAAATATCTGAAAGAATTCAAACTTTGTAATTTCTGCTTTTTATGGAATTACTTGCTAGCATTACAAGTGACAAACATTGGATAAGTAGGGAATGATTAACACGAGTTAAGCATCTTCTTAAGCATATGGAGTTTGACAACGCAGCGAGCAGGGGGCAGGATGTGATAACCATATGCAAGTATCTAAAGCATTCAAATAATAGTGCAAGAGAGAAATCAGAGAAGCACAGAATGATTTGGGTTGGGAGGTACCTTAAAGATCATCTCATTACAAATCCTCTGCCATGGGCAGAGACACGTAGCACTAGACCAGATTGCCCAACGCCCCATCCAAACTGGTCTTGGACACTTCCACTGCCACAGCTTCTCTGGGCAACCTGTTCCTCACCGTTCCTATAGGGAAAATTTCTTCCTAACATCTGAGATAAACCTACATTCTTTCAGTGTAAAGCCATCACCCCTTGTCCTATCACTACCTATCTTTGCAAAAAGTCCCTCTTCAGTTCTCTGAAGAGCCTTTAGATACCTTCCAGTACCTTTTAGATACTGGAAGGTGCTGTGCTCTATCCCTGAAGCCTTCTCTTCTCCAGAATGAACAATCCCAATGCTCTCAGCCTGCCTTCAGAATCACTGTGGCTAAGGGCTGCCCAAGCATGAACACTTAACGGCAATCTACATAAACGTCGGCACCCCTCTGTGAAGCTGTCAGTCACAGTAGGGAAGCACACCCATTTCACACAAGTAGGAGAGGAGCCCAGCATAACAGGTATTGCCAGTAATAAAATTCATGCCTGCAAGGGATCTGAATGACCAGAAGCTTCACATTCTGGCCTAAAATTTTCTCACTTGGTGAGAAAAACCTTCACTCTAAAAACCTCACTTACAAAACCAAATTAATTTGACTCCTGAGACTGTGAGGAAAACCCAAGACAAGCAGTCAAATGCCATGTACAAATGTGGTATAAAACCTTGAAAGCACAGAAAGTGATGGGTTCAACATTCCTAGTGCATGGTGCTTCTTCCCCTTGAGCTCTGTAACTTACTCCTGAGTTGTAAAGTCAAGTCTCTCAGTCCCTTCTTGAGTGCTAGTTTTGATTTATAATATACCTTCAACTCTGAAAGACAGCACATTGCACATACAAGGTTTTCTCAGCCACTCCCACTGCTCACCAGATTTATGTTCTTCAAATAGTGGAGCTTCTGCCCAAGCTCCACTCGGGCTTCTGCACACTGACTCTATCTTGTCTGCCTGAGGTTAACTTTCTTAGTTCTCCCTTGTATTCATTCAGTCCAGGAATATAATCCCCAAGGACTTCAAGGTCTCTTTACTATAGCAGCATTTCCAGTTTCTGACTGTGGAAGAAATATTGATGTGAGTTCCTTGAAACCCTTTCTCTATGAAGTGTCAATAATTACCATCTTGGCATGCAAAAAGGAGACTTTGGCAGGCTGCCCAGTAACATCAAACAGGTCTGGAACAGTCACAAGACCTCAGCTTTCTGTAACAGTGCCTGACATGATTGTAAGAAATCACATAATTGACTTCTAGGAATTTGAAAAGAAGATATATTTCTTGTTTAATTTTTATCAACAACATTAAGACCTATCCTTTTTATACTGGGTTACCAGAATTCAAATGTAAACTCTGACTTCTTTCACTATCTACTTAATTGCTGCTTCAGTTACGAAAGCATGTTCTTCCTACTGGTTTAATCACAAAAAAAATATCCTGCTCAGAACACTCTTGATTTACCTTGGTAGTTCTATGTGCTATGAGGTTTTAACTAAAGCTATACAAAACTTTCCTCAAACTCAGATTTTCTCTGATTTTTTTCCTATTTTGAGATTTAAAAAAGAAAAAAAGCAAGAATTGTAAACTGAAAATAATTAAAAAAAAAAGGCAAGATGCAACTATCAGAGTTTAAACTGATTATAAACCACAGGAATCATTTGACCTAAGCCACACCAAAAAGTGTAGGTCAGTGTACACCATTTGGCCTAAAGTTTCTTTGAGAGGCACATGAATTTGTGTTAACATGACCTCATTGGAAAGGCAAAACAGATTAACATTTAGTATACTTCACTTCTTATCTATACATCCATTGAGGCTTGAATTGCATCCTTATTAAAAGTTCTTTAAACACCACCATATTCACCATCCCAAGGGAAAGCAGTTTATCCCACTTATTTCAGCACTGATGAAGAGTAATCAGGTAGAAAAAATCCTGTGTTCCAGCAATCCATGCTCAAATCAAACTACTAAATATACCCCAGAAACTATATTCCTCAGTGTGAAAATGTCTCTGCTTTTCTTTTTATTTTTGCCTTTGCCTTCACATTTTTTATTTCTATATTCTCAGTGTATCCATTTCTAAGATCATAACATAATCACTGAGCGCAAAAAGATTATTTGAACCTCCAATATGCCTGCAGGTGTTAGAAAAAACAGTGTGTTAGAAAGAAGACCATATAACAGGACAGAAACACATACACAGAAGAGATGAAGTAGGGGGAGTCAATAAGAAATTGTTAACAATAAGCATATTTATGTATGGCACTGAAATACCAAATGAGAAAGAAATCCAGCCATAACTCACTGGTCAATGGATGAAGGTTTTTTCCACTTTAAGACCTTTCTAACAGCAGCTAAAGAAACTGATGAAAAATAAAAGAATCTTATTTTCTAGACTGATACATGTCTTGTTCTGAATATATTATTTATGATATTTCTTCTTTATGGCTGTTATAGTAATCCTGTACAAAATCCCAAGATCCATTCAAACTCCACAAGCACACAAAACTTCCTGTTACTAGCACTTAATCAGCCCTCAAATAGACATTATAAACCTACAGCTCAACTAGAGATATCAGCAAGGAAGGGAAAGAACTGCAAGAGTATTCTGTGAGAAAATGCTGGCAGAGCTGAAAACTGCCCTGTCACCCTCTGATGCCCCCTCCCATGACCTTTATCAAGTGATTTCTCTACTTCTTTGCCCAGTTTACACATCCTACCATGTTCAGAAAACACACAAAAGCCAAATATGTAAATGCAGAACTGAAAACAAAGGGCTATCAGGAAACAAGAAATCACCAGCTGGCACAAATCACCATTGCTTGACTGAAGTCACTTTGCACTGGTGGATGAGCCAATTCTATGTTTCTACTCTACCAGTCAAGTGGCCCTGGGATCCCAGGGCACTCTCTTATTTCTACTCATTTCATTACTACCATACCTTTGTCAAACCCCTTAAAAAAAAAAAAAAGAAAGAAAAACAAACAAAAAACCTCACAAAGCTCTTCTTGTAAAGCAATATTTAAAAATAGTATCTAAATAAAAATGCGTTAATAAAAGGACATTTGGGACTTCGCTGTTGTCATCAATTAGTTTGTCTGAGGGGGTAGGATGGAAACACACACAGCATGCTGACTGCTACTATAAGGATCAGCCCACCATGAATGTTGTGCTACATGGTTCATACACACTCATTAGGTAAGTGGTTGTCAGTGAATCTTAAAGATCAAAACAGAAGATGCAAGAAATCTGTTTATATAAATAAACTGAAGATCAGACACACAGGACATTACAGGAAAACTGGTTTCCATCTAGTAGAGATGGATTTGAATTTGTTTGTGTTATAGAAGAGTGAGTTACAGAGATCTGAGAAAAGTATTACAGCATTTACTACAAACAGCAAACAATTCTTCTCTTTAAAATGTTCTTTATAGTGCTACTATCCTGCTCACCCTCCTGTTTCACCCCTCGGTTTTTACAAGAAAGGCTCTAATACAGGCAAGAGGGAAATATTTTGAGGCAGTGATTAGATATTTTCCCCTAAAGCAGTTAGCACAATTGGTTCTTCACATATCAGGACTGCCCAGCAGGAAGCTTAACTCTAAAAGCTTTCTGGTTAAAAGCAAGTCCCAGCCTTCCATCTTTGCATTTCCCAGTCTCTCTGAGACAACCCACACCATAGGAAGGAACGCAGTAAACACCAGTTACTGTGATGAAGAATCAGAGACAAACCAAACGGCTGTGCCAGGGCAAGCAGAGCCTGTGCATTTCTCCAGTTTCTATCTGGAGCTGGGACAGGACTTGCAGAGTGTGGTACAGCTGATTCTCATCCTTTCTGGGCAGTGGTTCCTAATTTCATTCCTAGTGACTCTGGTTTTCAGATTCTGGAGTCATAGAGATTATTTCCATCTTTAAAGTACTTTTTTAGTTTGGTCCAGGGCTGAAAGGGGGCTGGAAACTCACATGGAAAAAGTTTGTCTGATTTGTGACATGGAAATACCATCTCTCAGGGTAAAAGAAACCTTTCTGAACACACTCATTCCTATTTCTGTCTCCCTGAGGAGGGTATCTGTAAGGGAGGCAATATAAGTGGCCTATTCACAAGTCAGAAGCATCTTTTAAAACATTCACATTCAGAGAAAGGCTTGTTCATCAGTTTTCTGCAGATTTGGCATCACAAGTGGAGGAACTCTGCAGGATTTGGGTACACTGTGGAGCAATTTTCTCAAGTGACATGGCAGAAACACACATACACTCTAAACAATGGACCATACTGGCCCCAGCCGTGAGGCCACAAAACAAGAACATTTCTAGTGACAGACCCTGCCATCAGTTATTCCATGCCGAACAGCAAGCTCCACCAAGACTCCTCCAAACAATTTCTACCCAAGTCACCTGCATCAGGCCTCATTTTATCTTCCCAACCACCACCCATTAGCAATGACACTCTCTCTCCTCAGAGCTGTCCCTGCATTCTGTCCCTCATCCTGGCATGGTCCAGAAGCTCCCCAGCATTTCAGTGCTGACCTCCAGTTTTATCCATCATTTTCATCATGGAGTCAAGACTACTGTTCTTAGGACTGACCTTTTCACATGATCTGTGTCTAAACTTTTATTTCTGTATCAGTTTTTTTATAGTTTATTTCTATGCAGTCCAACAACCTAGTCTTCATTAAATTCTACCAAGATAAAAAGTGCTTGTGTGGGTTTTAGCTTATTCACATATCTTTATCTGCAGCTTGATTGTCATGCAAAACATGAGCGGATGAATCCTTACTGCTGCAGGTATATTTTCACCCACAGTAAAGTCCTTTAAAAAAAAAAAATTCATTCATTAATTTCTCAAAAAACCCTTCTTGGTATCAATTTCAGGTCAAAACTGTTAATCCAGTGTCAACTCCATTATTGTCAATTACCTTACAAAACCTAGATTTTAGCATGAGAAATAGAAATATTCATCATGTCATTTTATAACCCACCAAGTGCTTATTCAGACTAAAGCACTGATTTCAGAATCACAGCAAGCAACTAAGACATAATTAAACTTTTATCCCTGAAGATTTTGAAAGATATATATTTCCTGCTAAAAAAAATGAATGGAGACAAAATGGTTTTCTGTAGTGGGAAGTTTTAGTTTAATTTGATGTAAGAGTAGGAAGAAATATTTTCGTATAACTAGACATGAGAGAAAAAGCAAGAGAGCAAGCAAGATTTGTTTTTAAATTTTTACAACCAATATTTTATTTTGCACAACATCTTGATGTTTTCCCATATTTTGCTTCATTCTCCCGCTTACTTCTACATTACAGTAAGAGTAGAATTGATCTGTTTCTGCATTAAAGAAAAGGTTTCCATCTGGGACCAACCTAGTGAAATACATCTGTCCCTTTTCCAGCACAGTGGTCAGCTGCATAAATACCACATTATTATTTCTGAGCCACCTGTGGGCCCTTTCCATACTGCAAACAACACCAGTTGGTGAAATGAGCATATTGGATAATCATTTGAGGCAATCATTTTGTCTACAATTATAAGTGGACTTTTCTTGTCAAGATCCTTTAGCTTAGATCCCATAGAAAATGCAAACAGAAGCCAGGTTCCAGGAAACTGCTTCAAGGGTGCTTGTAAGGAGATGTTACCAGCTCCATCAGCCAGGGGCTTCCAAAGCCAGTGACAGGTATTTCCATTCTGCCCTTCACTGCCCCAGCTCCACTGATAAACTACCATGGGTCACCTCCCAGACAAAAATGCATGGTTTGGGTTTAGTTTCTTTCTGCCAAGGTGTTCATACCTTACTGCAGCTTTTGAATGAGGAACCCATGCAAACAAGGTCTCTGCAAGTCCGAGCATCACTTACAGCAGTACAGACAGGACCGTTAGCACACACAAAAAGATTACTGTTCAACAGAAATTAACTACACTGAAACAGTAATTTTTCCAGGCCTCAATCCTGATAAAGTGGTTTAAACTCATTTGTAACACACATGAAATCTCACAACTCAGATTCAGTGCTTGGCCCCCCTGCCCTGCAGGAATCCCTGGAAAGGACACAAGACCAGGGTTCTGGCAGACTGGCACTGCATATTCTGCTTCTGCATGAGATAAAGAGACAGTTCTCAACTCCAAAGTAGTACTATCCCATGATAAAGCTTTTTTGCATGACAGTCATACACACATCTGGCTGCTGCAGGTCTGTTCCACATGGGCAAGGAACTAACTCATTCTCAAGAACTGAGCCACTGACCATCCTTGCCGTTGCCAATTGCCAGCAATGGTTTAACTCTGCCCACTCCAATGCTCTTCAGATCTGTGTGGGTATATTCAATTTCACCTGCTCTTAAAAAAACATTGAGAAGACTCCTCTGGAACTGACTGCAGAGATGGATCATAAAAATAATAATTAGTTCAAGACAAGGCTATTGCCTCCCATGAGAGCAGGCTGAACACACAACAAAATTTAAGGCTTGGAAGAAACCTGACACTTTATTCCAGGGCCCAAGCTCCATCCTTTACAGCATTTCCATGCAGACACTGCCACAGAGAAGTGAATCAAATCCAAACCAGCCTGTGTTTATCCTCTTTCTTCCTAGGCCTTTATGTACTGTTGTGTTTCATCCTTTCCCTCCTGCACTACCTTCCATGTCCTATTGTTTTTTTCATCAAGTTATCTAATTAGTTTGGGGCCAGATCAACAGATTACTCACAACAGTAGGCTAAGCAAATCACCCATGAATAACTGTTTACTGGATCAAACCCTTAGACTGTCAACTCTTCTGAGCAAAGACTGTACTTTATTATTCACATGCAGAGTAGTCTGTATACCAAAGGTGTCATATACATAATTCATTTAAAAATAATAATGGTACACTAAGAATGAATAACATGCCAGCAGGAAAGTTCCCTGACTGCACAGCAATCAGTAACTCAGAACTGTTCACCCATAGCTGAGGCTTGGAAAACCAAATGGATAATAAAGGCAAGGGTTTAAAGCAAAGAACTAAGAGTAAGAGCTGCAGTGCTACTCCCAAAAAATTGTCAGGAAGAATCTTCATAACTCTCTGTGCCCCAGATTCATGTTCTGAAGAAATACCAAAGGCACAAGTATTCTCCTACTCCTACTGTATATACTCAAGGGTAAACAAGGACTTGGAAATAGGAGGACAATATCATGTATATTAAACATATGTAATATGTAATTGCATAATGGCACAATTTTCAATGTGAGACACCTTATTGTGTTTATTGTTTATAGATGAAGTCACAAAATCTACAACATACTTAAAGGAAACAGACACTTCTGCACCCCAGTTTGTGGGGTGTAACATCATGTGAGCTATGCATTGACAGACAATTTACATTTACAGAACACAGAGAGGGCACTAGAATAGAAATGTTTTCTGATAAAGTATAAACCTATGACATTGACCTTTCAGCTTCACCATTTAATCCTGCCTAGACCCTCCAGCAACTAAATATTCATGACTAGTATGACCTCTGGTCTCTTCTCTCACACCCAGTTGTACCTAAAAGTCAGAGAATTAACCCTTTCACAAGACAATGTTTTGAGGGAGTTGTCTTCTCCTCTTACTATTATGCCAGTGTGTTTTTTTTTCACGCTGCCATCTACAATAGCCTGGCTATTCTTCTTTCATATTTAAAAACCTTTATGCAAATCAAGCTGGTAGCACAGCAACCTAAAGTTCTTGCATTAATGCAGAGTATTATTCACATATAAAAATTCCATTTAAATCCCATTAAGGTTATGACATAAATCCAAACAAACTAGAAAATGCACAGTTAAGGTGGAAAACTGACATATGTCTTCCAGTCTCTCAGCAGAAGAAAGCAGAGTAAGAAACCTATTAGTGTGTCACCCAGTTGGAGCAAGGCGGAGAAGCACATATGTTACCTTCCTGCCTTTTAACTATTCTTTCCATTCCATTGCATCTGAGATTCCTTTGTTTTATTTTTCCTTAATGCCTGTGTCTCAGTGAGAGGGGTCCTAGAAGATAATTTCTGTCTGTATATACTTCTGAACAAAAAATATCCACTCTGAAGGACAAGAGAGGCAGCCACTATAAAACAGCTGTAAGCTGGAGGGAAAAAATCAGATAAGCATTTTATATTTTTTCAGGAGGTGTTTCTGGTGGTTAGTAAAAGTCAATGACACACATGACATTGTTTTGCAAGTGTCCCAATTAGCAGTACTGCTGCTGCAAGCTGGAGGCACCTACTTTTGTTCTCACATGTTTCTCCCTTTGAATTCCTGACACTTCATAGTAATGAACAACACTGCAAGGTCTTGGAAAAGACCAGAATTGTGCTTCTGCAATATTTAAAACATTCTCAGCATGGCTGAGCTGGAGGAATGGGTGTAGGCAGCACTGTCCTTTGGATAATCCACTACAGCTTGTGAGGATGTGGAGAATGGTGGTGCTCCTGGGCACCTATAGCTTGTGCTTCACATACCTGCACAAGCAGATGGATCTCTCTGCCTGTTGTACATAAAGTTTCATCCTGTAGCCCTGTAATGAGAATAAGGGGAAAGGGAAGAGGTTGGTTGAGCTTTTAGCTGCATTAGTCAAGCTACAGATGCTGGAGTTAGTTGTGAAATTTCAATCAGAATCAAGTCCAGAGTATGTGCCACTCCATATGTTTGTTACACAGGCAAGTATGGCATGGTGGGCTGTTATTGGAAAGTGTGGGGTTTATTCTTTCTCTTTGGAGTTGAATGCAACTTGATTGCAGTTCTTCTTTTTGGTAATGATCAGTGTACAGAAACAAGCTGGTTCAAGCAGTGAAGCTGTTGCCTTGACTAGAATCCCAAGTTCGATTTGAATTAGCCATTCATAAGACAGATATACATATGCACACACACAGGCGCACACACAAAGCTTTGAAAGTGGTTCCATCTGTTTTTTGGTAAGGCTGGGTGATAATTAGGAAAAGTGGAAATATTTGATGTTCTGGGTTTGAGACCTGACATGTTTTCCTTCGCGTTGTCATTGAACACTTCAGTCCTAAACAGAACGGTATTAATTTGGGATACAGTAGAGATGGGGATTAGGGTATAGAGAGGGTGACTTTTTTTTAATTTAGAGTATATTTTCTTTCATTCTGTCTTGAAGAAGTTATTTTTCCCTTCCTCTGTTCTGAGCAAACATTCTACAAATTATGCTTTCAATAAAACACATCACGGACTTCCATGGAAACAGCAGTCACCATGAAGAAAGAGTGGGAAATGCTCAAGGTGACAAGAATACCTTCTGCAGCGCCATCACAAGATACAAGATGAGCCCTAGCAAGTACAGAAGAAGCTGACATGACAGTACAAAGCTAAACAAGATCACAACACTTGGGAGAGAGAGGGAGGAAAGGAACATATGTGCCCAAAGCCATCCTTTCCTGCCAATTATTGAATCCTTGACAAATGACAAATATTCAGAGTCTATTTTGGATGAACCTTCAGGGAAGGTTGAGCAAACAGCTCAAATTGCCAATGTCCAATGTCTTCTTGAACACTTTACATTTCAGATTAATAAATAACTGCAATTAGACAAATATCTGTGAAGGATGAGAGTTGCCTACAAGTAGATATTGTGCTGAAATTCATAGGAGATGCTTTTAGCCTTTGTCCTCAGAGGCCTCCTTCAAACTATGTTGAACTGCTGCAGAAGTCAGGTCTTCACTGGCTTGTGAAGAAAAATGGATTACAAGGCCAACACTGTAAACCACAGAGACAAAATATGTATGTAGCTATCAACTCTGTGGACAGCTATATTTATGAGAAGCCTTTCCTAAAGAAGCAAGGGGGTTTTTTTACTTAGTGTAGTATTCTTACTCTTTCCAACATCCAAGTGCTCACTGACTTCTATTCCATCTTTTCTTCTCCCCTTTCTAAATATTTATACATTCTCACCCAGAGACTCCTCCAGAGTTCTGACACTGTATTGCTTCCACCTAGGATTCCCAGCCGCTCTCTTCCTCAGCTCCACCTTATTCACAGCTCAGCTGCTGCAGTCATCTGATCTGCTCCATGGCTCACATCTTCCCATCACATATGTTCCTTCCTCATCAAATATAAGATTGCCTTCCATAATTGCCATTTCCACTGCTGCTCATTCTAGGTGAGCATTTGCTACTCAAACCAAATACTTTTTGCTCTTTGTTTCCAGTTCTTCCTTCTGCACCATTATTCTACTCCTCACCTCTACCCAAATATCGTCCTTTCTTGAAATCTTCTTTAAAAACATCATAGAGATGACATCCATAGGCCAGTTATGACCTTTCACCTGGAAGAGTCGGTGTGTTTTTCTGAAATTTTTAAGGGTATCAGTCTGAAGAGACAAGAACCAGCATACTCTAGTTTTCAGTGCCAAGAATGTAGCTCAGACTCCAGAAATAAAAGGATTAAGGCAGTATGTCTTAATAGGTCTCTTTAGGTGATGATAGGCTGACTTCAAAGGTTTGTAGCTCAGTCTGCTCCAACCTTGCTGACATCCATGCCATCTAATCAAACTTGTCACCCAGTCAAATATGCTACTTGAACTCATCTTTATGCTTTCTCCCATATCTGAATCAACCCAAAGAAACCAGGTAGCTTAAATACTGGGGTTCAGAGGTGGAGATTTTTAGAATTACTCAATTTGATATAAATGGATGAAAAAGCTCTACCCAAGCAGCTCAGCCAGGAGGTAAAGCAGAATAAGCTCCTCAGGAAGGGGATGTTGCTTGCATGGCCAGAGCTTTCAGTCCTACACACCTCCTCTGCATATGTGAGTGTCTCCATTGACTTATCATGCATTCAAGTGTAGGAGTAGTTTTTTTAGGCAAGTAAAAGGCTAAGTGATTTGATCAAGGCCACAAATCAGCATGCCAGAGACAGGACTGTTATAACATGCTAGTAAACCAGTCAGATTGAAAGCTTAAACTCTGAAGACAAGAGTCACCTTTTATATATTTGAAGTGTGTCCAGTATAACAGCATTCAGTCCTTGATGCTGATTCTGAGTAGCAGCCTAATGCCATGTAGACCAATGGGCATGGGACTTTATATAGTTTTTTTAGAAAACTCTTGGGATCACGAAAACATCAAACAGAATAAGGTGTGTCCCCTTCTAAATGCCTCAAGCTATTTTCCTGGATTAATAAAAAAAAAAGTACCCTCCTAAGACAGCTTTTCCATATAAAAATTTTCCTTTCAGATTGTTTTGTTCCCTTTACAACTGTCAGTGACACCACAGCGTTTGAAGCATGAGGAGGAAGTTATGTTGAGTAGCTACTGTGAGAGGAAATAAAGGTGGACAGAAAATGAAGAAAATATCACAGATGAAATTAAAAGGTGTTTGAAATCTCTTCACCTGCACTGACCCCAGAATTGTGCTAATTATGAGGATTAACATGCTTCCTGTACATTACACTAGGTTATTTCAGCTGCTGGACAGAGATGGTGCGCCCACTCAGACACTGAAGTCCAGCCTACAGATTGCTTGCACATGGAGTCATGAAATAAATGCAGGTGTCCTAACTGGCACAGTGAAAACACCAGTCTATCAGGAGGGAACAGGCACAAGGCAATATCTTATATCAAAGAATGTATCTAAAACCAAACATATATATACTCTTGATAAATTGTAAGAGGAGCTTCATTTCTGTCACATCTGATCACCTTCAAAAATTGCATCATTTGACCTTATGAGTTTCTGGATCAGCTGTTGTGATCCTCTCTACCACTTGCTTAACAGATATAATCATTTTGTGGAAAACTCGTGTGGGGTTCAACTCGTCCCAGACCACCTTCTACTTTGCTCATCGCAGTGAAGGACTGATCGATGATAAAAAGTGTCACATAAGCATGCATAATTTCCTTACAGAAAAAAAAAGCTCCAGAAATAGGTGGGCAAACCCTGTGCAGAGTTATCCTTTTGCCAGCTGTCCAAACACCACTTCACTTCTGAAGGACTAAGGCTCTAAATAGTTCACCAAAATTTAGCCCCAAACACATCAGAAAAAGTCTCAGTAAATGAAATTCAGCACACATTCTCCTGTTCTGATCCTCTTTTAAGCAACACTGCCTCAGGATACATTAGTTTCATTATCTCTGTGTCTATAATAAGATCCTAGTGCATGACAGCCAAAGATTGCCATTTATCCTTCCACAATGACACGTTTCATTTTGGTTAGTGGAAAGGGTATGTTATGTGAGCCACAGGCCTGTAATTTCTACTCAGCATCGTATCATGGACATGACATTTGGCTCTGAATGCTTCCCATGAGAGGAGAGCTGTGGTACTGATTCAGAATAAATATTGCTGGCTCCTTGAACAAAAACAAAGTTTCACTTTTAGCTGAACTATTCAGCACAGAAAATTTCTTGTGGGAAGAAAAGTATAAAGAACTATTTTTGAGAAAACTACATTTTTTAGTTTTCACTTTTGAGGTGCATGTTTCCACAGAGAGGAAGAAGCTCTCCTTAGATCTAAGACAAATATTTTGCAATAGGAACGAGCAATTAAGTACCAGCTTATTTTCTGCACCAGTTCTGGCTTGGTTGAAACATTAATCTTTATGATGAAGACGGAAGAATCTAGACTCAGTTTCTCCATCCTTAGTTTCCTCAACATTTATGAAGAGTACTAAATGAAAAGGAGCAAGAATCAAAGACCCTCCTCTAGATGTCTGTGTTAAATATTACAGCATCTACAAATAGATACGTAGCCTCTGCATTAACTAATCCTAAATTAGCATCTACACACAGTCAGGGAAGAGGTTCAGGCATCTTCAAAGAGAAGCTCAAAAGCCTAGTGCTGTGTGGATAAAGTGATAGAGTTAAATAAAGTGGTCAAAAAAATAGTGAGAGGAGGAGTATCTGCTGTTTGGCTGAGGATCTTTAATGTATGATTTAAAGCTGCTTTAATTATATGCTTCCAGCTAGAGTTTACCCAGACCTGAATACTCCTCTAAGCACTCAGCAATGGTGACATTTAGGGATCATGAACTAGAAGTGGAAAATTTCCTGAGTAACTGCACTTTCTGGTGACTCTTTAAGGCACCTGCACCTTCTGTGCACAAAAAAAAAAAAAAAAAAAAAAAAAAAAAAAAAAAAAGAGTGAAAACAGCAGAAGATCATACTTTTAAGTTTTAAGACAGAGCTGGTTCTTTCTATAATGGAAATATTATAATACATGTTTTTCTGAGATTTTGGAGGACTTCATTTGATGATGCAGCAAACCTCTTTCTATTTACTGTGGGCTTGAGCTTTGTAAGGCATGCTTAATATTAATGGCACATCACTGGGACAAATTTTAGTACTTTAAAGTCTGTCCACCTCCTTAGTCTAGAGCACCACACACATGTGAGCTATCTAGCACAGCTTCACTCTTGAAGGGTTTGTCTTGGCTGGGAGGGGCAGCTGCAGAACAGACAGCTAGAACACAGTAAGCTCCATAAAAATAGCGGAGCTGACACTGAAGCCATCCCATGTACAGGACTGCCAGGGACCCTGAATAGCTACTGCAGTAGGTTGTCTGTGCTGAAATCCTTTCTGAAAGCAATTTCTGTGAGCTACCATATCTATGGAAAAGGCAGGGCAGCCTCTCTGGAGTGGCAACACCAATGCCATTGACAGCACTATCCCACCCAGCAGTGCCTCGTCTTGCATGTGCATTCACTGGAGACACCGTGATAATGATCTTCCACTCTTCTTTCCACATATCCCCCTAGTTTGCCTAGAGAGGGATCAAAATGCAAACCCAGTGGTGTGCCACTGAGGAGCAATGTTTTGATTGGTATCAAAGATGTGGAAGAAAATTATGCAGAGGAACATCCCATGCATGTTTCTCTCAAAGACATCTTTAAACACTGTTGAAGAAGACAGGGTAACTTGCCTGTTTTCTGCCAGTCACACAAGGTTAATAAAGCTTATACAAAATAACAGAATCATCGATTCATAAAACAGTTAAGGCTGGAAAACACCTGCAGGATCATTGAGTCCTAGCACACCATGTGCAGCACTAAACCATATCGCCAAGTGTCATATCCACACATTTTTTGAACACTTCCAAAGATGGTGATTCCACCACTTCCTTGGGCAGCTTGTTAAGCTGACAAGAAAACAAAGCATCTCTTGTGAGTTTATTTCAAAAATTTGAGTACATTCATGCAAAACGTGTTGTTTTACCATACGATACCATAGCTGATGCAAGCTACAATGAATAAAATGTTAACATCATTGGTGAGGGAGAGGGAAATATTCTTCTGATTAGACATTACCATGTGTAGTCACTTGTGCTGAACCTTATATTCATTTATGAGAATAATAAATATGAAGTCCCCAATCAGCTTATCCTACAGAAGACACCTAAACCCAGTAAAAAAAAGTCTCCCTAAAAATGCCTTTTTCTCTCTACAGAGTACAAAGAAATTCTACAGTGAAGGTAATCCTTAAATTATTACCGTATAAGTGTCTAAAGCTAGGTGGAGAGAAGCTCATCCTGTGTTTTAGCTCAGGTCAGCTAACCAGAATTGCAAGCAGTTTGACTCCCTCCCATGACTTCATACAATTCTGTTATCATTCCACCTGCAGTTTGAGTGTCTGCAGAAATTTCCTTTAGTCACGTCAAAAAAGAGCTTCTCTACAGCTCTTGATGATTACATCTTTTCTAAGCAGTTCCTCATGAAGTAACACAAAGTATCATACTTTATTTGCTTAACCAATAATGAAATTCTGAAGGGACACAGCTCTACTGGTACTTTATATTACCCCTCAAGAGCAGGAACAGTAGGACTACCTTATACACAGTCCCTTCTGTCTATGCTAGTGCCAGTCATTCATACTTTGGGTGAGGCAGAAATCATGGTCTTTTCTCAGTCAGACTGTTTCTTCCTAAAGAGTTACACTTCCTATCAGCTTGTTAACATCCTGCTGCAAAGCATTAGGTAAGAATCTATATAATAACAAGTGCTTTGTTTCAGAGACCTTGATTCAAATTTGTAAGATCATATTGATTACATTCCTAGTAAAAACTGACAGCACAGTTGAATTATATACAACATGTTGTGTCAGGTTGCCAGTGCAATGGAAATAACAGGAAAAAATCTGGATAAGTTGCATTTTTTCCTATGTAATTTCTTAAATTTTGATAGATACTCTTTAAATGTATTGCATCTAATCAGAACATTATACTTCACAATCCTGAAATAACAGCACTGGCTGATCTAAACTTTGTCTCTTAGGAGGATGAAGTGTACAAGCAGGGATGAAACAGTCTCCAGGCAGCTCTTCTGCCCCCAGGAGAGCAGCAGCAGCATGTGTCCCTTGCAGGACTGACACCCCCAAGATCAACTCTGCTGTGGCCCCCACGAGACCACTAGCTGTGACCTGAGCTCTGGCCACATGCAGGCATAGGGGTTGTATTATCCAGCTCCCCTCTTCAGAATCACCCTGCTCGTATCCTTTTCTTTTATTAGCTCTGTATTCCCCATAATTCGGGAGACTGTTTCATGGCTATATGAAGCTCCATCTCCCCTCCCCACCTTCCAGCAACTCACTGCTTTCCAGCTTCAGGCTTCCTCTAAGTCACCCTCAGTCCCGTGACACTTTCTGTCTGTGCTTCCTCTCCTTGATATTTTTGTCCAGCCAGCAGAAATCATGATATCTTTACTCATCCAGCAATAACTAATTCTGCTTGTCCTGGACAAGGAGATTTTTCCCATCTTGCTCTCCTCTCTGCATATAGTAAATATTTGCATAATATATTAAGTATGTGGGGAAACCTCAAAAGATTTGGTTCAATGCCTTTTGGATAAGCACCTGAAAAGCTTGGCTGTTTGTGCAAACCTAATCCAAACAATCTGATTCTTGAGTTAATGGGCTGGAAATCTTGTGAGAACAGGTTGTCTCACAGTACAAGGTTTCTTGTGAATTTTGCTTCTACTGTTGGAATGGTAGTATGGTGAAAATAAGCTCTTGTACTGTTTTGACACTTCTTTTCAAGGATTCAGGACAAAGAGGGAAGAAAGTTACACAGACTTTTCTAAGCCTTACAAAAGTATCAGTCAGCTTCAACTGATGTTTCAGGTGAGAACTCAGAACGGGAGATTACAACATCCAAGCCAATTCAGCTGTTCTTTTATAGCAGTGTTCACCCACTTTATTGATATGCATCAGGTATTGGTAAAATAATACACTACATACTCTGACTGACTGGCTAATAGGAATCTGTCAAACCATGAATGCTATAACAGTCACATAATAATAACACAGCACTACAGAAGGTAATAAATTACATACTTGCCACCATCCTTCACGTATTCTATACGGATCATGGAGTTATGGTTATTGGTTGCAGTGTGTATTACCAGGTCCCAGGGTCACCAGAACAGAGTTAAATGATGTAAGGGAGTGAGTAAAATGATGATCTATGTTCAAAACCAGCACTAGCCTTGGTACCTATTTACCTCATGCAGTATGTTTATATACTAAGTATGAATAATCAGGTTCCTGAAAAGGAAGAGAAAATTGACAATGCCAGGGGCAGAATAGCTCCTTCCATTTATCATTAATTTTGGATTGAAAGCCTTATTTATTTCTGTAGGTGCTGCAGGTTGTGGGGGATTGCTTAGAGTTGGCAAAGTTCCTCACACAGTTCTGTAAGACTGACTATACACCCAGCACAGTATTTACTTTCTTCACCAAAGTTCATCTGCGACCATCACGTGGAAAGAAAGTATTCCAGCAGCTCTGTGCCACTCTCAGATAACAGATGAGTCCCAGACCAAAGGCCACAATAATCCTGGCTTTTTGTTACTGCTACTGCACCCACTTGAGCAAAAGGAGCTATTTCTTTCAATTTAGGCAGTGCAATATTTGTGCTTTAGTCTGAAGTATCATCCACTTACATTTTATTCATGAATCCTTTCAACTTCATTCCATCTCCACACTTCAGCATATTGCATATCCACAGATATGGTAGACCTCAAAGACAATGCTGATACATCATAACTTATACTCCAGGGAAGCACGAGGGTGGAATACATAGTGGCTCTGTACAATCAGAGACTGCTTCCAGATTCACAGGGAAGAAGGTTCTGAAAAAGGAAAAACAAACATAGTTACACAAAATTGTATTGTTAAAAATTCCCAATTACATAAATCAATGATATTTTACACTGCACATGGATTTATAGACTATTTAGGATTGACTGATACAGCTGTCAACCACATACTGTCAGCAAGTTATGCATCTCCTGATGTCAGGAAAAAAAAAAAAGGTGAGGGTGTTACTTTTACATCTGAGATGAAATTGTGTTGTATTTTCAAAGCAGATGTCATCTCAGGAAAAATTATGCTTAGGCAGGCGTTTTCATGTAAATAATTTTCTGCTGGGCAATCTATCACTCTTTGGATTTTTCCTAAAGTATTTCTATAAACCCAAAGGTTTCTAAGAACAGCTATAATGCTAGGGGAGAAAACAGGAAAGTGGGAAACAGTCTAGAGCCCAAATGTCCCAGCTTAAAGGATCCCAAACTCCAGGTCTCATTTGCTCTTTTACCTGTGTAGGTAACACATAAAATAAGCTATCCTCCTTGTCCCGTCTGCCCCCACTGCCTGCTCAACATATGCATTATGTCCCATTACACCTCTGGAAAGCATCAGCACAACTTGGTGAGAATAACCAGATAAACAGGGCAGTATCCATTCTCTTTCTAGGCATTCAGTTTGTCACATATTTATTGTAGAGTGTGCTTTTAGTGTTTTCTGTGTCTGCCTTCCTGTGTGTAAGGCCAGACGTATTTTTGTACCAAATGCCCACCCGACTCTTTTGTGTGTGCCCTCCCCAGCCCCCCAGAAACAATGAGGTGCTCAGGTGTAATTGTAGAGAATTTGAACAATAATCCTGAAAATGAACACTAGTGCATGAAAGGTAATATACCCCTCCTTTGCTGAGTGCAGGGCTCTGAAAGGTCACACTGGGAGAGAGACTCCGAATTGTTTGGAAAATAGCCAATTTGATTACAATGGGCAATTCTGAGCTTACAGTTTGCTTGTGTCTATCCTGCCTAAAGTGGCATCATTTGTAATAAAATCTGTATTGCAAAAGGGCTGTGGAAGGAATCACAAGCCCAATTTCTATTCTGCTGAAGAATCAGGAAGGGGACTTAAATATCAAAACCGAGATACAACCTGTACAGCATTGCCTAAAATAGGGACATTCAAAGCAAGTTCAGAAGCATTACATTGATATTAATATATACCTGCTAAACAGTCAGAAATAACAGCAGTTTGGGGATAAAATGAACACTAAAAGCTACTGCTAAGTTTTGAAGGACTATTTTAATTTTTACAAATAGAAATTCAAACCAGACAGAATCCAAGGCGTTTCTTTGTTCTCACTGTCTAGATGTAGGACCTGTCACTCTCCTGGAAATTGCCACGTGCTTTCCTGTTAACCCAGTGGCTAATGAGACCAATTCGAATTCACACATAACAAGAGTGATTCACTTGTCTGATTCACAACTCCTCTTTGTCTTCTTGCATGAAATGGCAGGATTCAAGATTCTAGTACAATACTACTGGTTTTGCCTTTAATTCCCAATGTAAAGCATCATTGTTAGGGCCACTTCAGATAAATGAGTTTTCCCAGACATGCTCTGTTTTTTCTGGTTAAATTTCATGATTATTTTATATTTGCCTAGGGTTTGCAGTCATCTTGTACCTCTAACACACATCCACTGGGGTGCACATGCTCAGCAGGTCTGACAGCTTTAGAAACACAGCAGCCCTAATTACTGACTCTTGCAGGTGAGTTGCTTACAGATTGAAGGTCCCTCTCAGTTCCTTGCATATTTATAACTATCTGATTAATGAATAACCATAGGTAGTTGTAGGACTGCAATTGAAACTGCAGAGGACTTGCAAATGGGTGGAGTAATTTTAGAGGAAGGCCGCGTCAACGTGTTCTAAGTCCCCTTGTTTCATTTAGTCATATTGGAAAGCTTTGGTACAATCAGAGTTACTCCCTCCAATGGCCTGGTGGGATGGCTGCATAATTCACTAATGAAGTATTACCATGTGATTCCTTGCTGGAAATCAACTGTTTCTAGCTAAATAATATGGCTGGATGTACCATCTTAATGGCAAGGGAGGAAAACAAAACAAAACAAAATAAACAAAAGTGTCTCTCCACAAATTATCTGTCATATCTAGAAGTTCCTTTAGGTTGCTATGCCCTGAGGAGCTTTCTTCAAGTTTTTGAGATGGTGGTCAAACAGGAGAAGTCCATTCAACTTCTACCAGAAAAAGCCAAAAATTTCTTCACACAGCTTGGATAAGTCTGCAGATCAACTGGAAAACAAAAAACCCTGCTGTTACAGTCTGTTCTTTCAGAAAAAAATTCTTAGTACCTGATTTACATAGGTAGTGTCACCCAAACACTAGAGCTTGATGAAGATCACTCATCACTCCAGTTTTCTGGTATACAAGCATCTTTTCTTAAATTAGTTTTCTTCTGCTGTGGCTGGTTTTGATGCTTTTCATGAAAGAGTCTCCTATCTTAATTTCCAGTGACACTAAGACAATAAAGAGTAATGTGAAGAATTTTCACTCAATGTTAAGGATTAAAGGCCTAGTTTTCAATTTTCAGTTCATTAAGAACTCCTTCCAAAATAATTCATTTTCTGATGGTCAAGAGGCTTTGTTCTAGTAAAAGGCAAGGGATTTAAAGAAGACCTCTTATGTGAGCCATTTAAAAACAGTCATAAACAGACAAAAAGAAAAAATAATATACATAATAATCACAAATGGAAAACAGACTGGACCACAGATTTTCAGACTCTTTCAGCTGCCATGCAGAGTTTTGATGCATATTTCCAGCATTTGTGGGGTTTTTTAGTATTTTTTGCTATTGAAAACTGTAAGTTAAGTCTTGCCACATCTTGCCACAGTTCTTCATAAAGGAGCAAAAACGTAACAAATTATAACTCTCTAGTCAGGTTACCAAACTTCTGTCACAAAGAAATGCAGAGCAATTTGCCTATTTGTAAACTTTCTGAGAGAGATATCAAGATGTTGTTAGAAAGAAGTACTAGGCAGCAAATAATTTTCATATCCATAAAGATTTAATATTGAAATTGTTTTTTCAGCCTCAAAAATAAAATCTCATAGAATCAGAGAATAGTTTCAGAGGTAAAGTACTTTTTTCTGAAAAAAGAAACAGCCAAAACTTTGGTTGTGTTCAACTGAAATGTTTCATTTCACCTAGTTTATCATTACTACACAAAAGTTGTTTCTGACTGAAAAAATCAATGTTTATAATTTTGTTCATAGTAAAGTAGATATTTCTTATCGTACTTGGGATTTATTAGCAAATAATTCACTTTAATGAAACCGCTCATTTTCTGAAATTCTTACAGCAAATCAGCATTTTCCCTTGCAAGAGATAATGTAGAATTCCCTTCCAACCACACTGAAGAATGTTCCTCTATCTTCAGGCGTGGCTTAGGAAGCATTGACTTTTCACCTAAGATAGTATTGAGGCGTATGGATCTCTTTCATGACTCTCTTTCAAACAGTTAGAATCAGAAAAACACATCAGAAGAGCATTATTTCCCACAAATCATCTTTTTGAAATATTACATGAAACAATGGGGAATACCCTAATCTCAGGAGTGGCATCCTCTCTAAGTATGAACTGAAGTTGTACTTGTGTAGACATAAACAAGAGCTCCAAATTCCACCACCACCTAACTAAAACCATTACACCTGCTGAATTGTTCCCATGTAAGTGTCAAGTGGTATCACAGGTCATCTGTTCCCTGAATCATCCTCAGTATGTAGTATTTCTAATGTTGAAAATTCTCTATTTTCTATCTTAAGTAAAAGAAAGGAAGACAGAACTAGAAAAAAAAAGCTTATTTTTCTACTACTTTTGTAAGTAACCTTGACTCAGAAGTTTGCCGTTTGTGTCTGTATATCTCATCAAGAATATATGTCATTTCTCTAAATAAGCATCATATATCTCAATAGTAGGGTCACTTACCCACCCCTACCCCCTCACAGTAGCTGATCTATCAAGTTAAATCACAGGCTTTTTGATATAAGTGTCAATGTAGATCTGACACTAAAAAAATAACTCACAGTGGGGCAGAAAAACAGTAAACAAGGCAGAAAAAAAATTAACTCCTTAGGCTCTCAAGTTACTAAAATCCAGAGAGGCTGGAGCACAATTCATGTTGTAATGCAGAGTATATTTTAGTTCAGCTATTTTGAATGTGTACACAGTTTTTCATGAACTTTCTTCCCTTTCCTTTTCAGACCTCTTGAACTACATGTTGTCTTTCTTTTCTTGTTCTTCACTGAGAACTTTACTGCTTCAGCTTCCACATAACCTCTTCGTCTCTGATGGACACCATTCCCTGTCACAGTCATATTTTTCTCCATATTAAAAAAGCTCAAAATACAATATTCCCAGAGGCATTTAAAAATAACAGCATCTGCTAAAACAGAGAAGGCTTGTAGAATCAGTAAGACTGAAACTTGACTTGATCAGATTTTCTAGTAGGAGTTTTTTCCCCAAATTCAGCATTAAAATGTTTAATGGGAACAAATGTCCATTTTCCAATTAGCACAAAACATTGAAAGGAAGATAATACGAGACCAAAGCTTCCTCCTCAGAAGAACCACCAGCCCAGTACTAGGGAATTAATGTCTGTACAAGATAAGGCAGCTCCAGCCCTGCTCCAGTGACTAAGGACTTGTTCAGAATGCAAGAGCCCCTGCAGAAGGGGCTGAGACCCAGTGTGAGATGCAGTGGAGCACAGCCAACACCACAACTTGTTGGGTGCTTCTCTGGCACTCCTCCAGCCCTGAGTGGGCATGAGAAGTAGCACAGCATGATTGGTTCCCACTGGTCCCTCTCCCATTGTCTCACCTCCCTGGGTTTCCCACAGCCTCATCTGTATGCCTAGAGTACAGATGCTCACCAGTTCCATCCTCCAAACCTCGCCCAGGCATAACTTCAGAGGTGACACAGGCCTAAAGAGGGCTGGGAGCACACTCATAATCCACCAGCGTGGACAACAACAGCACACCACTACACTAACTCTGACCTGGCCTCTCCTACCTGCCAGTGAGTCTGAGGCCCTTTGTCTGAGCAGGCATCCTGCTCTTTATGTGCTGCATGGTGGCTCATCCCAAAGAGGAAGGATACATCTTTCTCGAGTGCTTTGCTATAAGAGCATCTCAAAGACCAGATGCTATTTCCAAAGTCTGTAACACTTTGTAATCTATGTGTAGCATCCAGATTTTGTTACAAAAGATTCTTACTTCATCCCAATACAAAAGAAGTAGGGGAGAAGTACATACTCTCTAAAACTTTGAAGATAAATTTTCTTGGTCATATTTAGTAATGTGTTCCTGCATAAATACTGTGATGCATTTAAGCTCCAGTCTGGCTTCCTTCAAATTTATCACCTTACTCCTGAAAGCAGCTACACAAGATCACTGCACTGCAAAGCTGTGCCAAGCATCAGTCTTACTTCAATACATGGCACATAAAATGCTACTGGCTTGGCAATAGAGAGAGATGACAACACTCATTCTGCCTCTCAGTTACAGGACATCTCCATACTCAGGAAGATGGCAAAAGATGAGCACGTACAAAAGGTCCTTGAACAGAACAAAAGTAAGATTATTATTTGTTTCAGCCTAAAAGACCTAGTGTATAAAACCCACTTTTTCCTCTTAAAAAAGCATCAAGTTTGCAGCTGTCACACTTAAAGTTTTATACCATGAGCTCTAGTGTTGCTTTGCAGGAAGGGCTTGCTTTATCCACCGTCTTGGAAGTGAAGTGGGATGTGATGGACAGTGCAGCCACAAAAAGCACTGTAATAGGGGAAAGAAAAAGACCCTGAGAATACGTACAATGAAGGGGCACACGTTAGACCTCCTTGACATATTCCTTTGGTTTAACAATAAGTGTTTTACTGTTCCCAATAATGTTTATGTCCCAAATATAAACAATCTCCCTACAAATAACACAGACCTTATGCAGTACACACAGACTCAGGAGAGGAAATATATTAGCTTTAGATGCCAGGCCTTCAGTGGATGGTGGATTGGTGGATTTTCCAGCTCTGGCCCTGGGTTTCAGTGGTCTGCAAGGATGGCTCTGGAGAACACCTTCCAGTCTTGCTATCCCACTTGTTTTCCCTGCAGACTCCTCCATTTCAGGAAGATCCTCTTCGGGAAGCATTCGCAGCATGCTTGTTTCCAATTTATTAATTAGAACTAAATAACTGGGCAAAAGTGTAATATGTATATGAGCAAACACAATTAGAATAAAGTGTGGAAGTAGCAAATGTATCTAATGATCAGGTTGATTAAATTACTTCAGATAAAACAACAATTCCTTATAAGCACTGTGCAATGGTTTAGGAAGGCTACAGTCTCGTTTAGCTCTCAGCCTGGAAAATAACAGGGTTTTTTATCGGCTTTCAGTGCCAAGTGACATATTTAAGTTCCAGCCAAATAGCTGGTACAGGGAGTGTCAATTGCTCCCAGGCTGAAACTAGCGTTGAGACTGCAGCTCTGCTGCCAGCTCCAAGAGTTTGTGCAGATTATTGGTTATCTAACACCAGCCAGCCCTTTCTCTCACTGCCCTCTCCCCCTCAAAACTTCCAACAATGGATTACAGTGGATTACATTGGAGATATTTCAATATTTCAACATGACACAGCTTCTTAAATCTAATATTCAGAAGATAAATTCAATGAAATAGCATGATCTATCATGATTCAGCTGTAGCTAGTTATAGCAAAAATCCTTCTTTACTCACTGTGCTCTGGGAGTTTTTGCTCCACATGAGTGCCAGCCAACAGCTTGCATCTTAAAAATGCAAGAATATTGAAGTAGAGGTGTTCCTTAACTTACAAAGATATAAGAAAATAAGAGAAAATAAACATGCAAAAGTAGACAAAATCCAAGAGAAAAGTTAAGACAGAAAAATGCAACATTTTTACTTAAAAAGCGCATTTTGGCAGCTCACTTTTTTTTCCTGCAGAAATGTCTGTCTCACAACAGAAATGGCCATGGGATATTTGTTTTGTGTTTGTTGTCTTTAGACATTAATCTGATTTTAGATTAGTAACACTTTGTTACTATCAAAAATCCTTCCCCTACTGAAACTGGGATTTCTGCTGCAGTGCAAAGTGCAATTTCTGGAAGCATAAACCACATAGAGGAGTGGACATGGCCATGCATTAGAGAGCAGAATCCAGTGCTATCTTCCACATACTCTTGAGAACTGTGCTTTAGTTACGCTAAACTCTCCAATAGCTAAAAGATGAGTTTATATGAAGGAATTAATGATATCCCATTTAACATGAACCTAGGAATCCAGAAGACAGTTACAGAATCTTGGCAAATCACACTAGATTAACGTATTTGAATTGGTGCCTAAAATGTTCAGATCAATGTCTTGGGTTTTTGGTCGACAGCTTTTTCCCCTTCAAACTGACAGAGGTTACAGTACATGCAGTTCATCATTTCAAGGCATAAGAATTAGGCTTTGACTAATTGGAAGATTTGCCTGTTATTTAAATGAAACTTGTTTCCAGTTTCATCATCCGTGTGGAATCCAGAAAGGCATCAGACTATCCCATCAATTTAGTTAGCAAAGAATAAATGAATAAATAGTCTGACAATTTTCTCCCCTGGGACTTACACTGTCACTACATTGTTTCTCCATTATTAATTACCTATGTAAAAATAATTCACTGTACAGCAGTATATACTCTATGCTGTAAATGACTGGATAAGGTGCCTTTCTGCTTGTCTTTCCCTGTGCATTCAATTCTCTTGGTGTCAGCAAGTGATGCTCAACAGTGCATGCACTGAGGGAAGAAAGGGAAAATCAAGTCACAGACATTAAAGGGTTACAGCCTACATTTTTTGGATGTGTACAGTAATAGGGTTAGTTCTTTTCTATTTTGTATGAAAGACTCATTTACAGCTGCTGCTCTGCTTCAGAGGTTTGGATTCAGACTGTCTTGCAAGGAGTTTGTGTGCAAGGCTGAGATGTAGTATGTTAGCAGATGTCACTGACAGGTCAAGGAGTCCTTCAAATGCTGTAAGCCCACGGATCCCCTAATGAAAAGGGGCAGAAGAGAAGCCAAACACATTTCTTTGAGTCAGACTTTTTTTTCAGATATTTTACAAGTGTTTGCTTTGCATAAAAAAAAATCTTGACACAATTTAGTGGTGTAAAAACTTATGGATTTATTTATTTTCAGTAAGCTAATACTCTGCAGATTTCTTTCACTTAAGCAGTAGTAGAGAAAGGGCAGATGGGGGAATTCAGGACTTCCCTGTTACCAAACTTCAGATTTTCATCCACCCTTTACCTAAGTGCCAAAGGAACAGGTAAATTCATCTGCATCCATTGCACAATCAGGGCTCTCCCAAATAAATCCTTTCCTTATGTATCGTCCGAGTAATTTTTTTAGGGTAATTCAAATAATGCCACATTTCATTTGTGTCTTACAGACTTTGTCATGTGCTTTTTTAATCTCCTCTGCTGCAGTATTATTAATCCTTTCAAACTTGCAAAAACTAAGTCAAAGCAGAAATTCAGTCTTCTCAGTCCTACGTCCCAAAGGGCTCTCATAATTTCAGTTCCAGTCCTGTGTAATTTCAAAGCCACTTCACTGACTCTTCCAGGCAACAATTCCTTCACAGCCAAAATTTTCAAAAGGGTTCAGACATCCAGTCTCTCCGAAAATGCTACCAATAAGCCAGGAGAAACACTTTGAGTATTCTCACGAGGAAGAGATAGGTTATTTTTCCTTATAGCCCTCTCCTGTATTCTGTAGAAGAATGGTGCTGTCTTTAAAGCACTCTTCAGACAAAGATGCGGCTTTGGGGAACATAGCAGTAAAAATTTGTGTTCCCATTGGGCTTTTTGTATAGCAGAGTGCACTTTTCAGCATCTTGTATATTATCTGCTCCCTGCATAAAGGAATTCTAAACTAAATTCCTTGCGGGACCTCCCTCCACATAATGCAAAACTTTAATTTGTGCCCTCTGCTTCTTGCATTTGACACAGATTCAAACTGTCTTGCATCAACCATTCTTCCTATTCCCTCAAGACCTTCATGGAGCAAAATGATCTCACCTCTCAGTCTTCTCTTTCAACAGAGTATAGCCCTAATTTCTTTGGTATATTTGGGACAACTAGTTTGCCCCTGTGCCTGCATTGTTCTTCTTGCTCTTGCTATACCTTTGTCTATCACTATAATAATTTTTTAATCTCAGTTATCAGAAATTAGGATGATAGGTAGGGTCTGTGCAGTACTAAAGGGGGGTAATTTCTAGAAACATAAACCCACTATGTAATATTTGCAAAGATCTCTATAAATTTCTACACATTTCTACACATTTATGCACCAGTTTTAATCTTTCCAATTTCTTCTGCTACCCATGAACTAAATTCTCCTGAACTGCATTTCTGCATAGTATGATATTTCAGAGTCTGGTCCTCTGTTCTGTCCAGCTCCTCATTACTTTGTTTTATCTAGGTCATTCATCTTCCCATTCACACATGTAGCTTCTTTGTAGTGGCAGCACTCCCTATTTCTGCATTATCTGCAAATATTTTTGCTTTATAGTATTTTCATCTTCCTTAGGCTTCAGATAAATAGTGTGAATAAGAGTAACAAATCTAGTCCAGTTCTCGTCCATGTAATTCTCTGCTCCTCCATTCAGGTCACACCAAAGCAGTATGATCTCTCTGTAGTCTATATTGAGGCCACCCCTTAATCCATTCAAGCACATCACCCCCTGTGCCATACTGCTGACCTCACACATTAGCCTTTTTGCATTTGTTGCTGTTGCAAAAGCATAATGAAGCCTGCATAAATTATATCTCCGGCTGCCTCTTGGCAGTCCTTTGCAGTCTTGCCTCAAAATAAAAATTATATCAGCTGGTTAAGACAGGATCATCTCCCTGTTAATCCATGTGCATCCCAATTGATCAAATAATATCTCAGTAAGGGACCCTGGATCCTGCCTCTGATGAGTTTTAATAGCATTTTCTCCACTAGTGCCAGCCATATTGTCATCTGCTTCTTTCTGTCATCTCTGACACAGGCAAGAAATGGCTCAGCACTAAGCAATCTGTGGTACTTGAATACCTATTCTCAAAACAACACAGCATGAGGATTTCAGAAATATTCAGAACAATGGTTTGACGATAAGAGATCCAGGGTACACATTACATGAATACCACTTTTCAAAATGACACAGCAGGAGGATTTCAGAAACACTTAGCTCCTCCTGTTCCTTGAGGATCAGTACAACATACCCTGTTGATAGAGCAAATCAGCCAAGAAGAGCTTCGTGTAAAGGAGCTCTGATTTTTTGACAGGCCTTTTTGCACACGCACACCTCAGAAACTTCAAGCCTCCTGGAACAATTTGCCACTCATAATTCCCTATTCATAAAACCCTATAAGAAACCTTTCAAAGTTTGCTACTACTTCTCCATGCTGAGAGCATGATCTCAAAGCACCTTTTATATAAGGACACTTGGAAATGGTGAGGGCTATGGTACACTTTGCTACATAGTACATGAAATGTTCTATAATATGCAAAAAAGGGTAAACCCACAAACCTCCCATTTCCATTCTGGAGGAAAACTGTGATCACAAAAAAAAGCTGTGGTGGTCATACTGCTTGGTCTTGTGATACCACTTATCTACTGGATTGGCAGTCCCAGGAGAGCCCCCACAGTCCCAGGTAGAGCAGAGTTTGTCACAAGTTGTGGCAGGGCTCATGCAGGCATGGGCTGGTTTCTCCTGCACCTGGCTGCATAGGAAACTTGTGCACACTTCCAAATACACAGGGCTGCCATCTGCAGAGGTGAGGGATGATGAGTCACTGTCCATCCTGATATAAGTCTTGGGCAGTAAATTCCACCTCCGAGTTTAGCCTCTTTTCTTTGACCCCTGGGAAAAGGAGTTTGAGCAGTCTGAAAAATACAGGAAGGCTTTGCCTTGTTGGAAAAGACATGAGTGGCAGGGAGTTTCTACTCTCAGCTGTGATGTCCACATTCTCTTTACATGACCAGTGTTTCCCTCCAGCTGGGAACTGGTCCTCCAGTCTGTTGAAAAAGTATGTGGTTTGCAGTAGCTTATAGTGAACCTGCTTCAAGAGTGTATCTTATTGAGCACAATACTGCTTTGATTGGCCTGCTCTTGCTTGACATCTTCTCTTCTTTTGCTGTACTGATCTCCAGGAGAGAGGAGTGTCAAAAAAAAAAAAAAAAAGAAAAGAAAAAAAAAGAGCACTTCTGAGTAGGGTGATTTCTCCAGGCTAAATCCATTCAGGATGAGCCCCTGCACAACATGGTCTGATTAAAACTCCCTTAAGCGTATTGTGTGAAGTGACTAATTCAGAGAGCTTCACAATGTTTACGAAGCTGGGGTCCCATATCTGAAACATACCCTTACTTTCATCTATCACAGGCACTTTTTGGCTCTGACTATTGCTTTCTCTGTGTAGGTTTTATATTTTCCTAGCACTAATGGCAGCGATGTCTGCACAGTTGTATTTAAAGTTGTATCAAAGATATCCAATAATGAGAGCACACTTACAGGGAATTTCAAAGTCATCTCTAAAATATAATTTGGGGCTGAAACTCAGCAAGCAGAATCTCATCCCAGAAGCGAATTCTTTTGTAACATTAAGGGGATTGGGGGTGAGGGGGAGAGGGAAGAGAGAAAATTGCTGTGAAGGTGAACAAAAAAGTGCTTTGTGGGGAAGTGAAGAGACTACCTTCAAAGAGCTTAGAATCCCAAATATTGAAGAGAATATGTGTGTAGACTTAAATCTGACAGACAATTTTCTCTTTGAAAGTCAGTTCCTGCTTAAGTTCACATTGAGTGTCAAGTGTTTGCCCTTCAAATGAAGCCGAGTACTTATTTTCGAAGGCCTGCTCTTCACCACAAGCACTAACTCTGCTCATAATTAGTTAATTGTGTGCAAACTCCATCTATTAAATAAACCCACAAGTGGGCTCTGAGCAGAAAGTCATATTCAGTTTTCTCACTTCCCACTCTTTTGGAGAGCCCCTGCATGAGGCTGGAGTATCTGATTTATTGAGGAGTTCTGATCAAGAAGCTCATGCTGAACCAGTGTGGACAATTAAGAAATGTGAATCCCTCATCACTATCAGTTATGATGGGGAAAAAATAAAAGGCACTGCAATTTTTCTCCCCAGACTCCTTTAGATGTTTCAAAGAGAGATTCACGACCCGGTACTTGTGCGCACCAAAATACGACCCTAACAAAACCACGGTAATTACTGTGAGCCTGTGAGTCCCTTCCCTGACTTTTGAAACCATGGTTTGTCTGAGAAAAACAAACTGAAGAGCACAAACCAGAATAAAAATAAGCAGAAATGGAAATGTGAAGAAGAAGCAACCAGTAAAGCCACATCAGGACAAAATCAACAGATCACTATGGAGGACTTTTATACATGCATGATTGACTGGCAAAAGAAGATGCAGAAAGGCTTGATCAGTTAACAACAGCAGCAGATGGCCAAATGGTGTTGGCCAAGAGGTCAACAAGACTACATTTCCCACATGGAGAGGTGTGTGGAATCAGGCCTTCAGCAAGAAGCACTCTGGTACTTGGGAGGCAGGCAGCTGTGCCCAGCTGCGTCCATAGCAGGAGCATAGGAGCAGCCTTACCCATGCTGACCAAAACCAGCACTTGCTGTAGTTTAGCAGAGCAATGATTTCACCGCCCTTTGCTCCGTGCAAGTGCCAGACATATTGCTACAGCTGTTCCACACACAGAGGCAAAATGGGGAAAAAGCTGGTTTCCCAAAGAGGACCATTTTGCCTCAGCCCAAATAAAAAAAAAAAAAAAGAGCCATTGGATGGACTTCCCATCTGGATTGCAAAACAGAGAGTAAACTCTTGGTTAGGACCATGCCAACCATCTTCAACGTACTTCCATGCACTTTCAGTTCAGGATTAGATCCAGGTGCCACTGCTGTGGCGGATGCAGCACCAGGTGCCACTGCTGTGCCACTGCAGCACCTATGACTCCTGGCAGAGATTGCTCTGCAAGAGGATGGTCCAGGCAGCAAGTAAGCCCTGCCCCTTCCCCATGGAGCTGCACCCTCTGACAGCTGCCAAGACCCTTTCCACACACAGCGAATTAAGTTTCACAGATGCCTGTGAGTTCAGTATTGCATCTATTCTGAGAAATTGATTATATCCAGGCCAAGGAGAGCAAGGCAAAAATATGCCTGGAGATCTGCCCAAGGTCACATCATTAATCTGTTGGAGAGCTTGAAAGGGAGGAGAGATAGATCTGCTGGCTCCCTACTCCTTTGATTAATAACCAAACCAACATATCCCCTCTTACGCCCTGGTGTAAATCCAAGTTAATTAAACCAACTTCGGGTGTGAACATTATTAAATCAGTTGAAACCTGGCTAATATCAGATTCACTTGCACCTGCAGATGCAGAGCCACCAGTCAAACTGTCACAACCTGTTTTGAAACAAAAATGCATGCATCTCCACAGTGGTCCCACCACCCCATCTGGCTTGGTGTTGAATGACACCACTGCAGAACACTGCTTTGGAAAAGCCAGGCTATGCCTAGTGATATGGGGCTAATACAAGACGATGTAACTGGCAGCTCTAAATTTTCAGTTGAAAATATTATCTCTGCAAAATATATAATATTGTAGCTGTAATTATTAGGAATTGGGATTATCTATTCAAACAGTTGAGTAGCCTGGGGAAGTAAGATGTGGAGGGTGACACAGAGTGTCTAATTAAACCAGCTGACCTAGTTGGGAAAAACAAACTATGGCTCTCATCAGCCCTTCTTTGTATCCAAAATGAAAGCCATAGAGTTTGAGCTAAGAGCAGGCTAGAAACCATTGCTCTGAGTGTTCAACCTTCCACAAAGCTACTCAGCAGAGTCATGATTTGCATGTGATACAGAGTGTGTAAATACAGGTACCTGAATCTTACTGTACCTCCATGTTTGCTTTGTTTTATATTGCCTTAAAACAACAAAAAGAAATGCAACAAAGTCCCTTCTTACTCATTTCAAGCATTGCCATGTCATGGCAGCTGCTTGGTTTTGACCATCACCACTTAGCTTTTGGGTCAATGTTTCCTGGCTATGCTGATATGCCTTGTGGCTTAATTACAAAGGAAGCAGTGACTGCTTTAAAGAGAAATTCATTTGAGGAATTCAGTGGTGAAAGGAGCCTGGCTGATAGAAGCACTTGAAAGGAAACACCAGGTGCCAAGTGCTTTGGTCTAGAGGCTCTATTTTCTTGGCTATGGGCAAAACATAGAAAGAAAGCCAAGAGAAAAGTCACATCACTGCTCAGCATCATTCTTTGCTCACTCCTTTACACTGAAGATCCTTGTGGGTGGAAATTAGGTTCCCATCAGAGATAGGTATTGCCAGAATTAGCAGCAAATAAGTCTGGTCTTGCCATCAGAGGTTCATTAGCATACAAAATATCTCTGTAAGTGAGAATTGTGTCAATTGGAGATGCTGTGCTCCATTGTCTTCAGTGCTGCTGTGCACAGGCAGAACAGTTCACCCACCCTTACTCCAGGATAATTCGTGCTCAGCTCATTGCAGTGATGTGGAGAGAAAGACTGGAGAGCAAGGGGTTGTGTAGGAAGAAAGTGCTAAAACTTATGCAAATTATACTTTACAAGCGTGAAAAACAACTAGATGGAAGCAGAAATCAAGATAAATAGGAGGAGGAGAATGGTTAATTACCTTGCACTTTGCAAGGACTGTGTTAGCCTCAGATAGGCTCTCCTCAGTGTGGGATAGATAATTCCCAACAATATCACCACAGTGCTCTCAGAAAGATAACGCTGAAAAGGGAAACCAATTTTAAGGAAAACAATGTTATTTAAAAAGACAGAGATTTCACTGTACGGTCATTTTGAAGTGGGCAAATTAACAATTAAAAAGACTCTCATGTGCCATAATCTCTGATTGTTTTATTTTAATAGCTATCTCAGTAGAGAAGATTCTCTTCAGTAACTAGAGATCTCATTTCTGTTAATTTTGTGCAACTCTAAAGGAGTCACTGATGTTCATTTGTAACTTGCCACACACCCCCTCCCCCACCATTGCTTCTTCTAAGAATATATCTCTTGAAAGCACACTGATTATCAGTGGAATTTTTCTACTTACTTTAAGCTTTTGCAGTCCAAACTATAACTGCTGACCAGTTAGAAAGTGGCCAGGAGAATGCACAACAAATATGACGTCAGAAAACTATCCCCTTTTCCCAACTGTACTCCACACCACCTCACCATTTGGAAGCACCAAGAAAGACAAAAAATGCTTGCACAAATCTGCAGCCAGACATCAACTCTCAGGAGGACAAATTTCAGCTTCTCTGACTCTCCAGTATAGCATTATCTGAGGACCTTGATGCATTTTAATAAAAAATTCTTTATGTGCTTACATACTGCTTAAGCTTAAAGGAGCTGAGAGAAGAAGTCAGACCTTTACAGGTGTTAGCTGCTTCAGAAGACTCATGGGAATATAGACCTAAGTGTTTACTCATGTTCACTCATGTTCACACATGAAATCTGGGGTAGAATCAGAAATTGAAAATCTCTTGCCAGAAGAGCACATTAACAGGTTAGCATTAAAACATCCATCTTTTCTAATGGTGATACCAATTCCCAAAAATCTTCTCCCATGAGAGTGTTACAGCAGCAGAGAGATATTGGGAACAAGCCTTTGCTTTGCAGCAAAAGCAGCCCATGTAAAAAAAGATATGTATTTCTGAAGAGTTAAAAAAAGGGGGAACCCCACAGCCTCCTAAAAGAAATACAGAAATCTACAGATACATATACATACACAGAACAGAATACTGTTCATTTATGAACTTGACCTCTAGTGGCAGAGCCAACACAGAATCTGTTTTAAAACCAGTGGAAGTGGGAAAGGTGGATATGTGTCAGATTCTGTTCAGAAATGGTCACTTTACCTCTGCAATGAGCTAAATACATTAGTCAATAAAGGGTTAAAGGAATGACTAAACCATACAGCTTTCTAGGCTGGTTGCATCTAACCCATACACACAATTTCGATTTTGGGGGACCTACGCTTGCTTCTCACTCTGAAACCTGGCCTCAGTGCTCTGGCTTCTGTTATGCAGAATGCTAATTATCCTGAATGCAGAAATAATACTGCAAGGCTCTGGATATGCCTGTGCTATGACTTGGAGACATGGGTTTCAGTGCTTAAGACATCATTAGGGCAAGTCAAAGTCTTATCCGAAACTTTATAACATGAAAAATTACTGTCTCCCCAGAAATAAATTATTTCTTATACATTTTTCATTTTATAATTTTTTGGGGTTGTCAAGTAAAACAATTTTTCACTTTCCAGTTTTGGGACTTCTCTATTCCTTTTTCCTCTCCACCTTTAATCCATAGGAGCAAGGAAAACGGGCAGATAAAACTAACATTTAAAAATACTTAAAAGGTGGTGAGACAAATAATTAATGAATACACAAAAGCTGCAACAAACCAGTTTAAACTTTCTTTGTACATAATTTTAAGAAGCTGATTTTTTTTAATATTTATATTATACACATTACCTCTTTTTTGGCAGCTCTGATCATAGTATGTGTTCTCCAGACTACAAAAGCATTAAACCAGTTTAATTTGTTTCACTACAAAGCCTGTAACTGAGGACAGTTTTGTAGCAAACCCATTGAAGAGACAGTTTCCTAGCAATCCCATTGAAAGAAATGTTTTCCTCCATTCTGATCAAAAAGATGCAATCCATATGTCCACTGAAAATGTATATATCCTTATGAGCTCAAGGAAAATAAATCTATGTATATTTGCTCTTTTTTTACCTTTTCATAATTTATTGTCAGAGAATTAGAAACAGCAGAAGAAATAAAATACAAAAAGCAGCTAAGGATCACAAAACATTTTACAGAAGTGGATCGGAATAATTTTATCACCTTCTACAAATGAAGCTGTTGAAGCACAGACAAGAAAAGCAGTGCACTGGAGTCAGTGACTGTCCATGTTTCTTAATTCCTGCCACTATTTGCTGTCCATTAAACCTCATCCACAGTGTTCAGAACTGGGTGGAAGAAGCACCCCTTGGCATTCTCGCAGCTTGGCCAGAAATGAAAACAAGTTATGTCTCCTGGGAAATTGCTTCTACTGGAAGAAGCCTTTCCAAGTTGGAAGGAACAAAAATATGATTGGGGATTACATCACAAACAAGAATAGCAAACAAATCTGACATTGTACCAGCCTTGGGTATTGTTTTTCTGGCCCTTGGAGCACAGGACAAGTCCCACTGTCCATCTACCAATACCTCAGTGTTGTAGTCAGATCCCCAAATAAGAAGGGACACAGTTTTGCCCAAGACCTAGAAAACTGGCTGGCCTATAATCCAATTTTTTATTTTTTTTTCAGAGAGACTTTGGTGTGCTAATTCATACCTTGCAGCTCCAATTCTACACCAAAAAGCTGTGGACAATAATCATTCTCTTGTTAATGAGAAATAGTTTGCAATTTCCCCAGAATGAGCCCAGCAGGAGAGCCAGGTATTATTAGCACCACCTGGCAGGCTAACTTTATGTGCCTGCAAGTCCAAGAACAAACAGTGATGCCAACACACTACCATTTTTCTAAAATGCGTGGCTCTGCAACTCTAGTGAGCTCCTCTGCCTAGAGGGAAATAACTCTGGAGAAAAAGGTGTTCTGGCAAATATGGGAGCATGCCCCAATTCATCACATCCTAGTAGCTAAGACACTTCCTGGTATTCAGCCTATTTATATTGTCTTCAGATACCCAAACTCATAGCATTACAGAATCACCTCTACACAGGGGACATACAAATTACCCTCAAAGGGAGAAGTCAGACTTGACGATCGGGTCGTACAAAGGTTTTGAAGCACTTTTTCCACCTCATTCAGAAATCCAGATGCAACAGCCAGCTCTCAAGGACATTGCTTCGCTTTGAGATATGCCCTGAAGAGCTACTGTAGGTCCAGAAATCAATGAGTAGCTTGAACCACATCATAAACACACTGTAGGCTTTTTTCACCTGTGACAGCTATATTGAGGATAATTCCATATTACTTAAGTGCTTCAGAACAATCATGTGTGAGAGGATGCAATAATGTGAGAATTGTTTATACAAAACCACAGAGCCCATTTTAGCATTGTAGGATACGTAGCAGGTTTTGCTCTTTGCTGATGAGTAATGCTGCAAGCCAAGCAAAGCTGCAGTTCCTACAGCTATATTGTGTATGTGTATGTCAAGTAAACAGCACTGGTGGGAGTGATGGGTGGTGTCAGGAACGTGTAGCAATCTCCCACTTGCCCTGGGCAGGAGGCAATTTTGGGTCATTCAGAAGAAGGGAGGAAAATGGGACACAGTGAAGAACAGAGCAAGACTATACCTTTCCCTGGTGTTTCCACCTTTCAAGTTCAACAGGGATTTCCCCTCTCTTCCCATGTGTGGGGGACCCTGGGAACCCAAGGTACAGCAGGCCACTTCAAGGCATGGCCCATGGAAAATTTCAGCCCTCTTGGAAAAGCCAGCAGGATCTGATTAACTGAGCGAGAAAGGTGAAAGTGTGTGTGACACCTGTGTTAACCTTGCTCTTGTATTTATATCTCCTACATTCACCTATCAGCAGGAAATCTCTTTTGCTACTGTACAAAAGAAATTTCACTCTGCTTTGTGGTTTGTACAGCTTGTAGTACGATGGTCTTCCCTCAAACAATGACGAAAACTCTCCTAAATTATATTGTTGTGTAGGATTCAAAGAACACTGTGATGTAGGGATATGTATGTCTGTGACACTTGGTAGAAAGAGATATATATTTTTACATCTGTAGGATTTATAAGGCACAATTTGAGAAGGATCTGTTTCTATCAGTTTTTACCAGTCAGCATCCTAAACACATAGAGAGTAAAAGCTGAACAGGATTCCAGTAAGGCCTACAGCCCACTCAAGGAATAGGTTTGCAAAGGATACAATTTCAAATTTTACTTTTAAAATCCTACTAATTTTTTTATAAAGAAATTTGTCTCCACTCTTAGCTCTAGGTCAAAGGTTTTGTCTGAAAATTTGATATTAAAGAGAGAATAACTAAGTGAGGTGATGAAATTCATCGAATCACTCATTCAAAATGTTTCTGTGGAGAAAAGCTGCATCCCACCATTCCTCAATGCAGCACTGCACACTAGCCTGACAAGTATATGGTGCACACAGCAGTCCCTTATTGCTCAATTTCATTTCCCTACAGTGTCTGGTTAGCAAGCAATAGGCAGGAGATGCCATCCCCCTTAACTCAGTGTAAGTAGCAAAGCAAATTCTCCTCCCTTTAGGTCTTGTTTTTAAGGCAAACTCCTTCAACTCCAATCAAACTAACTGTTCAGAAGACACTTTGATCCCCAGCATGCACTCCCAACACATGCTGAATAATGCCAGATTTTGCTCCCATAAACAAATCCCAACAAGTGCCACTGTACTGTCTCCAGTCTTGTCTGGCAGTTGTCAGCCCAGGCAGGATCTGAGAGAGTCGTTTCACTTCACACACAGCTCTCAGTGAATGCCACCATCTGCTTTTAGGTGGTTAAATAACATCTACATTGGGTCTGAAAACATCCGTCAAATCCTGCAGCTTCTGACATGGGATAATTTCAGCTTTCTGCTACGCTGGCCTCAGCCAACTGTGATAGACTTGCTCTAGACTTACACCAGTGGGAAAGGGAAGATGCCTGATCTATGGTGGTTTCCTTCAGAAGGGCTCATGGCCAATGATCCTTCTGCGTTCCAGGCCCCATGCACAGACCCTCATCCCCCAAATTGCACTGACAGTGTAAGGGAGCACATGGTGACCTGGGCCGTTCAGTCTACCCAAGTCTGCAAAAAAATGAAAAGAGCAAGGTGAGGCTGGGAATATTTTTAACCTACATCAGCTTTGTTTTCAAATTTCAGCCTCTAGCTAGAAAACTCCATCCAGCCCATGGAGAAACTGATACAGAACAGCAAAGACATCCAAAATATTAATTCCTGCTATATCCAAAAATACAATACTGATGACAGTTGGTTATCATACACGAGAGCAACAGATGATACAGATGATAGTAACTCTGACATCATTCTCCAGTATTACTGAAGAGTGAATTATGAAAAAGATGCCTGGGCATCATTATTCTCCAGATGAAGAAATCACATAATATGTCCAAAACTAGGCTACTGCAGCAATCTTCAGACTTTTCAGACCAGACTGGTGTTCTAGTACACTTATTTTCTAACTTTTTGCTGCAGACAGGTGACAATAATTGCATGATCATAGTTAAAACCCAGATGTGGCTGTTTATGGTACTTTTCAGCAGATGCGAGGGTTACTTAAAGGCATCAGGCATTTACCCCAGAAGAGCTGCAGAAATTAGGATTGGCTTCTTTGCAGGAATTTAGAGGGTGTAAATATCCACAGGCAACAGGTATTTATTTCTATGCCTGCAGGTAAAAACAAGTGGTAATAGTAATTGCAAAGCAATACATTTCTAATTGCAATAGATCATACCCTTCAAGGCTAGACTTGGAGATTAGTTTCTGAGTCCTGAAGCATACTAAACAGTTCTTCTAGCAAGATGCAGTATGCTTTCAGCAACATAAAAGAAGGAAGTATACAATACCTGGTTAGAAACACACACACATGCAAATGAGTTTAACACTTCCACATATCAGCTATAGAAGCTTGCTCAGATAAAATCCACATGAAGAAAAATGTGTTGTTTTAAATGTTGCTGACTGCATGGCATTGCCCACTGTACCTCCATTTCATCACCAGACACGGGATAGAAGTGGCCTCCTGACACAATGGTGCACAGAGAAACAGCCACAACACAGGTGCTGCCCTGCTCAGTCACCACACACAGACTTTGCTGATCAGACAGCAAGTGCTCACTCGATAAGCCAGGGCCACTTGTACTCTCCACAGACCACTCCTAGAAAAAAACATAGACCTGAAGCAAAATTATTAACTTGTTCAATCTGAATTTGTGTTTTTGTAAAGGTTATGAAATAAGCCGTCTTTTTGTGAAAACCCCAGGAGAAAGACTCCTTAAGAATCTATTTATTTATTCAGTTTTATCCTACAACTGCATGCCTTATATACCTTACTAGGACTTTCACCAGGGCTATCATCTGAGGTTCTCATTTAAATACTTCTCAGAATTAAAAAACAAAATCCTCCTTCTCTTGTGTTTACATCCTCCCAATTTGTCCCTCATACAAGTGCTTATTAGGCCAGCTTAGCTGAAATATTTTTGTCCACTTTTGGGTTTTTGCTGCACTCCTTCAAACTTTTTTCTGAAGAACCCACTGTCTAGAAAACTGGGGTCTTGTAGCAACAATTAACTACGAGAAGACCATGACTCAAACCCAAAATACTTTATTTCGAAGCACAGGCCTAGTACCACATTACCTCCTTGCATTCTGTAACATGAGACTGTGTCTCACATGATGGCAAAGTCCTGAGGTACCAGGCACTTTCCAAGAGAATGAATGGTGAATCACAGCAACTTTAGGCAGAGCCAGAATACAGCTTAGCTGACAGGAGAAAAAGAAAATCAACAGACCTGTAACTCCCAGGAAGCACTGACAGATGTGGACTCGAGGGAGAATGAGGCAAAGACAGTAATAGAGACTAAAGTGTTTTTGCTGCCCTGGTGGCTTCTGCCTTTGCCCTCTCCTGGCCTTGCCCTGATGCCTCATGTTCCACCCTCATGCTGACGGCTCACACTCTCTTGTTGCACACCATTGCAGCCCCTTGCTGCTCCTCTGGCTCTAAAGGCAAGCTGAACTCAATGCAACAACTCTGCAAAAGAGTTTGTGTCCAGGTGTGCATGTGCACACATGTATTTCTGACATACCTTCCCACCCTGGATGCCTCTATCACGAGGCCAATCCCTGTTGCGGGACTCAAGGCAAAGGACATGTCCCTGCACAGGGCAAGGCTGAGCCATCCTGGTCCCTTACAACTACATGAACAGGGCAGAGTATCTCCACCAAAAATGTTTCCATATTCAAGCATACACTTCTTAGAGGAAACACCATTTTCTATGGAAAGTACACACCCACAGCAAATAATAAAGGGGTACTTTAGCAAAAATCTATTTTTCTGTAACATGGCAGATTTTCACTCAGATCTACTCAGATCTTATTGAAAAATCTCAGAGCAGGCTTTCACTAATTCCTTCAGGTTGTATCTGTAGAGTGTCAGTGCAGCCTCACACCAACCCTATTGCCCTTCTCTGGACCTGGCCCAGCTGTGTGCTCTGACCAATGTGCATGTAGGGCTTCTCTGCAGCTTCCAGACTTCCCAGGAGAACTTTGATGGGGAAATAAGTGTTCTTCAGCTTACTGGTAACATCCAAAGATATGAAGTGGGAAAAATTGGAGGAAAAGGAGACACCAAAATCTTCATCTTGTTGGGTTGGCCAAAGGCAAATAAGAGCCTCCCTTTTGATGCAGTCTCCCACAGTTCCCTTCTGGACAAAATGTCCAGTACACAGGTGGACAAACACATCATTGAGCAACTGGCTCACCAGTGTGGCACAAAGGGTTGTAGTGAATGGGGTGACATCAGACTGGTGACTTATCCCCAGTGGGGGTCCACAAAGCTCCAATCTCAGCCCTGTGCTCTTCAACATCTTCACAAACAACATGAACACAGGACTGGAAGCGATACTAAGCTCACAGATGACACAAAACTGGGAGGAGCTGTTGACTTCCTCAAAGGCTGGGAGACCCTGCAGGAGACCTCAACAAATTGAGGGCTGGGCAATCACCAACCATATGAAGTTCAGCAAGGGAAAGTGGCAGATTCTGCATCTAGGTAGGATAACCCTGGATGTACCGACAGACTGGGGAATGAGGGGCTGGAGAGCAGCGCTGCAGAAAGGGACCTGAGGGACCTGGTCTGTGGCAATTTGAACATGAATCAGCAGTGCCCTGGCAGCCAGGAGGGCCAACTCTGTCCTGGGGGCATCAGGCACAGCATGGCCAGGTGGGCAAGGGAGGGGATTGTCCTGCTCTGCTCTGAGCTGGGGCAGCCTCACCTCCAGTGCCAGGGCCAGTTGAGTGCCACAAGATAAATAAGAGGGGTATAAAGCTATTAGAGAGTGCCCAAAGGAGGGCCAAGAAGATGGTGAAGGGCCTGGAGGAGAAGCCATACGAGGAGTGGCTGAGGTCACTTGGTCTCTTCAGCCTGGAGGAGACTGAGGGGAGGCTTCACTGCAGTCTACAACTTCCTCACAAGGGGAAGAGGAGGGGTGGGCACTGATGTCTCATGACCAGTGACAAGACCCAAGGGAATGGCCTGAAGCTGTACCAGTGGAGGTTTAGGCTGGATATTAGAAAAATATTCTTCAGCCACAGAGTGGTTGGGCACTGGAACAGGCTCCCCAGGGAAGTGGTCACAACACCAATCCTGGTAGGGTTCAAGAAACATTTGGACAATGCTCTGAGGCACATGGTGTGACACCTGGGGATGGTCCTGTGCAGGGCCAGGAGCTGGACTTTATGTTCCTTGTGGGTCCTTTCCAATTCAGCATATTTTGTGATTCCTTCAGGAACTACCTCCACAACAAGTGGCAGCAGATCCCATCTTGGGCAGCATCCATTATCACCATGAGGCAGACATGTACTTCTTCCTTCTTCTCCTCTACATCCACTTGGGTAGTGGGCATTACTTTTTTCTCACTCACCATGGCAATTTGCAGATATTAAATTATACTCAGAAGGGCCTATAAAATACAAGCAAAGCCAAATAAGAACCATAGCTCAGAAATTTATTTAAAAAAAAAAAAAAGGAAAGGAAACAAACAAACTACTATAAAGGCTATGGAATTAAAACAATGTCTTTTCCCAAGTTCATGCTGAGCTCTAGGTGCATGCAACATTTCATGCAAATCAGATGTAATTTACTGTGTGATTTGTTTCTTCAATAAAAAAGTGAGAATATGGAGAACAATAATTTTTCCTACATTTTAGCTACATGTTTCTCCATAAATAGCGTAACTATTATAATGACTTCTCACATGAGCTTGTAGAGTGATTGCCTCTGTGTGAAACACAAGCAGATAATTTCTTTATTGTGCTCAGGATGCCTTGGAGTTCGGTCATAAGGGTATGTGTGTATGTGCACAAATATATACTAGAGCACATATATACTAGAGACAGCACTACAAACAAGTGTATGTATAGCATGTGGTGCATGCTGTACGTCCCTGTCCGTGTTTGTGTGCGTGAGTGTATCAACCATATTGTTCCCATTGCTCCTCTTGTCCAGAACCACCAGATTTCCTCATATAATGTGGCACTGAACCAGCTCGTGGTGGCAAACATAGGGCTACAGCTAGCATGGACTTCCCAAAAGTAACTTTTTCCCTGCAAATGAGAGAGATTTCATCAGTTGCTATGTGGGCACATAGGACCTGTCAGATACAAAATTCATCTGTAATTAGCAATATATGGCAAGTAAATATAATGGTGTCAATATGACATGCAGGGCTGTTGCTAACCAAAGTCATTGCAAGGCATAATTCATTCCCCATTCCTCCTAATATATCACAACATGAGAGGCAACAAAAGGATCAGCATGATGAGTCCTTACATTGAAAAAGGCCTGATTATCAGTCACTCCTTAAGGTATAAAAGAAGTATTGCAGACATGGCATTGTCGTAATGTTACTTCCAAGGTGAAAAGCAAAGCATTAAATTTTTTCTCAAAAGCATTTTATTCAAATTACCGGTTTTTATTTTAAAAAAATTAATTGGAAAAAATTAAATTGGGGCTCGAGATAAGGGAATTTTTGGAGAGAAACATTTGTGTGAATATTTCCTAAAAGAAACCTTGCCCACAATACTGGAAAAACAGGTACAAGACAGAACAAGAGGCAAGGTTCTGAAATGCAGAAGTTGCTTATTCCGTTCCTAAAGTGGGCCTGTAAGTTTAGAGACACACTAACATATACACAATGTGTATGAGTGACAATGAATTTTTATAATAAGCCTGCATGGAATATAGAAGTGAGAAAAATGGGTGGATAAATTACAGTGAGCTTTTGATATTATCATATATTAAAGTATTTTATTACGGATACTTCTGTGGCACTTACTTAGAAAACCCAGGTTGGGTGTAAGGTTTGGAAGGGGGAAGTTATTTTGGTAAAGTAGAGCAGCTATTTTCCCAGCTGAATAGTAATGGGAGAATAATAAATTCTTGATTGCATTTTCTTGCTTTTTTGACATTGTGTTTTAGATTTGTCATTTGTATATATTAATACATAATCAGCTTTGCAATAAATTCTGTTTGTGAAACCATTTCCTGATGGTCTTGATAGATTTGCACATAGAAACAGAAAGGCAGGCATCAATAAGACAGGCTTATTCAAGATTTCAAGATGTAAAAATGAAAAACTTAATCAAAAATACTGGGTTTATTTGTAAGTTTAGCAAAAAAAAAAAAAAAACCAAAAAACAAACACAAAGAAACAGGACGAATTTCAAGTTAAACAAGGGACATGAAACATAAAGCTTCCAACTAACATTTGCTCTGAACCCAGTATTTCAGTTTAATAACAAAGAGAACATGCTCAGGAAATGAAGAAATACTGATAATGACATTTTCCATCTGGGAGATGGAGGATAATGCCAAAGAGTCACAGTTGTGCCAGGTCTGCTAAAACCTGATGCATCCTACTCACAGGTATGAGGCACACATAAACAGTGCTTGTGTCCTTTCAATGATAAGCATGACTTTTCCACCACTTCAGTCATCATAGGTCCAACAAGTAATCCAAGTTTGCCCCCTTGCCCAGGGATGTCCACTCTGGCTAAAATATTAATGATTTCAGACTTGCAGACATCTGGTCTTCTCCACATCCCCACAAAATTGTATTTCTTGACTGGAATTGTGAGAAAACCCATCCAAATAAAGTTAAGGCTTCAAGCCAAGGCTTAAGAAAGTGATGTCTGCAGGAAGCCTAAATAAGGAGCTTCAAATAGTCATGTAACTTTTAGTTGACTGAAGTAAAAGTGAATCTCATCCTAAATTCTCAGTCCCTCACCAGAAACAATCATGGAGCCCCTGGAGACCTATTAAGGTGCTATGAGGTCCTCGAAACCTGGCACCTTGGCATCTCCCCCCAGGAGCTCATGGCTCCATGGTTCTCAAGGATGAGAAACCTGTCTGCCACTCCCCTGCAGCAAGCAGGTCAGCACTCCTCCCCTGCTTTCTTATTCTCTCAAACTGTTTTGAGCTCAAAAGCAGAGGAGGGGATACCACTCTGGTTTGAGTCTGGGGCGAATGCACAGAGCATGAGGCATTTTCCCCTTTGCAGCATTCTCTCTGCCAACCTACTTGGCGTGATACCTCTCGGAGCAGGGCAAGCCTTTCACTGCCAGGAGCTGAGTCAGCTTTTCTATCATTCACACATTTTGCAAACAGATGAAGATTTTCTTCACTGTCTCTTCCATTTGAAATTTCTCACAAAATCATTTTATATATGCAGTGCCTGTGAAAAGATTTTGTTGCATGTGTTAAAAATGTGGAATTCCATCTCTTGCAATGGCATATCCTGCACACTGGATTTTCCTAGCTTGATTGGAGTAGTATAACTGTGAACTGTATTATCCTTGATAAGGGCCAAGTCAGAATCTCTTTCCTGCCAATAATTGACAGTGTGAACTGGAAAGTCACCACTTTGTTGGAACATTAATGCCAGCAAATTGGTTTTCAGGTGTATTGCTGGTTTTCAAAGCCTCCAGTAATGAGGAACATATTAAACATCTAGACTGATTTATAGGAAACGAAACCAGAACAGGTGCTGCTACCTCATCCCAGGCTTATTTGCTAACAAAATATGAATAGAAATGTTTTATACTAAACTTGAACATCATATATGACAGGATACCTCAGTCCATCTCTCTCTACACAAATGGTTTTTCTTATGAAGCAATTTCTAGGTTTCAGGCTGAACTCTTTGTTTTCTGGAAAGAAAAAAAATCAATTTGGGGGCTCCAATAGCTAGTAGACATTTTTATGATAGCTACAATGCAAGTATGTATTCAGAGAGATTTTTCAACACTACTGGAGTAGCAGTAAACAACTTCTTTACTGCCTGATAATGCAGAGATGCTTACTTTCATAAAAATAAATCTTGAACAGGTTTCAGTACTCCTCTGAAATGAGAGGTTCAGGGACTGGGACAGGAAGACCTTGGAAGGGAATGATACTTTATTGATTTACTTAGGTAACTATTTTCTTGGCAGTACTTAGCATGGGTGCAAAACACCTATTATGTGCTGACTGTAATTTTTTATAGCCTTCATTTAAAATGATGAAGTGGTTATTCCGTGCTTGGTAGGACTTTGTATGTTTTGCAAGACACAAGCCTGCTTTCCAAAGTCCGCACAAGCCCTGTGAGCATTCAGCCACACGTTTTCTGCTTTCCTTCAGAATGCCTTGTGTTTGAGGTTTTATCTCTACACACCTCAAAAAGCACCTACCCTATTTGTTTGTCCACATTGAAAAAATGTCTCCATTCCATTCACTACATTTACAATTAGGAGTAATAATATATCCTCTGTATTATAGTCAGTACAAAACAAATTCCTCCATTTTCCTTCACACAGTTGATACAGGCTCCACTTGTTCTCTTTACAAATCACCATAAATCACAAAGAAGGGATTTGGGAAGTGGTCTATTTGGAGCAGACATCAAAAATCCCTCTTCACCATCTTTTTTGTCAAGGAATTATCCAGAAGGAAAAGCTAGCATATGTCCAGTAAAAAGCAAGTAAAAAGTCTTGGAAGTGACCAATTTTAATTTTGCAGAAGGTCTGTCAAAACTTCTTTAAATAATTAATTCTTGTGCCCTAAAAACTGGTGTCACTATACCACATAGACACCTTTCAGACAGGTATCCCTCTCTGTGCTGCTTCCCTGACTCCCCAAGGTTGGAAAAGAACGGGATGACCAAAGGAGCAAACTGTTAACCTACTGTAAAATTACCATCCTGACTGATCTACGTGATAGGCTGAATCCACCCCCTGCAAGTCCTTTCCACTGATACAAAAGGAGCATCATTTGTACAAAAAGAGAACCATGAGTTGTCACCTCCTGGAGCTCAGGGCAGTCTCAGATTGTGACACAGGAGCAAGAGGAAACCAGGATGCATTGTTCATTTCCCAGGACTGAAATCTTCCCCTGCCTCTACCAGAAGGATGCTGTAGTACTAGTGAAGTAAACAAATCCAAGGGATACAAAGATCCCTCCCTTGTAAAAAAAGGCCCATCACCCCATCTCTGGGGTCTGTCTGAAGTCCAGGTTCAACATGCAAAGTTTAAAAGCATTCCTTATTGTCACTAGCTAAAGGAGCAACACAGGTGCTCATTAGCACAAGGACATTATCTTTGTCCCCTCATCACTGTTGAGAGGGGTACCCAGAAGGTACTGGCTGTTCCAGGTAAGGGCTCTTTGTCTGGACCTGACCAAACTTCAGCTAAGGTCAGTCAGGACTGGGATCTTTTTGCACTATCTCTCTGTCTTTGACCACCAATTCCACTATGAAGCTGAGAAAGCTTTTGAAGAAACTTGCTGCATCTCCACTAAAGACTTTGAAGAGGTCATGGATTAGCTCTGAAAATCTTCACTGCTGGCTCTATGAGTGAATACATTTTTTGTTTGCTTTCCTGAAAACAGAAACAGGGGGAACAAATGAAGAAATCAACACATGAATTAAACATTTGGCTGCAAAATAGCATCAGGATTAAATTTTGCTCTCTAGTTTGCTCTATAACTAACTGAAGTCCACTTATGGTGAGATCAGGGAAAATACAGGACACCTAATAGCAGGTCAGGTGAGATGTTACTCAATAACCATTGTACATTGCAAGTCTTACACAGAAAGATTAAATACTTGATTAACTGATTCTGGCAACCTGGCACACTGCAAAAGAAAAATTAACGTATATCCTACAAACCCCAGAAATAACAGTGTACTTAAACCAGATTTAAAAAAAAAATTATAACTGTAAAAACTAATTTAAGAGTATAATCATTACGAACAAGATGACAGAATTATTAGCAAGCCAGCAAAAAGATAATTAGTTGGTAGATACCATCATTACACACTGAGATGCTAGTAGTAGCTTCTTGAAATTACAGCTGACGGCACAAGGTTGAAGCTGGTGCTCTGGATAAATGTAAGTACCAATGCACAGAGAAGTTTTCCTACAGACTCATTTCATACTTCTGTTAAACCATGACAGTGTGCCTAGCAAAAGTGCCCAGCATTGGGCCACAGGGAGCTGCCTGGTGAGGCTGCCCCAAATCAGCCAGCTGTCCAGCCTTGCTCCCTGGGAACAAGGACAACCCGCATGGATATATTTTGTGGCACTGCAGAAGTAACAGACAGATTTGCTTTTTTTGTCCAAAGCACAGATTTGGGGCTTTCGTGTCCTCTGAACCCACTCAGCTATGAGAAGCATCTGAAACCTTTCTCTCCTGCTCATCTGTGAGAGGTGACAGAGAGCCAAAACCCTGACATTCCCTGGAGTGATGGGACTCAGCATGACACCTCCAGACCTGGAAGTCATCTATTCCTCCTGCAGGGATTATCTGCCCTCATGTAGTTAACGAGTTAATACTAACCATATGGTTGATTACAGTAATTATTGCAAACACAATGTCTAATGAAGGCAAAAGTATGGTAAAATAATTAGACTTAATTATGACATTCACATTTAAAATTATGTGTCACTTACTCTGCATGAAAGATGAAAAATTCCTCCTGAAATGGAGTAAATTTAAGCTTCCTCTGCGTTCCCCAAAGCCAGGATTCCTACAGCATTGGAGGAAACAGGGGGATGTGTTTGCGAAGTCCCAAAAGTTGAGACTACATAAGGCACCCAGGCTTTTTTTTTCGGTCCATCCACAGCCTTTTGTTTTTGTGGGTAACTTTCCTTCCTCACCCAGTGCTCTCACAACTGGGCAGGAAGCTTCAGAGGGGTCAGAAAGGCAATAAGGATCCTGAACAAATTCCTAAGATCCTCCAGTCCCCATGTTATTTCACACATTTCAACACAGTTCCTGACACCAGCATAGCTCAGGAGGCTTTCCTTGGTCTTCCTTCTAAGGGCAAGCACGACCCAGAATTTTCCAAGGGCAGTCCCATCTTCCACTATTTGAAGATCTCTTCCTTTTCCTTTGCTTCCCTAAGCAGTATCCTGTGGCCCAAGTCAATTTTAATTTACAAATAGCAGTCTCATTTTGGAAGTTTGTAACACAGACTTGCACATAAAATATTGGCTGCAGTGGGAGAGGGGAATTTCGGGTTGGTGCATTTGTCACAGTGCTCAAAATTCCGGCTGTATTGATTTGCTCAATTCATTTTACAGTGCTATTTTCATTAGCTAATCCTGGGGAGTTCACTGCCCTGTATCTATTAAGTACACACTCACACACACACATTCAGAGTGGGGGAGGACAGATTTCATTAAAAAGCACCACAGACAGGAAGGTATCCAAGTCGCTTCCAATACATTATATTAGCTCAGCTGGAGGTTTTCCTTAGAGTTCACAGAGTTCATGGTTAAAGCTTTTCTTTTGATGGCCTGAGTCATGCACTCCAGAATGTGCTTCATGATCACTGCCTGCTAGCTGGAAAATATTCATGTTATGTGGCTTAAACTTCAGCATGAAAATTATTTTGACAAAATACACAGTAAGAGTACTTGGTCTGCTTTTCTTCACGTCAATATGAAAGGGCTTTTCACGTAGCCTCTTACTTTATTCACTGTAACAGCTCAATGGGAACCTGCAAGGTTAATCAAGAACCTGTGTACGAATGGATGCTCTTCACATAACCTGAAGCCATTTTTTCTGCATAAAGTCACCGACTGTAATTTACGAATGGCTGCTGGAGCGTTTTGTCATCCCTGGGAGCATGTGCAGGTGCACGGCACATTTTAGGAATGAAAATAATCTAATTTGAAACCAAAACTGCTTGGTGCATACCTAGCAGGCTCTGGAGCCCATTTCTGAGGTGCTTACCCACCACTCTCCCCTACCACGAGCAACACTGACAGCTTGCAAAGCACCTGGCTTCTACAACACCAGCAGCAGAACTGAACAGAGAGCAGCCACGCCCAGCCCACCACAGACTCTCTGGCCAGCACCAGTTTGTTCCCCCCGTGCCCAGCCCATGCTCTGGTTCCCTCCTTGCCTGAGCCCAGCCAGTGAAGCACAGACACGGCCTCTTTCCAGGGCTGTTGGTATGTCTCATCCCTGGAAACTCTCACTGGGGAGAAAAAGCAGGCAGGATTGGAAACTCCAGCAATACATACACACCAATGGGAGCCATCCTCCATTGCAAAGTAAATTCCAGGCAGCAGTCAGTGCTGCCAGTGAATCATGCAATGACAGTGTCCAGAGGAAAACTTGCCAGTTGTTCCATGTAACAAATCACACCCCTTAGAAACTCCTTGCATTCCCAAAAGGTGAAACAGTTTTTCTCTTTCTAGGTGACCTCAGCTGAAAAATCATTAATTCAAGAATGGCACAAAGACAAACCATGGGATTTTCAATTGTTGCTCAGGCACCTAAAGTACACAAAGCATCTGCTTATATGGATCTGTGTTATTATGGATGGGGTCAGTGCACATAATTTTCACTGTAAAGGAGCAATATTTTCCAGCAACTCAGAGGTAGGAGTTTTTGGTGCTCTGGTTTTTTTTTTTTGTTTTTGTTTTCTTTTACGTTTACTACATATATATAGAAAAATAAGGTACAGTTGACTCACAATACGCACTGGGAAACAAGGACTTTTTTATTCATTCATAGTATTTGGTAAGATTCTTCATTCTTACAAAATCCACATTCACCTAGAGTAGTTTTCAGATCATTCAAAGTTATCTGAGGTTGGAGTCTCAGAAAACTGCTACAGGGCAGGGAAGAAATGAAGATGCATAGGCTCCCTAACAGCCAAGATTCTGAATTACATCACTGTTCCATAAATGTATTCATTTTATTCATGTTCATTCCTGAAAGAATTTACTGCACCGAGGATGTCATCTTGACTACGTATCTTAGAATTGATCATTTCCCCAATTAAGCTGTTCAGGCCTCAGACTTAAAGAGCTGTCACAGCTGCTGGAAGATGATTTATCTCCTGATGACGGGCAGAGCTCCTGACCAAAAATTATTAATGACAGAGCTTCTTTTTTTGAAATAACCTTAACCCAAGCATATATCTTCTTAGTCACATTAATATCTGAACACGTACCCCCAATACTTAGCCAGGTATTAAATGGATGTAAAATCCTAAACCTTAGTCTTTTAATACAGAGCCCTTCAAATGAAGAATAAGAGATTAATCCAGCCCTATTCTGTGCCAGGCTGTACAGCAACTGCTGCTGTTTCATGGGAAATGCAGGCTCTGAACAGTGCTTTGTTTCACATCATTCTGCTAACTTCCACAACAGAACTTCCCCAGGCTGGTCTGGCAAAGGATTCCCCCCAAGAGAAAAAGGCACAAGGATGAAACATGACATGTATTTGTTCACCAGTTCAGGTCAATTATCTTTGTGTAAGTCTCCTCTAGGGTTTAACACCACTCCCACTGAAGTTACTGAAGAGTTCTGCCATTGGCATTCACGAGGCAAGAAACAGGCCCTTCATCAGCATGGGCTTGTGATCACTGCTACAGCAGTAGGGGCTCATTGCTGCCCTGGATGAGATGACTTTATTACATTTAATAGCTTAGCAAATTTTAACATAAAATAAACTGAAGGGACATTGTTTGCGGGGATTGTTGTATACACAATATGGCTCAGGTCTGTGCAAAGGCTTGAACAGCAGAATCCTGATATGGTTGAGTTCTCCTGTACCATGAATGCATAAAAGGATACAGGCACTAACTCAACCCAGATTTTCCCTCATTTTAACAGCCATAAAATCTTTTGCACCTCAAAAACCACCCTCCCAAATGCCAGGGAGCATGAGCTGATTCACAAACTCAGCTGAGCAGTTCTACATATTCCAGATATATGTAAAAAGTTCCATTTAAACTTTTGTTTTAATTAGTTCAAGAATTCTTCCAAATGTTTAAAAGTTTTAAACAGCTATGTGTCTTTCTTATTATTCAGTTCCCTTATTATTCATTTTCAAAGGGCCCTCTGACACCTATCAAATCTGATAGACGGAGCAGTGATTTCTCTCAGGCGAGTTTAAATCTTACACCACTTCCCACATGATATTACTTTCCACATGTCTGATGGCTCTGGAAACAAGTAATCACATTAATAGGACTATGTAACTTTCATTCATATCTTAGCTGCCACCATAAATTTTCAACCATCAGAAGACAGTAGAATGTTAGTTTTGCTTTATTTGGAGAAGATATTCATTTTCACAACTTCTGCCTTATTAAACCCAGCAGCTTATTTCTTGGGTAAGACAGTATGATTCACACTGACAGCAGTTTCAATAAGCACTCCAAACTTTTGCTATTTACGTTTGGTTTTTTGAACAGGTCATATTCCCAGCATTAAAAGTTTATGATGATTTAATAGGGAGACTGTAAATATAATCTATCTTGGTCTGAAAACTTCAGTAGTTAAAAAAATACTGTGGGAACCAATTTCAGCAATGGAATTCCTCAGCTGACTCACTGAGCTCCTCTTTGGCCATATTCATTCCTGAGAACATATCAAAACTGTCCTCAGCTCACTGTACTGGCTTGTCACTGCCTATTGCAGCAGCTTCAATAGGTTGTTATTCTTCTGCAAAATGCCCAGTAGTCTCAGCCCAGAATATGTAAAGGGTCATGTCACTTTTTGGGAACAACTTTTGCTCGGCTGTGGCTCAATGGAAATAGCACAGAGACCTGCTGCTTCAGGGCCAAGGAACTGAGGGCATGATGAGGGCAATGCAAAAGTCATCAACTATATAAATGTATGAGTTTTCACTACTGAGACAAGGTGTAGTAATAGCCTGCCTGTGTGCTCTGAGCACATCTCAATTGCAGACTGAAACTTCTTGATTTAAGTCACCATGAATCATATCACTTTTTCCCCACTGCCCATTCCTTGGAAAGGGTAGGTTTCTAACCCAACCATTGCCAATACCTCTTTGCACATTTCAGTAAAATAATAAGTATTTTCCCCTTCAGCCTCCATCCACACATGCAAACCTCTCATTTAAGAGGAAGTGCAGAAGAAAGTGTGTGAGAGTTGCTATCAGTATTGCTTCCCACACCTGAGTGGACAGGAGCTGAAGACCACAGTGGTTCTGTGCGACACACACAGCAGCATGAACAAAACAGCACCTCACCAGGTTTAAGCAAATATCTCGAAAAATTTAAAGCAGGTATTAGTTTTAGTGATGACACTGCACAGTGACTAAATAGACTCAACACTCAGAGTTGAAAACTGCTTGAGCTGTTCTGCATTGTTGTAATAAACTGTTTGCAAAAAGATTATTAGCCTTGTGACATGATAATTTGGCATTTGTGACTTAAAACTACATTTGGACATTTTACAGCTTTATGATATGGCAAATTCAAGCTCGGTTGGCTAACCATTATCATCTTACTTCTTTCAGAATTACTGCTTCTCAAACTTCTTCTTCCTCTTGGAGATATGTGTTTCTGATTATTTTCCCTCAGATTTATTGTCCTACAGTTTTCAGGAATTAATCTTAGTTTCTATAAAAATGCCCACCTACCTTTATAATCTCTTTAGGTCTTTTTTTATTATCTCATTTTCTCTTTAGTCCTCCTAATTCAATATCCTCTGAATTTTGTAATCATATTCTTCTCACTTTTTTAGATCATTGATGATGGTATTTAATACAACCTCTCTTACACCACTCCTAAAGTACTGCATGATGATTATAATGCTTAGCTTTTAAAAAGCAAAATCTATCCATAACTCAAAAAGCATTTCATATGTCAGGAAATTGCTGTTAGCCCATATTACAACCAAAGATGCAAACGATGCAGGTACTCATGAAAGCTGGCTTCCTTTCTCTATGTTTCATCTACAGGCAAAGGACAAGGAGATACAAACTCCTCTGGAGCCTGTTTTTGAGTGGCTAAACGAACTTCCTACTTTGAACAGCCCTTCAGATGACCCCAACACCTCTACACATAAGATGAAACAAATAGTAAGATAACATTGTCAATAGCTATCTTTAAAAATAAAAAAAAGGGGGGGGGCGGGGGGAATAGTCAGGAGATCCAAAAATCCCAAAAATCCAACAGTCACTGTTACTTTCTGCTGCTGTTTCACAGTTTGGCCATAGCCTTTGGAATATCACTGTTCAATGGTTGGATTATTGACTGTCCAGTGTTAGGGGCAGTCTGATGAGCAGCCATGATGTATTACAGATATTTTTCAAAGGTGGAAGGAGTTTTGTCTCACATTCTTTGGCCAAATTTCTCTCTGAATAATTAGATTCTGAATGCCTAAAGTGTCAAAGGCTTTATTTAGGTAGGATATTAGCTTACTGCAATAAAATTACAATGTAATTTTTTTTCACCGTTAAGCAGCTGCCATTATCCATGTGAAAGCTCTATGTTGCTGATTGATGAAATAAATTATTACCTCATATGCCTGTCACCATATTTATAGAGATGGTGTCCATGCTACTGACAGGAAGACCATGGGACAATTTTGTCATTTACTTCATTAAACATGACCCATGCCTATAGTCTCCTTACCAGGAAGTTACTCTGCCACCCCAAGCCTAGAAGGAGTTGCAAACATGCAGGAGCTCCTGCGCATTTAGCAGAACACCCTGTGCAAACACATTTAGATTAGACGAAGGGGTTTTTGTTCCCTGCTACATTTTAATTAGGTAAAAATCTGCAGAGAACAAAGCTGAGCAGAAACCTCCCATGGCAGAGCTGTGGCTAGACCACAGGCTCCATACACCTCTTTCATTCTGTAAAAACCTAGACAACCAGTTCCCACTTGCAAGAGTACAACATGGGACCAGGGGATTATCCGTCACAATTCAAACGCAATTCTCTGATAATGGTGACTGTGTTCCACTGTTAGAAGTGATAGACTTACATAATGAGCTGCAAGTGCTATTTCTGTGTGTGTAAAATCTTTTAATTATTTCCTTTTTAATTATTTTAAATTACCTAATAACTCTTTGGCAGAGAGGGATGTATGGGAGGGAGGTAGTGCAAAGCCCGCCATCATTATGAAAGCTTTTCAAGAGCTCCATTATGTGCTGTGAGCATCTGACTCTTTGTAGCATGAGTCACCCACAAAGTCTTGAGCCATCAAGTAATTAAGGTTCTTTAATACAGAGTGGGAGGGGAGGAAGTAATACCATTTGTCATTATGATCAGTCACATTCCTACAAGTATATATCATAACTGTTTTATAAATGGATTATTAGCAAATCAGATTACAGCACTAATTATTTCTCCCAGCATTTCCTTTGCCCATGTGCTGTGGACTCATCCACTCCCCAGTTATTACTACTCTTCCATCTGCTTTTTTCCCCCCTTTCCTATCTCACGCACATACACAATCACTTATGTAAAGTCACCCAGGACAGGAAGAACCCAACAATAACTGTTATTAGCACTTGAAAGGAAAATATATTGCTGGTTCTCACTGGAAATCTTTCTGAATGGATACCTGCATGGCAACCTCGACACAACATGATGGTTGTAACCCAGTTTGGAGCAGAACTGTGAAAGAGGAATTCACAACACAAAGCCATCTCCACGCTGGCAAGCAATTTCAGAAGAAAAGACAAGAATTGGCAGGCCTGAAAAGAAAACCACCTTTCTCACCTTTGCTGGAAAAAACAGGGCTGTTAGGTAAGACATGTTAGATAACTTTTTTTTCCTTTTTAATGAAGACTAAGCCCAAGAGAGCTAGATTGTTCTGGGAAAAAATCAAGGACAGGATGAAGTTAAAAAAGAGCTGATGAAAGGAGCAAAGTGGAGGGGTAGGAATTAAACTAAAGGAAAACATAGGTGGAATCATAGGTCATATTTGCTACATACACTCAGTGAAATCTGCTATAATTTTAAAGAACTCCCATGGGATTTAGCAGCCACAAGGAAGTGTAATCATTCTGCCAGCTGTAAGTTTTCACAAAAAGAACAGAGATTCAGATGTTTCTGTTTTGCTGTTTTACCTACCCTACAAAATTCATTACAGTCATCAAATCAAAGCCTGAAATGTTACACAGTATGAAAAGTAAGGCAAAGCTGCTCCCCTACCCAGCAGAGTAAAATATAATTCCTGTCACAGATTTACTAGGGTAAAGGAAAGATTTCAGGGTAAAAAATAATGGCTTGTGAGACCACAGATCTTCTGTCAGTTCTCCAAACTTGCTTTTTGCCTTTCCAGAAGAAAAACCAGTCTTGTGCTCAGTCTTTGCACAAATTACTTTGCCGGCTCATAAAGTGAGATTAACATTACTCAAAATATTTGTTAGGAATGGATAAAGATGTGTTAAAGATGTGTTAAAGAATGGATAAAGGTGTTAAAGATGCAGGGTTAGGCTCAGTGATATTGACAAATTTGCAATGGACTTCTGCTTAATATCTGCTTAATCTCTCGTGTAATCAGGGTGCGCACAACCAATCCCTTTGTTGAGGCTGTCCCCTGACCAACACAACTCCTCTCCCCACTGCTACTAAAACATTGCTAGTGTTGGATTTGCTCTCCTACACATTGTACTCAGCTCAACTATATTATATGTATATCAAGGTAAAATACAGCTTTCCACCCTGTGCTGGTTTGGGCTAGGGTAGAGTCAATTTTCATCACAGTACCTAGCATGGGGCTGTGTTTTGCATTTGTGCTGAGCACAGAGTTGATAACACTGAGATGTTTTTGTTATTGCTGAGCAGGGCTTACACAGAGCCAAGGCCTTTTCTGCTTTTCATACAGACATGTCAGCAAGGGGGCTGGAGGTACGTGGGAGATTGGGAGAAGACACAACCTGGATGGCTGACACCAACCAACCAAAGGGATATTCCACATCACATGACATCATGCTCACTATGTAAAGCAAGGGGAAAAAGGAGAAAGGGGGGGATGTTTGGACTTACGATGCTTGTCTTTCAAATAACCATTGCACATGCTGGAGCTCTGCTTTCCTGGAGTTGACTGAACCTTGTTTTGCTTTGCTTACATATACAGCTTTTGCTTTACCTATTAAACTGTCTTTATCACAACTCACAAGTTTTCTGGCCTTTAGTCTTTTGATTCTCTCCCCAGTTCCACTGGTGGGGGAGTGAGCAAGTGGCTGGGTCAGCCTGGCATTTGTTTGCTGGCTGGGGTTAAACCATGACACACCCTTAACGAGAGCTACCATCTACATTTCAAGGCATGGTGATATAGCATCAACAGAGAGGCACCAAAGGGAGAACATACCCACATATCCAGAAGGCTATTCATATACCTGCATCTCCAGGATGGACAAAGTTATCCTGTGTTCAGCTCCACCATCTGCACTGCAGGTGAGAGGAATGAAAGCCTGGAAAGTCTGATGCACCAATCCCAGCCACAAGGAAAGACCCACAGATTCCACCAAAATTCCTCAGCGTGTGTCCCAGCAGCTTTCAGAGCTCTCTGTGAGGGGCACACTGTAGGAGGGTGCCTGAATTTGCTTTCATAGATGTTTTGCTTATGTTCTTGAGAAGAGGGTCTTTGGCCAAGTGGATTCACAAGTATCAGCATCCCACATTCACCCCCACCACCCCCAACCCAGGAGAATGTGACTCAGAAGTGTAATTACCTTCTCTTTTCTCCAATCCCAGTTAACCTGAACATGATGGCTGAATTTCTGCTGGCTGGAAAGCATAGGTTCATTCAGAAATATTTCCCACAACACTGGCTCTATCCCTCAGTAGGGCTCGATTCCCTTTAAATATTGCTATGGTACCATTTTAATCAGTAATTACAGACAAAGCAGAGTCATAAACTCCCTCTAAAGTGAGTCCCCCTCACGGGTACTGAAACAACAGCATATGCCTATGGTTGGGCAAATGTCTCAACTCTACTCTCTCTAAGGTGCTACTTCACAACATTAAACCTATAAAACTCAATCATACTCTAGCCTGAGAGAAAAATTCAGTGAAAACTCTAGAGGAGTCAATTTATTTGGAAGTTAACCAGACATATTTCAATCTCGATTGGACATCTAGAGACACAACATAAATTTTTATATAGGTTATTTGATTCTCACACCTCATAAATTAAATAGAATGATCTCTGATATATCTAATGCCTGGTGGTAAAACTGTGGAAGGATGGATTTCTGGTACATTTGTTTCCAGTGCCCTGCAGTTAGGTCCTTCTGGGCATCAGTTAAGGTTAATGTGAAATGAGGGGCAGTGACAGGAGACAGTTTTAAGTCCTGACCAATTTGCAAAGGAAAGTCAGCTTGCTGGGGCCAGCTTATCAGACATTCTGCATAGGACAAAGCTAACAGTGAGTTAGGTATTGTTACCCAGGTTCTGTTCAAAATTGCTGCAAAACCATAGAAAGCTGGGGCATTGCTTGGCAAGTTGAAAGCAAACACTCCGGAAAAAAATTGTTTTCATAACACAGCTGGGTTACTGTGACTAATTTATTAGGTTCATTTATCCCATCCAAAGTCACTCACAACTTTCCCTGTATTTGCCATTTGAGTGAGCCAATAATGAAGTTTGATTTAAGCTGCAACCAGTATGAAAATCCAATTAAATTGCATCTTGCAAATGTCTCAATTGAATATAGAGTGGGGTAGACATGTAAATCCCATGGTGGGTTCTTGTGTCTTTGACTGAACAAAGCAGAGATGAAGTAATACAGCACGTTACAATTCAGAACTTGACCCACACTAACTAGCTGCATGATTCATTCAGTCAGGAAGAGGAATAATGCCTCTTGTGGACTTGTGGTCCACAACTAGACACAGCCTGCATGTGTAGCACTAACTGTGCAGATACACTCTTCGTGTCTCCAGTTGTACAGGTAAAGATTGTTTTCAGTAAAACTCAAGATAAAACACTACTCTTTTATAACTCCCCAAGTAAAACTCACATGCTCCCAGGAAACAAACATCATCAAATGAAAATTTCTTACCTGTTACACAACAGCAGTGACATTACAGAGGAAGTTACACTACAACCAGAACTGACATGTGTCTCACGTGCAATAACAAGGCTCAGAGCTGTCAGCAGCCATTCAAGTTGTACTTATTACCATCAGCAGGAAAATATGCCTCTGAAGTATTTTGGTCACTTGTTCCCATTTTTTTGGTATCTCCTTACTTTCTCCCACTGTTTCACTATCTTTTTAAATTTTTTCTTCTTCTTCCCTTTCCCTTGCTTGTTTCTTTCTTCCAGCCCTAACTCTCTTGCTTCTGAATTTCCTTCCCATGAGCAAGCACCATGTCTTCCATCAGCACATTCATTTTTTTCTCAAACTAGTCTTGACTGGTCATGTTATAGTAACATTATTACCAGTGACAGTATGTAACCGCATTTGTTGATTTAGAAAGTCTCTCTCAGCCTTATATTTCTTTCTTGTTTCCTAGTTTATTTGACAAAACCTGGTCATTTTGACAGAGATTTGTGTGCAGAGATTAGTATCATTACTAGGCTCCAGAGTGAACATCCCACTATAGTGCAGTGCAAAGGAGGAAAAAAGTCAGAAGGAATTCATTTTTCCCAGAGGTCTCATTTCACATAAGGAAGAGAACTCCTTATCTGTTATGCTTATCTTGCTTTTAAAGGTTAGCTTTGTAGCCAGGTGGGTGAGCAGCATTTTATTACTAAAGGAAGCATGTTTTCAGGCTTCATGTGCCATATGGCTCACAGAGAAATAAAACTCCAGCCTATGGGCAGGGTGTTCAAGACCTCTGCTCTAGGCAGCTGCATGCAGCTCTGAATTCTTGGTGCGTTTTTTGGAAATTTTATGCATTCTAATTTGATTAAGTTCCTTCTCTTGGCAACTGGTCATTGTCAAACCCTTTTCTGATCAGCAGGGGACTAATACAACCTGGGAGCTCCAGCCCTGGCAATGGAAAACATTACAGGCGCAATGGACGCTATATTTGCAAAGAGTATCTCCTGCACCTGGACTCCATTTATTAAGTTTGCAGAAAGGACAGCTCCTGCCAAGAAGCCAGACACTCTGACCTTGTTTGAACCTGCCTGCTGCTCATGGAGCAGGATCTGTAGCGAGCAGGAGCAAAGGAGAGGCACGGGGCACACTGCTGCTCCTCAGGGACTCGCTCCAATATATGGGGAGTTTATGTTCCAAAGTGTTTTACTTTTAAAGCCTATATTCTTTCATCTCATCACAGGATATAATGTTGCTATTGAGCTATATTGCTGTGTCTAGTCAGGGCGTGTGTTTGTGTGCTGGTGTCAATCATTTCTTTCTGTACCCTTCATCAGCTGCAGCTCACGAGTGGCAGGTGGTTCTTGCTCTCCAATCTACTGATGCTGCTTGGGTTTATTATATCATTTTTCCCCCTCCTCAAGCTTTATAACCTATCAAGATATAAAGTCTTTAATAAACAGTAAGTTAAAGGGGGAAAAATAAAATCCCAGCATACAAAGTTAATACAGCTTGTATTCAATACTCAGCTCATCTTCAGCAAGGCTCTAGTTTTCCCACTATGACATGAAATTGAACTTATCCTATAACGTGCTTCTCATTTAGGATTTAAACAAGTTAGCATTTCCCTTAATGATCATGCTTGGCTCTCAGACACCGCAGAGATAAGTGTCCTGCAAATAGCTAAGCTGGATAGACACAGATAGATACTGTTTTCCTTAATAAAAACAAGATCCTTCAAAACAACAGATTACCTAACCAGAGTATTATCTTTCCAAACAAATAAGGTATTTACTTACCCCTTTTGCAAAACAGAGGAAAAAAAACCACAAGAACAAACAAAAAATCTCTTTCCCTGGATAATTGAGTTGTCTACTTAAAACTGCTCCTCCCAGCCTGAAAGCAGCACAGTACTAAAGAGCAAGCTCCATTTGATGTCTGCTGGACTACTTGATTGAAAACCAGGCAAACCCTTGGGCATCATGCTGACTGGGGACTGCATTCAGTGCATCCAACATCCCAATGTGGTACATTTTGGCCCTCTGCAAAATCATTTCTGGGGCTGAAGCCCACATAGGAAAAGCTTCTCATAACCTGGGACTCAGCCACAAGGCTACAGGGGAGCAATCAGACCAGAGACAGGAAGGGGAGATCAGGAGAGTGACACCCGTTATGGCTTGGCTGAGGGTGCCAGACAGGGTGGTCAAGGTGTTTGTATCAATATCTGTCCATTAGGAGGAACAGGGACAGCCCACTTATTTTACACTCCATCACACTGGCAGGTCACCATCCCAGGCTCTTTGTTATCAATAGTCTGGGCTGCATTTGAGCAGGAATGGAAGTAAAGTGCTGGATTCTATAATTAGTCCAAAGAGGTTCCCACCTCCAAGTTTTGTCTACTTTAGCCATTGAGTACTATCTCATATAATTGGTACACACTTTTTTCTTTATCTGGAAAAGCAAAGGAAAGCCTGATGCATCATTCAGACATATAAAAGACAATTATTATGTTTATTTATATCAGACTTGCGGTAGGATAATAACAAGGTCATTAAAAGCATAAGTAGTTGAACACTTACACTGTTTATGATCTAGAGCTAGAGGTCTGCTGGGGGAAAAGCCTTGGGACCAGAGGAGAGGCTGGTAGAGCCAGAGGAACGCCTGCACTGGTGGGCTGCAGGCGAATTTGGCAAACTGGGAAAACAGACAGGGAATGCAAAACAAGGTAACACAAGTTTTGCCACATTTGTATTTTGCTGTGGTGGTTTAGTTATTACAACCAACCCCCCAGAAATACACTATTATCTCAACAAGCTAAACCATAGCAAGATATACCCTCATGTTACGTTGAAGCCAAATCCTGGGTACACGTACATCAATTCAGGGCAAGCAGCTTGTTTGTGGTGGGGTAGTTGTAATTCCACTCCCTACAGTTCCCGTAAAGGAAGAGGTAGAGAGGAAAGATTGCATTGATAGCCCAGCTTCCCACTGTACTGCTTCCAAGGAAGTGAGACAAGATCGAGCCAGTCTGAACATATTTTTGTGCCCCTGACCACTATTTGATAAAACTTTAAAAAAACCCTCCTGGTCATGTCTACAAAATGCAAATTGTGTTTTGGATCATTACTTCAGAAGCCAACAGATAAAGAAGTATGCTAACACACTGCATAGAAGAGGCAGAAGATTCATAAGTCAAAACATTCCAGCAGAACAGTTTGCACCTGTTAATTGATCTGCTAATTTCAAAGCATTCATTAACAAAAGGGAGTCAATTTGATTTTACTGGACTTTCTAAATCACTTTAAAAGATTTTAAAATTTAAAAAATTTTGCTCTGCTGCAGCACAAATATTGCTTTTCCTCATTAGAACTGAGTTCCATTTATTAGTGTAAGCAATAAAAGAGTATTGTTTGTTCATGATAAGTTAAGAAAGGAACTAAAAATTTGTGGAAAATTTGTTTTCCGAAGCAAGTGGGGAAATTTTGGTAAAATGGAATATTATCAATGCTTGTTTTCTAAGAACAAACAAATAAAGAAGGCTCATTTCTTGTTGAAAATATGCTTTCTGAGGAAAAATAAATTAGCAAAGGGTCAAGGTTCACTATGTTTTAACTTGGAAATGTTAATTGAGTTCTTCCTAATACTCTGTGACTGCCAGACTCTAGCCAAAGATGACAAAGACCTGCTAGGCCTTTGCAGACATTTTAAAACAGTAAAGGTTTCCACTCATAAATACTACTTCCTGGAGCTGTAGGGAACACCCAACCCTGCCTTTATTGTCTCTGCTTGTGTGACTACTAGTATCTTCTCATAAGTGGGTGGCTTTTGCAAAAAACAGAGAAAGGAAAAGAAACTTTTTAAAATGCAGCCCAAGCCCAGAATCTTGTCTCACTGGTGTCCTCACAGTCTTGCACACTACCGAGAGCTGTGGGATCAGTAATGGAAAACAAAAACCTCACAAATATTGGTTAGAACTAGCATCTAGAACATTATTAGCACTGTAACTGATTACTTTGTTCCCAAGCAGTAACAAATATTTCTGAATGCCCTGAACAGGGCAGAGATCACTGCGTATGAACTGCAGGCTGTCCAGTTATGGAGCAGAGACAGTATCCCTGGAGTTCAGAGACTATTGCTATGCCATAAATATATTCCATTACTTTATCATACCAGCTAATTGTTTCATTAACAATTTATTTATGCTCACAAAAATATTAACAAATCTAAACAAATCTCAAAGCCATTTGTGGATAAGCTGTAAGCAGACAAAAGTCAAACAAAACCATTCTTGCCACGTAATTCAGGCACCTCTGCTCAGGGGCCAGATTTATGGAGAACAATGCTGTAGAACATGTAGGTATCCCAGATCAGAGACAGCCTATATCTGGGAATACCCCAGGCCTGCTCAGGTTTAAATGTGTCCTAGCACAGGCACACCAGTCCACTAAGTGTCATTGGGTCAGTCACCACCCTACTCCTCTATCAAGTCTTCATTACAGAAGGAATGGGGTTTTTGCCTGCTTCATCATCATCACCAATTACAGCTTTCAGAATTGAGTAAGGTTTGTATACTAATATAAATTTTTTTGTTAATGTTGGTTTTGCTCCAGTTATACTTATTAGACTAGTATTTGTTTAATTCTGGATAACTGAAATATTAACTTTGTGAAATTTATCTTACTTTAAGCTCATTTTCCCTTATTAATGGGGATGGGGGGAAGCTGCCTTCCTCTCTTGCTATGGCTTTGCATAGATTCTAAAGAGCTCAAAAACTGTTGAGCACTGAAATTATCTGGAATTATTTACAGCAGGCTTTGATTAAATTTGAAGGGAAATTAAGAATAATTTTTGTTTAACTTGAAGTATTCTTTGTATCACAGTAGATGCACAGGACCTTGACAATCTTAAACAGATTTGCTTCAAAAACACTGAAAAAGATAATCAAGAACTTTGGAGGGGGGAAATAATAGAATCAATGACAGAAGAGACAATAATTTCTGGCAAGTTCCCAGATCAATTATGTTTCTGCTTTAGCCCTAAGTTCAGAAAGTAAATTTAAAATTATTTTCAAAAAACCTTAGTAACAATACTCAGAAGATATCATCTGAGCCCATGTGCATTTTTGTACAGTTTCAGTTTGGCAGCATAGAATCAGTAAAAAAGATTTCCAACCTGGCAGGTCAAACAGCTATTAGTCAAAGTATTTCTCAAAATACGTCTCTGTGTGATTTCAGAAAATAAAAACAACACTGAAAAAAAGGCAGTAGACAGTAGACAAGACTCAGAAAAAAAATAACACCCTTAAATCTAGTAGACAGGTTAAGTTTGTATATGCTATATTAGAAAATGAGTGTGTTATCGACTAATAATAGACTTCAGTGAAGTCTGGCTAATGTGAATACTAACAAATTATCTGTGCTGATAAAAGCAGAGAGATTGATACCTGTTTTTGAAGGGCAATGTCATATCTATAGACATTTGTTCTAAGCAGTTTTTGTGGCAGAGGATGCTGCTGAATCATATAAATTTGCCTTTCTAAAGTGTAAAAGCAGAAAGTTTCAAGTAGCAGGTACAAGTGATTAAGCACACAGCTCATTAATATTGGTCCAAATGCTCTCCTCTGCAAAGGTGAAGGAGACCACCATGGGTCCAGGCCAGTGAGCACAGAGAGAAATTATCAGGAGCCTAGCAGAGCAGCTTTGCTTCTGCTTAAAAGGAGGGAAGATTTACCAAAA